>JABTTQ020001528.1:0-50000 GCA_016081115.2 Rehmannia glutinosa
TGTTTCCTTCTTCCAAAAACACTACTCAAAGACATCGAATCGCTTATAGCCGCATTTTGGTGGGGATCAAAAGGCCAGGACAAAATTCACTGGATTAATTGGAATCGTGCGTGCGATAGCAAGAGAGGACGGGGGCATTGGCTTTAGAGACTTGTATGCGTTTAATATTGCTATGCTCGCCAAAACAGGCCTGGAGGCTTATCTCCATAGGACATTTTGCTAGCAAGAATAATTAAAGCGAAATACTACCCAAATACTAATCTTGACTAGCCACAACAGCCCGCCTTGTTTGTTCGTTGGGTAACGGGGAACACGATCAAGGTTTGGAAAGATCCATGGATTCCTATAGATGGTTGTTTCTATTTATTTGGGGGCGGCGATCGAGTTGAATACGTTGAAAGTAAGGGATTTGTTGATACCATCTTCTCATGAATGGAATGTTGATCTTATTAAAAGGAAAGTGCATACGAGAGGAAGCTAGTATAATTCTTGGCATTCTCGCCAGGCATAACGAGAGAGGATCAATTGGTATGGCACTTCACCCGATCGGGGAAGATACTCGGTCAAAACGGGTTATCATTTGGCTCGAAGGCATTTGTATCTTAAAAGAAGAATCAAGAGGAGGGGCAGCGAGTTCAAGTCTAAGTCCTCTTGGTTGTTCATCCGGTCCTCGAACGTGCCGAAAAAATCAAAATCACCGTGTGGAGACTTGCAACTAATGCCCTTCCACTTCGCCAAAATTTAACTCGCTCGCAAGAAAATTACAACCGATCTTCTGTCCGTTATGTGATCACGGCGAGGAATCACCATCCACCGAGTAATTGTTTGTGATTTTGCTAGACAATGTTGGGCTCTTTCGAATATTCCTCATTCCGCATGGAACCATAAACGAGTGATGTGGAAAGCGTGGTTGAGGATTTTACACCACAATCTCGATTACAACCAATGGAGACTCGCGATGATCATCCTTTGGAGTATGTGGCATCAAAGGAACCTTAAAAACATTGGGGACCGACATTCCAACCCCTCGAGGTGATTCGTTTCTCCTGCACTTATCTTGGCTATAGACACCCAATGTCTTAACTATGTGTACCGGCCACACCAAACCACGGACCAAGAATGGCGCCTCCTCGTCGTCGAATTGGTCAAGATTAATTTTGATGCAACCGTCTCACCTTCTAAAAGTTGTGGGGGATTGGGTATTGTAGCTCGAGACCATAACGGCATGAGTGCAGGTTGGAGACGGAGAGTGACACGGTCAAGTTCACCAACTACGGTGAAGCAATGGCCGCCCGAGAGGCGGTGTCTTTTGCTTTGGAAAATGGATGGAGGAGTATTGTAGTGGAAGGTGATTGTCTTCTTTGTTATTACGGGGATTTCGGAGGCGGATGACAAGTTTTCATTTGAAAGTCAATTTATCATGACATCGAGTTCTATTGGGAGACTTTCGAGTTACACCTTGAGGCATGTTAGGCGAAATGCGAACTCGGTAGCCCATAGAATAGCTACGTTTTGCGATTTGGATTGTAATGGTATTTCCTTACCTTTCGATATGTGTACCAGTTTTTATGTAATCGTAATCTGTGTTCGAGGCTTTCTTTGATATGAATGGATTTGGTTTTCATCAAAAAAAAAAAAAAAAAACCCAGCTCAGGTCTACGCTACGCTAAACCTACAATTCCATATCCAATTTAGTAACGATTAAGGTTTAAATATAATAGTGCTTCTAGACCTATAAATTAAAATTCCAAATCCAAATTAGTAAGAATTAAGGTTTAAATTATATTGGTTTAAAGCTATATTCTTCCTTGAGAAATCTAAAAGAGAAAATTATTAATTAATTTGACGTTGACCGATTTAATTGCCAAAATTGTTACTTTAGGAGTAAATAATTGAGTAAGAATTAAGGATTGGAACATTTGTATTAAAACTAGCCTATGGAAAATAAAATGCGTGATCATTTCTAGCACATGAAACAATGGTGTTTTTTTTTGTTAATTCAGTTGAAGGCTTACGTCTGACTATGTATAAGGACAACAACTCCGGCCTCTCGTTACTGTTGTTAGGGAAGGTTCCTCCAAAGGGAAAGAATCATTTATTGTTCATGCTAGAAGGAAAATGGGGAGGGAAAGAAAATAAATTAAATATTCCATATCCAATATAACAGGGATCTGATATATGATTTCTATATTTACTTTTGATTGTACCAGTATAAATAAGGCCTCAGATCATTACGAGGAGGTTGTGAAGTTTTCTTATATTTACTTTTACCTTTCAGGCTAGGTAGTTCTTGAGAACTGGAAAGAGGAGGTGTCCCCTTTCGATGCAATTGCAGATTTCAGCATTTCTTAATAAAATTAGCTCTTCCTTAAGCTCTTTACTCCATCAATTGGTCCGACCTACCCTCCTCTAATCCAGCAATGACACGTCGGGAATCTCGTGCCGAAGAATTGGAGAAGAGCCAACTTTCCATGGTTGCGGACATATCCACCCTCAAAACCGAGCAAACACATCACAATGTTGTGCTCACTGAAATTCAGGTCGCGATTTCCCGGATAGGCGACTTGCTTCAAACCTCAAAAAAGGATAAACATCCTATTGAAAGCAGTAGTTCGATACCAGATGTCCATAGTGACACCTTTTTGCCGATTGCACGCAACATTCAACCCCCTGCTCCACCAACCACCTTCGATGTTGTTAGTGATTTTTCTAACCGCAAGTCTACGGTGTCAAGTTTTAATATAGAGAAGTAAGGTTGTCGAATCCACAGGGAATAATTATCGAATTATCGCTAAGTACTATAATATAGTAGTCTAACTTTATTTAGAAATTCAATATTTGATGGAGTTGATTATACTAAAAATACAAAAAAATAAATCAAGAATATGAAAATATCAATGAGTTTATCCAAATGATTAAATGAATTCTAGAGGTGTGATGAATCTAGTTATCCCCTATGTTATCAATATAGTTTATCAATCATCAATTACCAATTTATAAGTCAAGATTTCTACAATAATCATTTCTCTCGAAAGTGCCAAATGATTTTAGATCTCAATTGGGAAATCAATATCTCTATAAAAATCACCAATTGAAATCTCAATAAAAGCTATGAATCTTGATAAATGACTTCAAAGGATTCACAAATCTCTCAATTCTATGAAATCTGCAGGTTATGCTATTTCAAGGTCATGTATTCAATTACCTCTCTCAAGTGTCAAATCAAATACACCAAACAATCTAAATTATTGATCAAGTAATTTAGAAGCAATAGATCCAAATAGCACAAATAAATTGATAGATCTAGATTGACAAACCACAATCTCAAAACATAAGTTCAAACATAGATTACATCATCCCTCACAGAATTATAGAGTTTAGCTCATGATTGAAGAAAATGAATCCATAAGAACATAACAATACATCTTACAAGATAGGGAGAAAGTAACAAAATAAGAACAAGAGTTGAGGGATCTTCTCTATTTCTAGATGATAAGAGCCTTCAATCTTCTTCTCCAAGCTTGTCCCAAGATGTTTCTATTTTTCTCCCTTGTCTTCTTGTTGTTTTGTTGTCTTCCAAATGGTCCAAGATTCCTGAATCACGCCCAAGTGTCTCTATTTATAACCCCACCAAGATCCAAGAAAACGGTAGGCAAACATAGGAAATTCCGCCCTGGGCGCTGCGGCGCCCAGCAATTTCCCACAAAAATGCCGCCCGGGTGCTGCAGCGCCCCTACGTGAATTTTGGAGTGTTTGGCCCTGTATCGGGCGCTGCAGCCCATGGACGAGCGCTGCAGCGCCCGCCCAGTTTTTTCACCCACCAAATGTCCGACTTTGGTTTTGAGCCCTTCATCAAAGTTGTAGCTCTATCTCTTAGCTTTCCATAGCCACTTGAATCAAATCAATATCAATTTTGTAGAGAGAGATATGACCAAAATACGAAACCCTGGCAGTGATGGAAATTTCAGACGCATTTGGACGTTTCTTCAAATCAATCTCTAGTTGTTTGATCATTCATACTTCTTTTGATATATGATTCATTAATATGACTAAAAACTCAATATAATTGGACCTCAACATGGATTGACCACTCAAATGACTCGAAACAATGGGAATTATTGCCTAACTTATGAGATATAACAAAAATGACTCAAAATACTCAAAAACAACACAAAACTCAAGTCTAGGGAGCCCAAATCAATGGTATAAAACCAAATGAACAAATACCCCCAAACTTAGAATATTGCTTGTCCTTAATCAATTACAACTCTAAAATGAAAAATACAAGACAGAACAATACAAATAAACTGCAAAACTTCACAACCAAACTCATTCGTCAAATTTCGTTTCACTATCAATCAAGCGCGTATTTTCACAATGTGATCATGACGGTGGAATGTTCATGCCAACCCCGTTTTCATTATCCAGATAGATTCATGCAATCAAGTGTTTTCAAGATGATCCACTTTTTGAATATAGAGATGAGATACTTACCAGACTCCATAGGCTTGTCTTTCACACTAATCTCCACTAATGTAGGCTAATGTAACACAAGGATCAATAGGACTTTTAAAGCTTGTAATGTGGGCTTAGGGTAAGGTAGGAAAATATAGGAATAAGTGGCTCAAATCACCCAAACACTTTTTTTGGCATCCCCAATGTTTATGAACTTTCAATCCCGTTGATTTTTTTTTTCTTTTTTTTCACTTTTTTTTCGAAACCCCCAAACTTATTCTTTTGCGTACATGGTGTTTCATCTTTTCTTTTCTCGGACAACTTCATTCAATTAAACACATACCCTTCTCATCATCCCCTCCTCAACCTTCAACATTTTTCTATATTATGTGTGTACGTATGAGTGATGGGTAATTAGGATTTTCACATTTAGGCTCTGGGTATTCGATTGGTTGCCAAAGAAACGGGTTTATAAGGCTCAAAGGGGGACACTAGGGAAAATATAATACAAAGTTAGGCATTTTAGGCTCTAGCTTGTTCAAAGATGACCTAAATCACTTCCTCATGGTTACTTCGCCTATGATTTCGCCTCAACTAGTGATCATACAAGTTCTAGCATCTGGTGGGATCATAAAGGAACCACTCAATTGCATAAATCATCCCCCAAATAAATCGTGAGTTAAGCACATAGATGGAATTAATGGAAAGAAGATTAAATCACAGTTCAAACACATGCTCTTTTGACCGTTCAACTCATATTCAACAAATTCACTTAGTCATGCAGTTTCACAGTTTTACAAATGCCCCAACTCAACTCTAGTCTTTTTTTTCATTTTTTTCTTTTTTTTTTGACTCAAGACCCGACTCGATGAATAAAACAGATCGCACCCCCAAACTTAAAACGACATTGTCCCCAATGGAGAGGTGGGAAAAAGGACTTTCCTGGTAGCCGAGGAGCGAAGGCTCCTTAAGTCATGTGATACTACTACGTGTATGAGGTGTCTCGTATAAGCTTACAATGCATCCTAGCGCACAAGCCCGTGGGTATTGTATACTCCGAGGTGTGGTCTTGTTCTTCCCCTTCGCCTTGGCCCGGCCCTCTTTTGGCTTCGCATCTTTGCAACCTAGCAAGGTAGACAAGAAAACAAAACTCGTGGAACCAAGGAACTCGGTTATGGGTGAGAAATCGAAAATCACAGCACATACATAATGCACCCAAGTGGAAAATGTAGTGCCATTTTTGTTTTTTTTTAAATTAAAAATTAAATAAAATAAAATCGAATAAAATGAAAAATAAACAAAATAAGCAACTGGAAAACACAAGAAAAATTACTTGGGTTGCCTCCCAAGAAGCGCTAAGTTTACAATCTTCAACCAGACTTTGTCAGATTTTCCTCAAGTTGGAGCTCCAATAGGCATGTTATCCATATTGCCCTTAGAAACTCCCCAACCTCCAATGTCTTCAGCTATATTCCCAACCATCTGCTTACCATCATTTAATTCAAATTTTAGCATGTTGGTTGGATGGATGGTGAATACAACTTTCTCCTAATTTACCCGCAGAGTTAGCTCCCCCAGTTCTACATCGATAAAAGCCCGTGTTGTAGCTAAAAATGGTCGCCCAAAGATGATAGGTATTTTCTTGTCCTTATTCGCATCCAACACTACAAAATCCACAGGAAAAATAAATTTATTAATTCTTACCAATACATCTTCAATGATTCCCTACGGATAGGCGATAGATCGATCAGCAAACTGCAAAGTGATATTGGACGGCTTCACCTCCCCGAGCCCAAACTTCGTCACATCAGAAAGAGATATTAGATTCACACTGGACCCAAGATCACAAAGTGGTTTCTCAAAGAAAACTCCTCTAATAGTACAAGGAATAGTGAAACTCCATGGATCCTTCATTTTCTGAGGTAGTTTACTCTGGACTATTGCACTACATTCCTATGTCAAATAGACAGTCTCAAACTCTTCCAACTTCTTTTTCTTGGATTCCACTGGTTTCACATAAATGGGCGATTGTTCGAGTGCAAGCTGAATTTCTGCCTCCGTTCTTACATAAATTGCATTGCAATGCACCCTCGGATTAACCTCTGTATCACTCGGAAATTTCCTATCTCTTTGCAATGAATTCACCGTTGTTGTTGCTAAGCGCCTACTTGTGTCACCAAGGAGTTGATGTGACCTTCTATTGTTGTAAGTCTCGAGCTTGTCCATGTTATCATCACTCTTGTTCATCCAAGCTCGGGTTTCTACAATAAATGTGCCAAGTAATTCTTCCAAGGACGACTTGTTTTCTCCCACATGTGTACTCGCACTTGCCTGAGTTTGAAATCCCAGAGGTGGTTGCAACACATTTCTCGTATTGCTATATGAGAAATTTTCATGATTTCGAAGTCCCGGATGATAATGTGTTGGCAACTGATTCCCTTTATTGTTGAAACCCCGATTGTTCACATAATTGACTCGTTCCATGTCGGGCCTCATCACCTCTTGACTTATTTCCATAACAGTTTCTGTTTGCTGTTTTCCACTAGAATTGAGGGTGGCAAGTTGCTTTGACAAGGCGAAAATTTGAGAGGCCAAAGCGGACATATTATCAAGTTCAAGAACACCGGCAACTTTCCTTGGCATGGATCTCTCAAAAGGCCATTGGTAATTATTGGCAGCCATTTCTTCTAGCAAAAGCATTGCTTCACTTGGAGTTTTAGCCATCAATGTACCTCCTGCTGCAACATCTATAATAGTTCTTGAATGACCATTCATACCATTATAAAAATATTGAACTTTATGCCAATATGCGTACCCGTGTTGTGGGCACCTCCTCAATAATTCCTTGAATCGCTCCCAAGCTTCGTAGAGTGGTTCAAAGTCAATCTGATGGAATTGAGCAATCTCACTCTTCAGTTGAAGTATCTTGCTAGGTGGAAAGAATTTTGCCATGAATTTTTCAGTGAGATCATCCCAACTAGTGATACTTCCAGGTGGGAAGGTTTGAAGCCATTGTCTAGCATTATCGCGAAGTGAAAATAGAAATAACCTCAACCGAATAGCTTCATCAGGAACCCCATTCATTTTGATAGTGTCACATATCTCGAGAAAAATAGCCAGATGAGCGTTCGGGTCGTCACGACACTTCCCGAATTGATTCATTTGCACCATATTTATCAGGGCGGCTTCAATTCAAAATTATTCGCATTGATAGGTTGGCGAACAATGCCCGAATAATTTTGATTCGTGGTTGGTCGAAAATAGTCCCGAATGGCCCTCTCCAGTGGTACAATAATAGGTACGCATTCTTCATCATCACCGATTCCTGCCATTTTTGTGAATTCGATTCTTCGTGCGACTCTAATCTTTTGAAGTGTTCTTTCAATTTCTGGATCAAATAAGATTAAATTAGCACTTTTATTTTTTCGCATCAACAAGAAAACACAAAAATGACAATGACCCTATTGTAACAAGAACCAATCTAAATTAAAGTAAAACTACTACGTAATAATATTAGCGCAAATAAGATGAATTATTCCCCGGCAACAGCGCCAAAAACTTGTTAGTGATTTTTCTAACCGCAAGTCTACGGTGTCAAGTTTTAATATTAGAGAAGTAAGGTTGTCGAATCCACAGGGAATAATTATCGAATTATCGCTAAGTACTATAATATAGTAGTCTAACTTTATTTAGAAATTCAATATTTGATGGAGTTGATTATACTAAAAATACAAAAAAATAAATCAAGAATATGAAAATATCAATGAGTTTATCCAAATGATTAAATGAATTCTAGAGGTGTGATGAATCTAGTTATCCCCTATGTTATCAATATAGTTTATCAATCATCAATTACCAATTTATAAGTCAAGATTTCTACAATAATCATTTTCTCTCTCGAGTGCCAGATGATTTTAGATCTCAATTGGGAAATCAATATCTCTATAAAAATCACCAATTGAAATCTCAATAAAAGCTATGAATCTTGATAAATGACTTCAAAGGATTCACAAATCTCTCAATTCTATGAAATCCTAGGTTATGCTATTTCAAGGTCATGTATTCAATTACCTCTCTCAAGTGTCAAATCAAATACACCAAACAATCTAAATTATTGATCAAGTAATTTAGAAGCAATAGATCCAAATAGCACAAATAAATTGATAGATCTAGATTGACAAACCACAATCTCAAAACATAAGTTCAAACATAGATTACATCATCCTCAGAATTATAGAGTTTAGCTCATGATTGAAGATAATGAATCCATAAGAACATAACAATACATCTTACAAGATAGGAGAAAATAACAAAATAAGAACAAGAGTTGAGGATCTTCTCTATTTCTAGATGATAAGAGCCTTCAATCTTCTTCTCCAAGCTTGTCCCAAGATGTTTCTATTTTCTCCCTTGTCTTCTTGTTGTTTTGTTGTCTTCCAAATGGTCCAAGATTCACGAATTCACGCCCAAGTGTCTCTATTTATAACCCCCAAGATCAAGAAAAAGGTAGGCAAACATAGGAAATTCCGCCACAGGCGCTGCTTGGCGTCGAGCAATTTCCCACAAAAATGTCGCACGGGCGCTGCAGCGCCGGGCGTTGGACGCTGCAGCGCCCCCACGTGAATTTTGGAGTGTTTGGCCTGTATCGGCGCTGCATTAATGACAATGACTGGCTTTCCGCCCGGTTTTTTCACCCACCAAATGTCCGACTTTGGTTTTGATCCCTTCATCAAAGTTGTAGCTCTATCTCTTAGCTTTCCATATCCACTTGAATCTCCTCAATATCAATTTTTTAGAGAGAGTTATGACCAAAATACGGAACCCTGCCAGTGATGGAAATTTCAGACGCATTTGGACGTTTCTTCAAATCAATCTCTCGTTGTTTGATCGTTCATACTTCTTTTGATACATGATTCATTAATACGACTAAAAACTCAATATAATTGGACCTCAACATGGATTGACCACTCAAATGACTCGAAACAATGGGAATTAATGCCTAACCTATGAGATATAACAAAAATGACTCAAAATACTCAAAAACAACACAAAACTCAAGTCTAGGAAGCCCAAATCAATGGTATAAAACCAAATGAACAGATGTGTTCAAGCACCCTTCCAAACACATAGAACTCCCAGCATTCGACGGTCATGAACTTTTTGGTTGGCTAGCCCGGACAGACCAATATTTCACGGTGCATAAGGTCCTGGACACACAAAAGGTTTCTACTGCATTCATTACCATGGAAGGCCCACCACTTCACTGGATGCGTTGGCTGCAGCGCCAATCCCCAATCTGGTAGAATTATAGGAAGAACTTCTCAAACGATTTAACACCAATATGGTTCGCAAATCCAGGAGAATGGTTGGCTTCTTTACAACAACACGACGCGAAAGATGAATATACTGAAGAATTCACTGCCCGCGCAACCCACGTTCCGGATTTAACACAACTACAACTCATATTCTACCTCAACGGCTTGAAGGACGAGATACGAGTTCGCCTTCGACCATATGACACGGTCAACCTCCGAACGGCTATCAGGGTTTCTCCTGCGATTGAGCGTGAGATTGCATTCACCACTTCCGAATTCCACTCTGACAAATCCAATGAAGATGGGAATCCGAAGTGATGGTCAACAAAATATGGGTTGGGTTTGCCAACCCGACCCAATACCTGTTCTAAAGTTGCTCAACATACAAAATAATGTCTCCCCCTTCAAATTTACAGCAGCCCAACAGAAAATTCATGAACCCAATACACAACAATCTCAGAAACACCTCATTCCAACCAATGCTTCTCTCCCCATTCGTAACACTACCATAAATTTTAAACCACGAACAGAGAGACAATATTCTCACAAAGAATTTATGGATATGATGGCCTAGGGCCTCTGCTTTCGCTATAAACAACCTTACACACCGCTTCATGATTACCCGAATAAGTCGATGCGTGCCCTCATTATTGGGGAAGACGAGGAGAACGAACTCGAGAACCATGAGGTTTTGACAGATAACCCAATGCCTTCACCATATTAGTCGTTCCACAACTCCATTTATTAGATTTACCATTACATGCTCTAGGCGGTATTAATAGTCCACAGACCATGAAGTTTAGAGGTATGATAGACGGGGAAACAATAGTAATAATGGTTGACAGTGGGGCGAGTCATAATTTCATCGCCTCTGAGCTCTCAAGCAAACTTCATCATAGAATTGAGCCAATGACAAAATATGGTGTTTGATTGGGAGGCGATATGAACAATTCTTTGAGGGGAAGTATACGGAATTACCAGTCAATATTGACTCTTTCACAATGCAGATTGATTGTTTCCTTTTTCCCTTGAGTGGCGTCGATCTCATTCTAGGTGTTACTTGGTTGGAATCCTTAGGCGACATCAATGCAAATTGGGCAACAATGACATTGGAGTTTACCAGGGGAAACTAAAAGATTCGTCTCTTGGGCGATCATTCCTTATCCAGAACACCAATGTCCTTCCAGACTTTAGACAAATTGGATGAGATTGATGGTTGTTTTATTTTATGGAAGCTATCTAGACATACAACGAACAAGTCATCAGATCTACTTTCCCCACACAAAGTATGGAATTGGAAGCTTTAATTCGCAATACAAGAGTTTGTTCGGCGAGCCTCAAGGGCTTTCTCACCTTTCATGAGACAAGATCATAAAATAACACCGAAACCAGGCACCACTCAATCGGCGTGAAACCATATAAATTCTGATTGTCACGAGAAGGGACGAAATTGAGCGTTTAGTTGGAGAGATACTTTCTGCGGGGATAATATAACCAAGCTCGGCCCATTTTCTAGTCGTTCTACTTGTTAAAAAAATATGAGAGTTGGAGATTTTGCGTGGATTAGCGAGAGTTAAATAAAGCAACCATTCCGAGACAAATATCCGATTCTGTCATTAGGACATACTTTGCGAACTCCATGGCGCCCAATACTTCACAAAGCTTGACCTCAGGTTTGGCTATCATCGAGATAAGAATTAACGAAGCGGATATATCAAAATCGGCATTTTTAATGCATTGGTCCTTGTGAATTATTAGTGATGCCGTTCGAATTAATTAAAGCTCAACAACATTTAGGGGTTGATGAATGACATATTCCGCCCATTTTTGCGGAAATTTGTATTGGTTTTCTTTGACAACTTTACGGTATATAGTTGTACATGGTTCGACCGTCTCAACCACTTGCGGATGGATGGTGTTTCTTTGTGTTATTACTTATTAGAAAATAAGCCCGAGGCAAATCGAAAAAAATGCCAAGTAGGGTGCACAACGGTTGAGTATCTCGGACATATTGTTTTGCTTCAAGGAGTCTCAATGGATCCTTCCAAAATATCCAGTATCATACGTTGGCCAACAACTAAATCCATACGGGTTGTTCGTCACCTTCTATGACTAACAGGGTACTACTGAAGGTTCATTCAAAATTAGGGGCAAATGGCGAGACCTCTCACATATCTATTAAAAAAAGAATCTAAAGAATTTGGTTGGACTTGCGAAACTCAAAGTGCATTTGACATGCTAAAGCAAGTTGTTACTTCAGCACCTGTACTTGCAATGCCAGATTTCTCCAAATTTTTTTTATTGAATGTGATGCATCTAGGAGTGGAATCTGGGTTGTATTGATGCATGATAACATACCTATTGCATAATAAGGCTTTATCGGGTTGAACCCTTTCCAAATTAGCGTACGAAAAAGAATTGATGGCTTTGGTACTCTCAATTCAACATTGGCGCCCTTATTTACTTGGGTGAAAATTTGAGGTGTGAACAGACCATCGAAGCCTCTGACATCTCTTACAGCAGCGTATTGCGATGCCATCACAACAAAATTAGTTGGCCAAGTTATTCGGTTATGACTTTGAGATCATCTATAAACCTGGCACTTTGAATAAAGTAGCAGATGGGTTATCCAGACAACATGATGATGCGGAGCTTCTGGCGATCTCAATGCCGACGTGGATTAATTGGGACAAACTTGAATCCTCTATGACGGCTGATAGAGAACTTCGAAAAATTATCACCAATCTTCATCAAGACCCCGAAAGTTACCCACCCTACAAGTTAGTGCATGGGCGACTTTTCTACAATGGCCGCATTGTTATCCCGACTTCATCACATTGGGTACAACAGTTTCTCGATGAGTTTCATTCCACTCCAACGGACGGCCATTGGGGTGTATTTTGCACCTATCGTCGCATTGCATCCAATTTCTATTGGAAAGTCATGATGAAGACTGTAGAATGGTATGTGACAAGTTGTCTAATTTTCTAGAAGAATAAACATAACACTCTTGCTCTAGCCAATTTGCTACACCCACTCCCTATCCCCACAAATATTTGGGAGAATATAGTTATGGATTACATTACTGGCCTTCCGCGGTCTAACGAATTTGACTGTATATGGGTGGTTGTTGACATATTTAGCAAATATGCACACTTCATAGGGTTGCTGACACCCTTTCACAGCCAAAACTTTAGTTGACTTATTTGGCAATGACATCATGCACCTACATGGCGTACCAAGGTTAATAGTCAATGATATGGATCCCATTTTCACCAATAATTTTTTGAAAGAATTTTTTGCAAAACTGGGGACAAAACTTCGACTAAGTTCTGCCTACCATCCCCAGACGGATGGTCAATCCAAAGTTCTTAATCATTGCCTCGAGCAATACTTGTGTTGTTTTACTTCAGAACAACCAAAAACGTGGGGGAAGTGGCTGCATTAGATGGAGTATTGGTACAATAAGACTTTTCATGTGGCTGCTGGGAATACTCATTTTCAGATGATTTATGGCATATCACCTCCAACCTTACACCAGTTTTTGCCTGGCGAGTTTCGGGTTGCTTCTGTGGCAGAAGAACATCAAGATCGAAATGAAATTATTCGTCAGTTAAAATACAACTTGGAAAAGGCATATGAGCGTATGATTGTGGTAGCTAATAAGAAAAGAAGATACATAGAGCTCATCGATGGCGACAACGTTCTTTTTAAACTACGACCCCATCGCCAGACATCGATGGCTAATCGTATCAATCAGAAGTTGTCTCCACGGTATTTCGGGCCCTTTCGCATTATCCAAAAGCTAAGTACAGTTGCTTACAATCAGTAGGAGGAGGCAGTGAAGTTTTCTTATATTTATTTTTGCCTTTCAGGCTAGGTAGTTCTTGAGAACTGAAAAGAAGAGGTATCTCCTTTGGCTGCAATTGCAGATTTCATCATTTCTTAATAAAATTATCCTTTTCTTAAGCTCTTTACTCCATCAGCTGCCACCATTATAAACTGCAGGATATACACAGACTGATTAGTATTTTTTTATGGGGTCTGCTGACGTACAACTAGGTCCTCCATGTAAAGATAACAAGTATATTCAACATCCTGAACACCATCTCGCATATGCCTTGGGGGACATTTCCGATGGAGTGTGGGTTGGAAGTTAGAACCCACAACCTCCACCCCACAAGAGACTTAAGTCCCTTATGGTGGTTCATGGATCATACATGATTTACTTTTTTGAGTACACATTAACATTAGCACTCGTCCAACATTGAAAAACTAATTACTGGTGAAAGAATTGAAAGGTCCAATTCTAATGAAAATGTAGTGTGAAGTTGAAACTGTTGCCAACAGTTTATAAAACACAACGAAAGACTTTAATCAAAACACAATTTCACAATACGTGAAATAAAGATAGATTTAAAGACACGACACAAGAGATTAAAATTTTTGTACAAGTATAAAATACTTGTATGGTGTTCATTACAACAAAATTCTTCAAATGATGATGTTGTTTACAAAATATAAAAATACAAAGTAAACAAGAAAACTAGAAGGACAACTCCCATTGTGTTTCTAAAAGCAACAACACTCCTTTACAAAGCATGAGAATACATTTAGTGCACACAAAATTCAAGTTCCACACTGAATCTATCTCACACAAACACTCAACACTCGAGTTCTGTAAATGATGCCAACAATGTTGCCAATATTCTTGGTATAACTGAGCTTCTGCATAATATTTCTGATATGAAAAAGCTGGAAGATGAACTCTTAAAACTCTCAATCTGTCAATCTCTGTCCCACGACTTCTGGTCCTTAAATAGATATCTCTTGGAAAATGTCCTGCAAGAAAATAGGAGAAAACTTCCTGCAAAGATTAAGGAGAAAATCACCTGCCCACTGCATGTAAATTTTAAGGAGTTAAAAAACTGAACATTTAACTTCTAAAAAATAACTCATCAAAACTGAAATATTAACTATTAGAGAAATAACCAAAAATCTGGAAGAAATTCGAAAGAGAAATAATGTTTGAAAAATTCAAACATTAACAATCTCCCCCTTTCTTATAGATTTCTGGGTAAAACCTTTTGCACAAAAACACAGTTAAATCTCCCCATGAATACAAGAAGTCAAATCTTCCTCTAAATATAAGCCAGAAACAAGAAGTACCAAAAACATCAAATACTCTTCAAAGAAGCAAGTTCAACTGTTAACAAATAATGCCTCAGGTGTTGACATCATTCTCGAAATCACCATTTCCATTGCCTTTGCTTCCAACTTGTTTTTGTGCCACTTTCTACCCCTTTTTGGACTGAAATCAGCCTCCACAATTTAAAGAGAGAAAATAACACATACAAGCTCAAGCGAGAGCATTTTGATACCATATTATCTCCACTTAAAAAAGTTAGGACCAGTTTTCCAACATAGGAGAAAGGAGATAAAAAATAACAACTCATTATTAGCAAACATCAGGCTTTGCAGATATTTTCACTATTTTTTTTATTTAAAAAAGAAAAATGCACCTAGATTATGTCTAAAAATAGGTATTTATAAGAAGAAGGAAACACACACACACACACACACATATATATATATACAAATCAGTATCATAGAGTTTCATGTACAATATTGCCATCATTTTCAAGAACATTCTGAATCAGCAAACTCAGTTTGTATGTCAGAAACAAAATATTAGTATTCCGTCTCATTTGCATAGATGAATCACAGGCATAAGAACAATACATAAAGACTTTTACAATCATAGAGATAAAGCTCCACTTTTTACAAGTTTGAAGAGATAATAATGTACAAATATGCCCAAAAATGCAAGTTAATAATGAGAGAAAAAATAATCTGTTTGTTGACTTTATGAAGAATTTGATTTTAACAGAATCAGTTTTATATAAAAATGACACATCAACACATAAAAAATCTCATGATACATAATGCAATATATATATGCTTAGAAACCTAAAAAAACAGAAAATATAGAATGTACTACAATATAAGATGTAACACATTATGCAACACATGCAATCAAAACACACACAAATCAAGAGATTTCCTCAAATAGGAAAATCTCTTAAAATCCAATGATTTAGAGAAAATATCTGCTAACGGATGTTCAGTGGCAATGTGTTGAACACAACAATGATCATTATCATCAGCCCAAACCAAATTATGATCAGTTTTTGAAGAATTCTCAAAGCCAAAATTGAAAGTGTCCTCATGAGTGTCATGTATCATGGCATCATTTTACCAAAGGCCTTGTCTTTCTTCAATTTGAAGCAAAAAGGTTTAATATGCCCCAGGTTTAAAATAAAGTAATGACACACAAATTTACGTTTTAAAACACTTTCCAACTTTTTGAACTTCTTTTTGAAAAATAATTTGCTATTTTTTCCAGCATTCCCTTGTTTCATAGAAAGACATGTCTTCTTATAAGCATCTGTTTTATTTGCTTTAACATATCCTAATCCAGTTCAATAAAATCTAGCTTTCAAAAATATATCATCAATAATAGCAGAGCTAGAATCAAACTTACTTACTGTCTTTTTAAGACTAGTAAGTTTAGATTTTACTAGATCAAGATCTTTATATTTCTTTGTTAAAAGAACTTCCAATCTTCTAACAGATTCTCTTAAAATGTCATTCTCTTTGACAAGATCTTCACATTTAAGTTGCAAATCATCCTGACATTTATCTTCTAGATCAACAGACTTTGACCCTGAATTCGGACATAAAAATGATTTAAAATGATTGACAAAATCATATTCAGAATCAACAAACCTGTCTAGTGATGCCTCAGTGTTGGCATCATTTGTTGCATCATTTCCGAATCCATCAGATTCATGCTTCTCTTTCTCAAGAATCGTTACAAGTCCCTTGCAATTTTCTTCACCATCTTCAGATTCTTCATCATTAAAAGATACATCAAAATCCATACCTCTTTCCTTAAGAATATTTGCACATTGTTTTACATAATGACCAAATCCTTTGCAAGCACAACATTGAATCAAATCAAGGTTTTTTGGTTTTAAAGAATGGTTCTCTTGATTTGGTTCAGCCGTTTTAGGGAAATTTGAAGAATTACCAGAAAAATATTTCTTAGACTTGGAATTTTTGTCATTCACATAAAACGTTTTGAGTAAACTATTAAACCGTAAGGTCAATAATGCAATAGTTTCTTCATTTAAATCACATTCATGAATGTTTTTCATAAAATGTTCCATTGCACTTTGAACATCACAAGAATCAAAATCAGTTTGCGTTTTAAAAGCAATACTTTTGTCTTTGTCTTCAACATGATGTCCTTTTTGTTGTCCTAAGTTTAACTCAAAAGTTTGTAAAATACCAATAAGTTCATCAAATCTAAGAGTATCAGTATCTTTGGTTTCTTCAATGGTATAAATCTTAATATTGTATCTTTCAGGAAGAGATATCATTACCTTGCTTACCAATCTTGCATTGCTAATAGATTCTCCAAGTGATTGTGCCTCATTAGCAATATCGCAGATTTTTACATTATATGAAGCGATGGTCTCTTCTTCTTCCATTATCAGATTCTCGAATTTGCTTGCTAGGAGTCTTAGCTTTATTCTTCTAACACTTTGTGTTCCCTCACAACGCAATTTCAATGCATCCCAAACATCTTTTGCTGAAGCACAATTAGAAATTATTTTGAACAAAAACATATCAACAACAGTAAATATGACATTTAAAGCTTTAGAATTAAAGCTTGAAATCTGGATTTCATTATTTTGCCACTCAATCTCTGGTTTGTCTGTTGTAACTCCTCGGTGCCAATGATTCTTGGGGGCATCCATCCCGTAAAACAAGATCTCCATGCTCTTTCATCAATGGACTTGATATAAGCCCTCATTTTCACCTTCCAATAGGAATAGTTTGTTCCATCTAAAATAGGAGGTCGAATCATGGAACTACTATGAATTTCCATCATTAAAACACTGCAAAACACAGGATCACACTAAGTATAGTCTAGTGAAGTCTCTGATGCCAATTGAAAGAATTGAAAGGTCAATTCTAATGAAAATGTAGTGTGCGAGTTGAAAGTGTTGCCAACACTTTATAAAACACAAAGAAAAGACTTTAATCAAAACACAATTTCACAATACGTGAAATAAAGACAGATTAAATTTTTTGTACAAGTATAAAATACTTGTACGATGTTCATTAGAACAAAAATTCTTCAAATGATGATGTTGTTTACAAAATACAAAAATACAAAGTAAACAAGGAAACTAGAAGAACAACTCCCCTTGTGTCTCCAAAAGTAACAACACTCTTTTACAAAACATGAGAATACATTTAGTGCACTCAAATTTCATGTTCTACACTGAATTTATCTCACACAAACACTCAACACTCGAGTATTGAAAATAATGCCAACAATGTTGCCAATATTCTTGGTATCACTGGGCTTCTGCAGAATTTTTCTGATATGAAAAAGCTGGAAGATGAACTCTTAAAACTCTCAATCTGTCAATCTTTGTCCCACGCTTATGATGATTTCTGGTCCTTAAATAGATATCTCTTGGAAAACTTCCTGCAAGAAAATAGGAGAAAACTTCCTGCAAAGATTAAGGAGAAAACCACCTGCCCACTACATGTAACTACTAAGGAGTTAAAAAACTGAACTTTTAACTTCTAAAAAATAACTCATCAAAACTGAAATATTAACTGTTAGAGAAATAACCAGAAATCTGGAAGAAATTCGAAAGAGAAATAATGTTTGAAAAATCCAAACATTAACAATTGGATTGGAGGAAAAAATAACAAAACTGGAAATCCATATTGTCAAAACAGCAGAAAAGCTCAAGCACAGAAACGCGCTTTTATGTTTTAATTTCAAAAATATTTATTTTTATTTTATTTATACTGTAGTTGTCTTTTGAGCCCGATAATGGCTACATGCTCATACATTTTTGATTTATGGGGTAAGCTTCTTAATTAGTTTGCTAAATCCCAATATTTAGGTATGTTCAATCTAGGGTGTTGAATTCCATTAGTTTTCTCATTAATTCTATGAAAAAGATATGTGTTTTTTGTGGCCCAATACTAATGTTTAGTTGTGGCCCATTAAAATTCATATCCAAAACCCAAAAGAGAAAGCCAACCCCATTATAACCGACCCACCATTCGGACCCAAGTTATGTTCCACCCGACTTTGAGAAACCGTGGATCCTCAATTATCCATCTGGGCCGTTCATTTGAGGGTATTAATCTTGGCCTTTCATATCCCAAATAAAGAGCCTCTCAAATGCAACCCTAGAGTGGACTGTAGCAATTCTTACCTTCTCGATTCTTCCAGCGGCGCAAGACACGTGATTCTCTATATCTTTTCCTTTGATTTTTTGCTCTGGTTCTTAGTGAATCCTTGTGAGCTCTTCCATGTGAGTTGTGTGAGAGGTGTATCAGTATCCACCGTGTGTTGCCCGTTCGAAGCTTTGTGCGGTCTTCGAGTTTTCTAGTTCTCTCCTGATGGTTGTCCGAGGTGTTGGGTCTTTGGAGGCGTGGGGCTTGGGTATCTCTTTGTGGGCTGCCCGTTGCTTGGTCCAAGCCCTGGTTTTCTTAAACATTGGTAGGGGATTCTCTAGTTTTCTGAGCCAAGGAGTCGACCCTCATCTCCTTCGCCCGGAGCTTCAAGTTGGACCTTGAAGCTCGTTGTTGTACGAATCACTGATGTACGATTCGTTGCTGTCAAGAACCGGTGATATCCTTCCTTTATTTTGCTTTCAATTTTAGTCTTATTCTATAGCTTTTACTGATTTCTGTTTACCCCTTTTTGTGTGGCAGCGATTCGGCCTTTACAAGTTCGGCTTTCAGTTTACTCTGGCGACCTTGTAGAGTGTTTGGTATACTTTGTATCTCCAACTTTCTTTTTCTTTTTTCTTTGTTCGGTTTGCTCTTGGATAGATCATGTAGCTTCGAGCAATCCAGTGGGTTACATTTTGAGGCCTTATAATTTATTTTTGTTGTTTAGATTATTTGTAATCCCTAGTCCCTATCTCGTAGGCTGAATACACTATAATAGTTTATTTGTTAGACTATATTGTAATATTCGGCTATGGCGTAGGGGCTCGACAGCGGGGTCGATACCTAACAGTGGTATCCAAGATGAGAATTGGGATCCTCAGACGGGGAACCCCCAAACTGATTCTGTTGTACCATCGAGATCAGTGTTGGCTTCAGCTCAAAGTTATTCACATTAATTGGGACATTGGCAATTCTACCATAGTTGCGATTGGTCTGTGGGCGAAAGTAATCGCAAATCGCTTGCTGCTGGACTGCCGGAACCTCTGGTACTGGTAACTCATTGTTGACCCTGTTGGCCCTGTTGTTACCTCCGTTGTTGACTCCGTTGTTATCTTCTACGTCCGACATAGCCTGTTCTTGCTGTCTTTCTGCCCGTTTAGTAGTCATACTAGTTCGCCTAGCAAAAGCCTCAACCTCCAGTATGAACGGTGCTAATTTTCCTTGCTTCGAGCGAGTGTTCATGCACTACCAGAACCAACTAAAGAAAATAAGTCAAACACAGTACGAGTAAAATTAAACAACAAATAAAAAGAAAGAAAAAAATGTCTAAATTAAAAATAATTATATTTATCGCAATATTAGTACTAAAAATTTAATTAGTCCCCGACAACGGTGCCAAAAACTTGTTCGCCTTATTTTTAGCTTCACCGCAAGTGTACGGTGCAGTTTATAGAATAAGGTTAGCAAGGTCGAATCCTGAGGACTAATAAATTATTGTACTAAATCTTTGGGATTATAATAGCCTTATTTTTATCAGCACGATCGGAATTGAGTGATATGGTTTTATAAAACTAAGACAAGAATTTAGCATAAAAAGACAAAGTAAAGATTGATTGAAAGATAAAGGAGATGAATGGATTCCTGGGTTATGGTTTCAGTTAATATCCCCTTTTATTATCAGATTAATCAAACCAAAGTTATACGTATTCTTCCCTATAGAACAATCACAAAAGTAATTTACCCTCTCTCTCGAGATGCATGTAAAAACATTGATTGGAATATCTATGCTAGCATCTCTACTCAACATGAGATATCCAACTCCCAAAAGCACAAAAGATGAAATATCCTCACAAATATTCACAGACTTCTCAATCTTGCAAATATTCATGTCAAGTACTCACAGATCTAGTATTGAAACTCATCTTTCGAATTATGAATCAATACATCAAACAAGTTAAACCAATAGCTTTTTGATAAAACAAGAATTAAAACAAAGTACTCGAATAGGGTTGGAAAACAATAACTTCAATTGCAATTAATCATCAAATAAAAGTATCCATTAACCTACTCCCAAACCCGGGAATCACAAGATGTTTAGCCAGACATAGAAAACAAATAATTCATAGACAAATTATCCATGTTCATGTCTAACTAATTGAAAATAAAGATACTATGGAATGCAAAGACTCGGGGACGTTGATGATCTCTCGATCTATCTTCAATCTCAAGTGTGTTGTAGCCTTGATCGATCTCTCCAATTATCTGGTGGAAAATTGCTCTTTTCTCTGTGTTCTAGGGCAAAAGTCAGTCTGTCCTTGTTTATGGCCGCCTCGTAGCTATTTGTACTTCGTTCGGGTCAAAACCTAGTTTAAAAATCTGTCAAACTCTGTTTTCCCACACAGACGCACGGGCCATGCGCCTAGCGCACGCCCAGTCCGTGCTAGGTTCCGTAAGAATTCAACTTTTACTGAAGGATGCACGGGCCGTGCGCATCACGCATGACCAGCCTGTGCGTCATGCCATGGCTCGAGTCTCAGTCTTGGGTTAGCGCAAGGGTCTTGCTAGGGACGCTCGCCCTGCCCGTGCGCACCTGCTGGACTTGATACTTGTTCGTTTCCTTCCGTTTCTCGCCCGGTTCGTCTGACTTCTTCTCGATTCAACTCCAAACTTCGTACGTTACTTCAAGTATCGGCGTTTCTTTACCGCAATGTTCCGAATTATTGCCAAAATGCTACAATTATCAACAAATTCCTACAAAACGAGTAAAGCGTAATACCTTTTCCACAAAACAGAAATAAAAGCTCTTTTTACTCATACAAAACACATATCAATCACCTGTCGATTTCAAAAGTCTCATATATTTATAGAGATCATGTTTTTCAAATCAAATGAGCTTTTATGAGCTTTTCCTAGTCATATGATCGACGTTTTCCCTTAGCTTTTAGAATTTTAAGCTTAATGATCACTAACTCGGTAAATCGGTTAAATTGCGCACTTTGATATGGATATATGATGTTTTTATCATGCTAACATTCTTTTTGATGATTCCAAAGGGGAGAAAATAGGATATAAGCTCTTTAGCTCAAAGAAGCTAAAATAAGCTCGCGAAAGAAGCTATAAGTTGTGGCTATTATAAGCCAAAAGTTGGGGATCATACTTAGTCTACTTGTTGTATTATGGACTTATTTACATGTCTAATTATGTTTTGTTGACAGGGGGAGCTTATAAGCTCTTGATACTTAAGCTCAATATATAAAAGCTGAGCTTTTAGGTTTTGGATAATGGCTTCTATATTACTCTTGTTGTGCATGTTGATAGGGGGAGCATTTGTAAAATGTTTTGAAAATCTCTACTCCCATCCTTGTGTTTAGTATGCGTGGAATGTTGTCATTCTCAATGGATAGTTTACTTTTAACCGGTAAAATTGTTTTGTTTTCAAAATCGACCTCCTTAAATTATTTTGGTTTGTAATCATCAAAAAGGAGGAGTTTGTTAGATAAATGTTTTTATCATGATTTTGATGATTTTGTTTTTACACCAAAACAATGTTTTAAATGTTGTCCAAATACTCCTAGATGATTTAAAATGCTTTTACTAATTTTTCGGAGTATTTCTTCAAGTTTATTTTTCGACAAAAAATGGACAACACTTTGTATGATTTTGTGATAATGTGTTTTTACATCAAAACAATGTTTCTAAATATTGTCCAAATACTCTCGATCGATCTAAATGTTTTTACTAATTTTTCGGAGTATTTCTTGAAGTTTGTTTTCGACAAAAATTGGACAACACTTCTGTCTCGTGTTCAATCGGTCGCCCTATAGGGCATCCCATATCTGAAAGATGATTTCCAAAACAGAAACAAGACATTTGAATTTTTCCTAGAGGTCGACCAGTCGCACAATACATCATCCTGTACCTGAAAGAAGAAATCAAAGAACAGAGAAGTTGTTCTTCTCAAAAAACCTCTAGGGGGACCGGTCCTTTGGGGGCGAGTGGGTCGGACCTAGGTCGACCGTCCAACCCCCTGGACCGGTCCCTATGATAATTTTTGTTGTATTATCCTTATTTCTGTATTAGAGGGCAACCGGTCGCCCTATTGTTTTGACAACAAAATTCTAGTCGTTGTGCAGCAGACAATTCTTCCTTAAATTGTGGAATTGATTTCTAACAGTTATATTCTTCAATTGTCTTACAATTTTTTATAGATTTCAATCTCCTAGGAGGAGCCTATCTAGTTCAAGACATCCTCTATAAATAGATGAAGAATTGAAGCAACACAATAAGAGAGAAAACTACAACACAACAAGATACATTCAAGCAAACACTTTTGTTCTTCTATTTCAATATTCTTGTTGTAATAGCCTAAGGTCTTACACTTTCACATCTTGAGGTCTAGGCTTAATTCTTGATTACACATGCACTCAAAGTTGTAATATTCATTATCGAGTTGTAATCTTGAATTTTTGGGTTCATCATTCAACACAATATATCCTTGTGAGTGTTCTTGTGGTAAGAACACACTTGGGTGATCTAGGTGTTAGGTGCAAGAAGATTGTGGTAATTTTCTTAATGAAGAGTTTGGTGCTCTTTGAGGTGTTGAAGAATTTGGTGTTCTTCAAGGTTGAAGATGGTGGTAATCTTCACAAGGTGCCGTTGAAGATTGTGATAATCTTCAAGGGAGATTGTGGAAATCTCCAAATAGGCGTTGTAAGGTAATGTTGTATTAATTGTGGTAATTAATAAAATCTTTTTTTTTTCTTTTTGAAATCCATCCCGTAGATACTGGGGTGGTAGATGATTAGGCCCTAGGTGGGTTGAACCTCTATAAATCGACGTGTGTTGTTTAGTTTCTCCACTTCCATTCTTGCCTTGGCTTATTTATCCGAAAAAGAGGGCATAATCGCGAAAATAGGCATAATATATTCACCCCCTCTAGATTATCGTAGCCACTTGGACTTACATTAATGGTGTAAGAATCCTGTTTTTCATGATATAACTAAGCATACTGATGTGAGGTTTCATTATATTTGTGATATTGTTGCCAAAGGCTTAGTTAATCTTGAAAAAATACCCTCTGAATTTAATCCTGCTGATATGAGAACTAAATGCTTGTTGGTTTTTGATATAACTTGTTGTGTGCTTGTTATTTCCAGTGTTATTGTACTGTCTGTGCAATATGGTGATTTTACCCTGTCTGTTTTGTGTTATAGTTTGCTTTGTGCTCACTATAACTGTATTCTTGCTGCACTGTACGTGTAGTGAGAAACAAAATCGGCGATGATGATAACTGTGTTTTTTGTGACCCTTGTGTTTTTGTTAAATCGACATTGGGCCAAGGTGGAGAATGTTGTTTTTTGTGGCCCAATACTAATGTTTAGTTGTGGACCATTAAAACTCATATCCAAAACCCAAAAGAGAAGCCAACCCCACTACAACCGACCCACCACTCGGAACTAGGTTATGTTCCACCCGACTTTGAGAAACCGCGGATCCTCAATTCTCCATCTAGACTAGGGGTGCACATTCGATCGGAACCGAACCGAACCGACCGAACTTTCGGTTAACCGAAAATTCAGTTTGCTCAAAATGGCAAACTAAAAACCGAACCGAATCGCTTTCGGTTCGGTTTTAACCGGAGTTGGTTCGGTCGGTTGGTTGATTTCGGCCGACCAATTTTAATGAATTTTTTTAAAAAAAAAGCTGCGGTGCAATTTGATTTATAGGTTGAAAAGGAAGCCAACTAAAATTACAAGTTACAACTTCAGTTCGAGGCTTCGAGCGGCGGAGTGGTGGCTGCGGTGGGTTTCTTCGAGTTTGAGAGAGACAGAGTGAGAGACTGAGAGTCGTATAGGAGGGGAAGAGTAAGGAAATAACTTAGAATTTTTTCAACCCTTCTTAATCTTTAAGTCTCTGTTTTCTACTTTTCTTAATTCTTTAAAGAAAAAGCACTTTTTTAGGGTTGGAAAAAAGCACTTTTGTGAAAGGAAAAAAAATACTTTTTTAAAAAATTAAGAAGCGACTGAAATTGAAAGAATGACCCCTCAAGGTGAGTTTTATTTATTTAAAATATATATATATATATATATATATACAAACTTTGGTTTTTCGGTCGGTTTGGTCCACCGGTCCTCCCAATATAAACCGAAACCAAAAACCGAACTTGGCCAAACTAAAAACCGAACACCGAACCGAAAATTTCGGTTCGGTTTCGGTCCAAATCGAACGTTCGGTTTCGGTTCGGTGCAGTCGGTTAACCCGGACTGTGTGTACCCCCCCTAATCTAGACCGTTCATTTGAGGGTTTTAATCTTGACCTTTCATATCCCAAGTAAAGAGCCCCTCAAATGCAACCCTAGAGTGGACTGTAGCAATTCTTACCTTCTCGATTCTTCCAGCGGCGCAAGAGACGTGATTCTCTCTATCTTCTTGTTAGGAAATTTATTTTGTAGATTTTGATGAATGCCATGTAAAACTTAGATTAGAATGTTGGCACCCCATTTTCCTTGTAATTCTCATTGTAATAGTTAAATTTGAATGAGAAAGTCAAGTCGGCTATGGCCGGAATACAAGAAGTCAATCAAGATCGAAGTAAAGACTCAGTGAGAGCAGTGAGTATGGCCAAGATAGAAGACCAAGGACTCGACTGAAGACGTAACAGCTGAAGGACAGCTGTGTGAAGAGTCAGTTAAGTCAATCCTAGAAGCCAAAACACAAGTTGAAGTGACAGATGAGTCTTTCAATCATCAGAATTGACTCAAGTCACCTGGGAAAAGCAGCAAAGAGGAGTTAATCAAAAGAATCCGTTGCACAAAAGTCAAGAACATTACTTAAATAAGTAATACATCCATGCTGCCATGTCTTAAAGTCCTCAGTCCCAGAAGCGTGCAAAAGGAATAAACCAATGGGAAGCACTGTACCTCGTGTCAGAACCTAAAAAGATGGACACTCATTTAATACGAAGAAATGTCTACATGTCAAGACTGAAGACCAAGAAAAGACAAGCCAACGAACATAAGTGACTTTTGAAAATCAGCCTATCTCTTCAACGGGCAGATTTTTGAAAGTTCACTATAAAAGGCTGAGGAATCACATTGATAAAAGGTTACCTTGAAAACCTGAACCTTGCATACCTGAGATAACAAGCAACGTTTATACTGTAACCTGCAAAATATTCTCAAGTTATTCAAGCAAAATCCTCAAGCCTAAATCTCAAAGGAAATCGATCCAAAACTAAGCTGTGAAGGAAAGACAACTTCAAATTGTTGAAGAGGAAACTTTTTAAGAATCAAAAGGGGTCTACTTTCCAAGGAGAATTGTAGGAAGGTTCAAGGTCGAACCAATCTCAAGTTATTGGAGGGCTTCGTGATCAAATCCAAGAAGCTTGAGAAAGTAAGCTGAAGTAGCAAGACAGCCGCCCTGTGAAGAAGCTGAGTCGGACGAGAAGCCAGTTGTGTGACCAAGGCATCTCCAGACTGAGTCCAAGGAGCAAGTCATCTGCGTGATCAAGACTTGTCTCTAGACTGATAACCACTTTGTACTCTGATCATTACTTAGTGGAGTCCTCCAAGAGTTGGAGAAGGGAGGAGTAGAATAATTACCCCATCTTCGAACCTCTATAAAATTTGCTTGTGTCATTTACATTTCAGCATATTTACATTCCCGCACACATACTTTATATCTGCTGATAATTTGCTATCCAACTGATAAATAACAAAGTGCTAAAACCAAGTGTTTAAAACAAAGTTAAATCAAATTCAAGGGTGTTAAGTCTTCCACTGAAAAACTCATCACAACCAAGTTAAGGTTTAGTCTAAACAGTTGAGTTATTCTATCAACGAGCTCTTTTCGAAATGTTGAGTGGCTAACTCATTTGATTAACTAACTTAGTTGTCCTCAATGACTTAGCTAGGTAATTAACTCTGTAATATTTTAAAAGGACTAAAATCGAAAAGTTGGTAAGGTTTATTACCCCCCTTCTAAACCTTACTCACACCCCTTGGGACCTACACTTCTCCTTCGAACCGTGAGACACATCAATTTCAAGTTCTTTGAGTTCTCTTTGTATAGCTCTAAGTAGGGATGAAAAACGAGTCAAGTTATTCGATACTCAACTCGAGATTGATCGTTAAAAATTCGTTTGAGCTCGGTTCATTAACCTAATCTAACTCGACTTGATTAGTAAAATTAAATAAAATATGTATAAAACTATAAAACTACTCGAGCTCAATTCGTGTCCGACTCGACTACAACCTGTTTGAGCTCGATTCTATTAATAATCAAACAAACTCAACATTTTTGAAGCTCGTATTAATTCAAACAGCTTGAACTTTACTATGTCTTATGTTCTATTCGATTGATTATACTCATAGCTGTAAGAAAAGTAATTCACAATTTCTCACGAAAAAAAAAATCTATTTGTTCCATCAGTACTGGGTCTGGCATGTTGGGTACCAGGTAGATTTAGGAAACTCGTTTTCTGACTTCCCTGTTGGGCCTTGTTTGTGGACATCCTATTGGGCCTTGTCTGTAGGCTTATTTTAGCCACTTCAAGTTCACATATGTTATCTAATGTGGGTGGATTGGAACATAGTAATTTCACATTCTTGTTTAAGATGTCTTGAATTCTGTCCCATTTTAGTTCTTATCCATTTACATTTGTCTTCATTTGAATTTATAATTCTATATAGTGAGATGCAAATCTACGTTTTTGTGGGTGCTTGCTACATATCTCTCGATGGCAATGCTTTACTATTTCCATGGTAAGTCGTGGAAACAAGGGATGGTGGTCCATTCAATGTATTGATTAACGATTCGATTCTAGATAAAAAGAGTAATAATTTTAATAAATAGATTGTTGCATATCAAGAAATCATCCTTGGATTTAGGGATAGCTTTTTTTTTTCTTTTTCTTGAAACGTGGATTTAGAGATAGCTAATAGAACTTAAATAAATCCAAGAATTACAGTAGGTTTGGGTCTTGGAATGATTTTGAGAGATGATCTTGGTAGCTCTATTGCATGTAGAACAATTCTGAAGGATTGTACTACCAGTGTGAAGGAGGGAGAAGCAATAGGTCAGATGGAAGCAATGTTGTGGCTGGAAAACTCGGGCTTATAATATCATATTCGAACTAGATGCACAACTTCTAGTTGGAACAGTGGATTCATTATCCATGGAAGATTTTTCTGAATTTGGCTCGATTATAAAATATTGCAAGGAGTTTTTATGTATTCATGAGGGATTTGTTGTCCAGTTGGTTAGGAGGCAAGCGAATGAGTGTGCCCATGTATTAGCTAGAACTGCTTATTCTTATGTTAGCCCTTTTATTTGGGTCAAGCCACCACATTGGATTGAAATTGTCTTTAAACATTATTTGTACTTTGATTGATCATCTATAATAATACTTCCTTTGTTTAAAAAAATAATATTTTATAATTTATTTATGATACTTTATTTAGAAAAGTATATTTTCTAGAAAGTTCAAAAAAATATATACTAATTATAATAAATTTTAAATTATAAAAATGGGTCTAATGATTATATTTAAAAAGTTTCAGGATGTGACGGGTTTGTATCCGAATCTTCAAAAAGATTACGCTTTGAGTCTCAACTCTCATGTAGGGATGGCAACGGGACGGGTTTGGCCAAACCCGGAACCCGCCCCTGCCAAGGAAAATGAAGACCCAGGACTCATCCCTCCCCGCTTCAAGCCCTGCCCTACCCCACCATTGGACCCACCGGGTCCGGGTCCAACCCGTTAGACCCGCAATTCTGAAAAAATTATCTATTTCATAAATGTCAGGTGGCTTGGAAACAATTGCCAAGATGATATATATTTTTTTTCTTCAATGTCAATTACAGTATAGCAAAATTATCTACATGAATATGAACATAAATGTTTGTTAATTATTTTACCCTCTGTTTTGTTTTTGTTGAAATGTTTTATGTGCTAAGAGAGATGAGTAAGGAGCAATTGAAAACTAAATACATCTACATAATTGTTAGGTATCACAGGATCATTATGAAACTAAATGGATGAATTTGAGAGAAAAATACCAATTCTATTTCACACAAGAATAGATTTACAGGGAGATTTACAAACTCACAAAAACTCTCAAAACTTCACTCAATCTCTCAAGGATTGATTTTGATCACTCTCAAGGATCTCTCTTCTCTCTATGATATTCCACTAACAAGGGATGATTACAACTGAAGAATGAAGCACCTATTTATAGATGGATGTGGGAGGGGTAGGTGGTTGAAGCTTCAACAATGGTGGGCTTGTTGGGAAGCTTCATACTTTCCTTGTCAAACTTGATCACCAACTCTTCAAAGATGGATGGCTTCTAGATGGAGGATGTGGTGGAAACCTAAATTGAATTCTTCAATTCTCCTCGGCCCATATCCAGGAATAAGCATCCCTATTTATGTCTCTCGCATAGCTCAAGCTTTTCTCGTGTAACCACCTTCGTCAACACGTTCCGATGGATTCTCCTTTGTGTGGATCTTAACGAGTTTCAATGTTGTCGTTCTATCGTCTCGCGTATCCAATGATATCGAATGTCAATATGTTTTGTACGGAATGGTACATGGAGTTCTTGCTCAAGTCGAGCACTGGGATGTCACAATGTACCTTGTAATCTTTTTGCTTAATTCAAGTTCTTGAGATAACTTATTTAGCCACAACATTTCTTTACCGGCCTGCGCCAACAAAGAATATACTCGTTTTGTGGATAAAGCAACACACTTCTGATCTTGAGCGCCATGAAACAACTCCCCCTGTGAAAGTGTAGAGAAATCCTGAAGTTGATTTTCTCATGTCAAGATCTCTGCATATATCTGCATCTCAGATATAGCCCTCCAAGATCGGATCGGCTCCCAGTAACAAAGACATATTTTTCGACGTACCCTTCAAGTACTGAGAATCCATTTCTTCGCTCTCCCAATGCTCCTTTCCAGGGGTTAGAGAGAAAACGACTCATTGTTCCCGCTGCGTGAGCAATATCCGGTCTTGTACACACCATTGCATACATCGGACTTCCAATCTTTGAAGAATATGGCACCGATGACATTTCCCGATCTCTTCCTTGGATGAGGGACATGCACTCTTACTCAACTTGAAATGGTTAGCTAGTGGAATCTTTGTTGGTTTGGCGTTGTTCATATTGAACCTCTCGAGAACTCGTTCAATATACTTCTCCGAGATAGCCATAACCTCCGGTTTTTCATCTCGAACTATCTGCATTCCCAAAATCTGTTGAGAGTAGGTCCTAAGTCTTTCATGTCAAAAGACTTGAAAGTTCTTTCTTGGTGACTAATCTTCGTTGTATCTTTTCCACGATCAAAATATCGTCACGTATAGTAAAAGAACAACAAAATTTCCATCTGCAAACTTTTGAATGTAAACACATTCATCGCATTAGTCTTCTTGTAGCTTGACTCACCATACACGAAGTCAAATTTTTGTACCACTTTGCGCCTTGGTGCTCGCTTGGACCATACAAGCTCTTCTTGAGCTTGCAAAGAGATTATCACCTAAAATCTCAAAACCTTCGGAAGCCGCTGCTCCATGTAGATCTCTTCTTTGAGATCTCCGTGAAGAAATCTTTGTCTTCACATCCATCTGTTCAAGCTCCAAGTTCATACTTGCTACTAAACCAAGAATAACTCTAATTGATGTCATCTTGACTCTTTTGGTGAAAAATCTCATCAAAGTCGATTCCCTTTTTCATTTGGAATCCCTTGACTACAAGCGAGCTTTGTGTTTCACCACTTTTCCGCTACCATCTTTCTTCAGCCTTGAACACCCATTTGTTTCTTAGTGCCTTCTTCCCTTTCGGAAGTTCTACGATCTCATAAGTGGAATTCTTCTGCAGAGATTCCATTTCATCTTGCATTGCTTGCATGCCATTTTTCTTTGTCCTTATGAGATACTACTTCTTGAAACTCTGCAGTTCTCCATCTTGATGCGAGGAAGGTAATCGGATTCGAATATCTTAGATGGAATCCGTCTCGTTCGGACCTACGAACACGGAACAATGCGAGGAGATCCACCACCATCCTGGCTTTCGATGGTATAGGAACATTTGGTAGAGCGGGTTGTGGCTCCCCCGCTCAACACCTTCTTCTACCTCTTCATATTCTCGCTTCGGTATATCTTACGCACTACGTCACCGTCTCTCATGAGCGGTTCCGGTGCTACATCCGAGATTTGAGCACCAATATTTGACTTCGAGACATTGTGGGCTTTTCAATGTCTTCCATTGTCTTACTTTCAAAGAACACTACGTCCTACTTACGATCACCTTCTTCTCCTTTGGATCCCATAACTGTATCCAAACTCTTCATCTCCATAGCCAATGAAAATGCATGGAGTGGTCCTTACATCAAGCGCATCGAGCTCTTTGGATACATGTGCATATCTAAACATCCAAATACTCTCAAGTGAGAGTATGACGTATCCTTCCGGACCATAGTTTCTCCGGAACTTCAAAATTGATGTGGTGTACCTTGATGGTGATCTGGTGATCGGTGTAGCAAGCAACTCATTCGCTTCTCCCAGAATGGCTTTGGCGGCTTAGCCATACCGAGCATGCTCCAACACGTTCCATGATTGTCCGGTTCATTCTTTCAAAGCGACACCGTTATGTTGAGGGGTGCGTGGGACTGTCTTCTCATGTCGAATGCCATATGTTTTGCAATAGGCATCGACGCTTTAGAAGTGTATTCGCCTCCGTTATCGATCGAAGACACTTGACTTGTTTCCCATTTCACGTTCTACCATGACATGAAACAATTTGAAATATTCAAACACACTAATCTTTTGTCTTTGAAATACACCCACAACTTTCGAGAAGCATCGTCAATAAATGTCGAGAAAGTATTTGTTCGCTTTAGTGATTCAACCTCCAGGGGACCGCAAACATCGAGTGCACCAAATCGAGCAACTCGATTTTCTCGTTAAAGAGGAACTAAACGAGACTCTTTGTTGCTTACCAAATAAACAATGATTGCCAGGATCCATTGCAGCTTCCTTGTCAACATTGATAAGCTCCTTCTTTATCGGGGTAGACAACCCTTTCTCACTCATGTGACCGAGTCTCTGGTGCCACAAATTTTGAGAAGCCTCTTTCTCGGCAATGTTGAGGCTATCGTACATATTTTCACATGAGTCTTGTACAACGTGCCACAAATGTGTCCTCGAGCAACTACCATAGTGCCTCTTGACAACTTCCACGTGCCTTTGGTGAAATGATTATCATAGCCTGTTTGTCCAGCGATCAATCCCGAAAGTAGATTCACCAAGATCGAGGCACATGTCGACATCCTTCAAAGTGATTGTACTCGACATTTGTCTTTATCTCGTATATCACCAATTCTACAATTCGAGGAACTGGAATTTCCCATCTTCTTTGCTCCAAAGTCACCGACTTTGTATGTTGTGAAGTAGTCTTATGAGGAGTTACGTGGTAAGACGACTGCAGTATCTACCACCCATTACGTATCTTCTCTTGAGATATGAAGGCATGCCTCATCATGGGTTGAACAAAGCGCCATCGATGGCTCGGAAGCTACTCCTAAAAACGGCCTAGGCAAGTGCACTATCGTTTATAGCAAAGCTAAGCGAGTATCGAGTGTCATTCCCACGAGGACTATGATTACTAGTAATTACCGTCTTTTTATTATCTAGTCTACAAATTCGTCAAATAGTTTGTTGCAAAATAAAAATAAAACAAAAGCAAATAAAAGTGGAAGAGGCAACTAAGAACACGAAAGATATCATATATACTCGGATTGGAAGATGTTGGATATAAATATGCTTGAATGTGAATCCCTCTAGAACGTCTTTGTGATTTTACCAAAATAAATACAACCATAACCCTTAAATTTTAACCATCCCTTAACATATTTTCATGCTTCATGGACCGTAGGCATTCCTAAATTAAGTTAAACCCTTTCTCAAGGCGAAAAACTCCTAACCTCAAGTTGATTAATCGAAATCTCTTTCTAGTTAAAACCCCAAGATTGCATTAACGATTTGTGAATTCCCATATTAGGTTTGACCCTAATCCAGGAAGATTTATGTCGTCCATATCTAGGATTGCATGCAACTCCTTTCACTTATGTTGGTTCTATTTCACCATGAATCTCGATTTCGGTGAAAAATAAACTTCAAATCAATATTGCGCATATACCAATCCGAATAAACAAGCATAACATAAGTGACTCGCATAAAAACATAAGAAAATATATTAAAACATTCAAACCAATGATCACAAATAAGTTCTAGGGTTCATCACATTCAAACACTAGCGATTTAACTCATGATGGATTTGAGAATGAAAACAACAATTAAACAAGAAGTTTCTTTCGAAATCAACATGAATACTTGAAGTTAAAACTTCCAAAACCAACATAAGACTCCCCTGTTGGAAGTATGATGATGAAGTGGTGGAGTTCATCTTCTTCTCCAAGCGATCTTCAATCATTGTGCCTTAGCGCCTCTCCATGGTGATCCAAGCCTTCTAACTCTCTTCCTCACTACAATATATGTTTCTCCTTTCCAAAATATGAACTTTCATCCCTAAAATCTGATTTCTATGTATATCAATGAATGAATCCTCCCTTCAACCCATACTCTTGGCTTTTATAGACATTATTTTGGAGAAAGTATTCCTTAATAATGTCATCTTTTGATATTTTAATGCTCAACTTTATGAGTTGGGTTGTTGGGATCATTATTTCCATGTGATCATGTGGGAAAGTAAGGAATTAATACAACAAAATGAGGTGTAAATGTGCTCAAAAGTTGTCAAAAAGCTTCAGTAGATGACTTTTTAACAAATTCCACCGAAATTGAAGCCGAAAGTGATCCGAACACGCCGTGTTGCATAAAACGGTCGGCCCGTCTTTGTTTAATTGTTCGGAAGTCGAGGATAACATGGTCGTGCTTCCCAACACGCCAGGTAGTGTCTCGACACGGCCAGTGTTGTGGAACACGGCCTGGCCGTGTCGGAGGTCAGGCAATTTTTTTTGTGCAATTTTTTTTTTTTTTTTTTGCTCCCGATCAACACGGCCGTGTTGCCCAACACACCCAGCCCGTGTTGGACCAAAAAGGCCCCGAAATGACGCGTTTGGCTTGGGATTTCGAGCGTTTTTGCATCCTTAAACCCCCGGTATGTTTTGACATGAATCTATGGTCCGAAATTCACCAAAATTAGCCCCGAATGATCAATCTACACCAATAAAAGCACCCATGAGTAGTATAAACAATGTACAATCAAAAACTAATGAAACTAACAACAAAATAACTCAATTTCTACTCAAATACACACATAAAACATGCATAAAAATACACTTATCACTACATCTCCGGGAATGATAGCTAGCACTTCTCCACCCCATTATTTCTTGGTGGGAACCGCTTCGACCTTGCTCCTCAGCCATTTATAGCGATTCTTCTTCATATGACCCTCTATTCCACATTGATGACATTTATATGTTGGTTTTACGCCATCGGTGGATCTTCCCTACTTTTGCCTCTCCCTTTGCCTCTACTACTTCGTTGTTGCTTCGTCTTTGTCTCCTCGATTTTCCGTCACAAGGGCGTGGGTCCGTCTGTGCCCGTGTCTTTCTTCCGCCTCCTCATTGAATAGGGCATCCTTAACCATGTAAACATGTGGTAAGTTTGCTTTTCTCGGGGCCGAATTCTTTGAGAGAAACAACTAGTGTTTCGGCCTATCGGGAAGTGAACGAGAAGTAGGAGAGCCATTTCATCTCCAAGTGGCATCCCAGGGCGATAATTGGTTTACCAAGCTCAAACTCACTAGTATGCTCGCAGAATCAAGTTCCATTTTTGACTTCATGTTGACTAAGCGCCTCATCAACAGGGCCTTATTCCGAGCGGTCTTGGCCTGGTACATGTCCTCCAACTTACGCCAGAGGGCATATCGCGTCGTCTGTCTCTGTGCGATATGGTGAAAGACACTATGGTCAATCCATTGTCGGATCGACCCGATAGATTTTTTATTCGACTTCTTCCACTGTTGACTTGGAAGATCATGATTAACACCCTTTAGCTCTATGGGGTCGAACAAATCTTTCTGATTGAATAGATCTTCCATCCGGGGTTTCCATAACGTGTAATTGGTAGCATTGAGCATAATCATAGCTCCAGAAGATGATGTTGACTCATCCGTGGCCATTTTCACCTTCCAACAATTAGTTCACAAAGATAGAGTTTGAATCTCACGAAATGGAGTATACCGTCACGTCCGGAATGGTCAAAAATGGTGGAATAGACACTCTGGGGTTAAAATTTCAATTTCTGGAAAATTTGGGATTGATCTGCAATTTTCTGAAAATATAGGGACCAAACTGAAATATCAAGAAGTTCAGGGGCCAATCTGTAATTTCTGAAAGTTTAGGGACCGTAATGAAATTTCAGAAAATCTGAGGATCAAAATGTAATTTCCAAAAAGTTGAGGGGTCCAAAATGAAAAATATAAAACTCAGGGACTGATTTGTAATTAAAAGGAAATTTGAATGCAGATATTACTGTTCATCTTCTTCCTCAGAGTTCCGGCAGCTCGTACGGCTTCGTCCGATGTCCGTTTTTCGATCCGAAAACACGTACGAACTCGTATCGACGAGAGGAATCCAATGGAATACTGAAAATTGAGTTTTAACAATCTTTGAAAAACTCGAAATTTCAGACCTCTGCAAATTCCGGCGAGCACTCCGACGAGGCTCTGATACCACTTGTTAGGTATCACAGGATCATTATGAAACTAAATGGATGAATTTGAGAGAAAAATACCAATTCTATTTCACACAAGAATAGATTTACAGGGAGATTTACAAACTCACAAAAACTCTCAAAACTTCACTCAATCTCTCAAGGATTGATTTTGATCACTCTCAAGGATCTCTCTTCTCTCTATGATATTCCACTAACAAGGGATGATTACAACTGAAGAATGAAACACCTATTTATAGATGGATGTGGGAGGGGTAGGTGGTTGAACCTTCAACAATGGTGGGCTTGTTGGGAAGCTTCATACTTTCCTTGTCAAACTTGATCACCAACTTTTCAAAAATGGATGGCTTCTAGATGGAGGATGTGGCTGGAAACCTAAATTGAATTCTTCAAGAATCTCTTAAAATGCATACTGAACCATTTTGTAAAGCCATAGTGCATGAACTTAAAAAGTTAAAAAAAAAAAAAACATAGCCACAACACAAACAGATATCAATTTCAAAGATTCAGTTAATAATAATATTCTGGTTATATCCCAACTAGTTCAAAGTTTGTAATCTACTCAAAACATAAAATCAAACTTTATAATTCTAAGTGCGAAAAAAAAAATTGAAGCGGGGCGGGTCCACCTGGACCCGTTACCCGCCCCGGAACCAGACGAGTTTTTGAAACCTTAACCCGCTACCTACAGAGTCGATCCTAGGTTTCGAGGGGCCTAGAGCAACCAAAAAAAAAGAGAGGCTCTTGTGTTTGCATAAAAAAACTAAAAATAACAAAATCAATGTTATAAATATAATTTCATTGATTTAACATATTAAATAAGATATGTAATAACAAATTATACTCCAACTTTAATATTTCGATTTTATTAAAGTAAATTACGAAAAAGATTTTTCAATAAGATTTACCATAGAGAAATAATAAAAAAATAAATATAAACTACTCATAAATTATCTATGAAAAATTGATTTTCTTGTATTTTATAATTCTTCAATTCAGTTTTATGATTTTGCAAAAAGAAACAAATTTAGCAAATATGAAAGAAAGAGAGAGCTTAAGGCCTAGTTTGTTTATGTTACCAACTAACTATTTCCAATTTCCAACTATTTATAAAACTGGAATCATGTTTGTTTATAAATTTCCAACCATACAAGGCCGATATGGCCTTGTATGGTTGTGTTTCCAACACCATTTTTCCAGTTTCCAACTATTCCGGAAAATGGGTTTATGTTTGTTCCAAAAGTTTTCAGTGGAAACAAAATCATTTTCATTTTTCACTTTTTTATGGAAAATATTCTTTTGAAAACACAACCAAACAACTTTTCATTCCAATTACGCAAACCTAGGTAAAAATACACTACAACAATCAGCGCAAACTTATGTCAAAAATACATTTGAAAACTATAACCAAACATATTCTCATTTTCAAACGTAAATTCAGACAACAAACCAAACATATTCCCAATTCTCACACGAAAACCAATAAAGTTTGAAAATTCATTTTCCAACACTAGAAACTGGAAATTCGACTTGGAAATACATCCATATAAGCCCGTTGGAAATTCATTTTCACATTCCATTTTTCACATAAAACTACATCTCAAACCTATAATTTCAATTCCCAACCCTATACACTATCATACATCACTCATCAATCATTATTCTCATCATTTCATCCAATTATACATATGGGACCCACTATTACCAACTCTACCAACTTAAAATATTTTTATTTTTTAATTATTTATACCTAATGGGACCCATTAGCCTACAATCTCACATATATAATATTATATATTCAATTAAAATATTCAACCACTATCAACTTTTCAAATTATTATATACATAAAATAATACTTCAAAACTAATCAACCAAACACAATCTCGTTTCCAAACCTACATAAAACTCATTTTCATTCACTCATCCAAACATATTTCTAATTTTCACACGAAAAACCAAAAATTCTCAAAATTCAATTTCCAACACTAGAAACTAGAAATGGTCATGGAAACATAACCATACAAGGCCAAGGATGTGGCTATTTAAATTCTTTAATTCTTTGCAAAAAGAAAACAAGAGATAAAGAATTAGTTAGATAGAAATGGATTTCTCGCACAAAGAAAAAAAGAAACAAAGAAAAAACTTAGAAGACAAAATGGGCAAAAATTCATGATTTACACTCCATCAAGTAATCAAATCAAGACCGTTGAGAATAAAAATTATGATGACCACTACACCAACTAACAAATTTGTTTCTAGGTGGAACCTTTTATAATCATATCGTACATACATAGAAAAACACAAAAAGAAAAAAATTCGGGGCCTGTGCGACGGCACCACCGCACCGCCCTGTGGCCGCCGACTACGCCCGCCGGGCCGTTTGAGCGGGTCTAAACTCTTCCGTGGGCGGGTTTGATGCGAGTCCGAGTTTAAACCCGTCTCACTTTGTCATCCCTACTCTCGGTGACATTTTTACCCAATAATGAATATAACATTTTTTAATCGGTGACAAAACTAATGCCAAAAAAGAATATATACGTTAATAATTTAGTCAAGAACTACTCTTCAAGAGCCGTTTCTATTTCTATTTTATTTTTCATTTTGTAAAATCAGCCACGGAGTGACCGACTTTCACCAAAGATTATTTTTTATTTTGGAAAAGTTGGTTCCATGTTTTTTTTTTTGAGAAAGGTGGTATTTCATTCATGAGCCTAGGAGGAAGCCTCTGCTCGGCCATCCTGAGAACATTATCAGGTACATTTCCAACAGAGGGTTCAGAATGAAAAAGCAAAACGTGCTAACAGGTGTGCTACATTATTACCCGTGCGCCGTACAAAACTAGGTTCGAAAGCATCAAAACATGGAATAAAATCTAAAATATCAGCAACAATGTTTCCCGAATAGGAGAAGTCCGTCGAGGTAGAGCGAAGTTTGTTGTATATGATTAGGCTGTCCGTTTCTAGAACCAGTTTCTTCATCCCCAAATCACAAGCCAGGTGCACCACTTCCCTACACTATGTTGCCTCAGCTACTTCTATGGTCATTTCATCCGTATATAGGCGAGATAGAGTGGTGATAATCCGTCCATTAGAGTCGCGTATTACAACCCCGATTCCGGTTCCCATTCTCGGCACAACTGAAGCATCCGTATTCAGTTTTAAGAAGCCCGGTGCAGGCTTTACCCACGCAACAGCCTGTTCCTTTGTTTGAGGTTGTGTCTGCACCTTTTTTCCCCTCATATGCTCCGCAAGACGTCTTTCAGCAAACGAGAAGCACCATTGATGGTCAAGGTCTTTGTGATCGTGTGTCAATTTGTTTCTTGCATACCAAGCCGTCCACAATAGAGTTGCGAAAAGTCCATGGGATCTCGCATCCCCTACTTTCGACATCGATAGTATCCAGTCCGCAATCGTTCCGTTATCATCATGTGGTTGGGGCCTACATCTGAAAGGTCCAGCTGCCCAAAAGAAAGCAGGTGGCAGCGGCTCCTTAGCGCATGCTCGCCCGTTTCGATCGTCATCCGCATCGGCTACACAATGGGTCGACTTGGATTCCTTTTTTAATCAATGCATGCTTGGTCGGTAAGATTCCTTTGATGCAACGCCACACAAATAAGATTACCTTGGGTGGGACATCAAGATTCCACAACCATTCCCAGGTTCCTTTATCCTGACCAGATGATGTAGGGAGGTTTTTTGTGTAATTCTTGGTAGTCTTTGCTATGTGGTAGCCCGAGCGCACCTTATATATTCCATCTTTCGAAAAATTCTAAACCAACCGATCGGGTTTTTCGATTATCAGGGAATCTCCTTGATGCTCTTAATTTCACTCACTAAACAATTGTCAAGTAAGGCATTGTTCCATAAAGGGATATCCTCCATCATTAACTCAGCGACCCGCATGTTATCCAATGAACCCGGATTTTTGGATAGAGTTTTGAATCCAGGCTGGTCTTGGAGCCATGGGTCGTGCCATATTCGAACACTCTTTCCATCACCAATATTCCAGCGAAGACCCTTAACAAGTACATTCCTTCCCGCAAGAATGCTTCTCCAAACGTGAGATGGATTATAGCCGATTGTTGCTTCGAGGAAAGACTTTTTAGGGAAATACCTTGCCTTGAGGGTTTTAGCTAGGAGCGAATTTTCATCATTTATTAGTCTCCACCCTTGTTTGGCGAGCATGGCTTCATTAAAACATTGTAATTCTCTGAAACCCACGCCACCTTCTTTTTTTGAGTTGCACAGGCGGTCCCAAGAACACCAGTGTGTACGTCTCTCTTCCCGAATTTGCCCCCACCAAAAATTGCTAATTATCGAGCAAATTTTTTTGCAAACATTATGGGGAAGGAGGAAGCAACTCATTATATAAGAAGGGATCGCCTGGGCCACAGATTTTATGAGAATAAGTTTCCCAGCCATTGAAAGAGTATTGCATTTCCAATTTTTCAGCTTCTTTCTGATTCTATCAATGATGGCCTGGAATATTTCTTTTTTCGATCTTCCTATGATAGTCGGCAGTTCCAGGTAGATATCATGTTTGTCCACTAAAGGCACTCCCATTTTTCGAGCTAAATTGGCCTTGCGTTCATTACGGACTCCTTTGCTGAAGGATATAGCAGATTTGTCTAGATTAATTCGTTGCCCCGAGGCTTTCTCGTAGGTACTGATAATATCCGCTATGCACTCCAATTCTCGATCATTAGCTCTCCCAAAAATGACATTGTCATCCGCGAAGAAAAGATGTGTTATTTCGGGAGCAAGCTCGCACGTTCGCACTCCATGAAAGAGTCCGCTTTCCGCTTTTTAGGATCATGGGCCGATAACGCTTCGCATTTAAAAGCAGATACGGTGATAGAGGGTCTCCTTGTCGGAGCCCTCGAGAGGGGTAAAACATATTGCCTGGTTGGCCATTTAGTAGAATGGAAAATGATACTGAAGAGATGCATCTCATGATTAGATCAACAAAAATGCTACTGATACCCATTTTTAGCATGACTCTTTGCAAAAAACTCCACTCGACTCTATCGTACGCTTTGCTCATATCAAGTTTAAGTGCAAAGGATCCCCGTTTCTTAGCAGTGTTTCTTTTCATAGAGTGGAACGTTTCGAAAGCTAGGAGGGCATTATCCGTGATGAGGCGGCCGGGGACAAAGGCCGACTGGTTGGGGGAGATAAGATTGGGCAAAAGTGATTTAAGCCTGTTAGCTATAGTTTTGGATATTATTTTGAAAACAACATTACTCAAGCTAATAGGCCTAAAATCCATCACAGTTTCCGGGTTTTTCTTTTTAGGGATCAAGACAATATAAGTTTGATTAATAGAGGCAGGGACAGAGTTCTATTTAAAATATTAAGAGCGACATCAAAAATATCCGATTGAATTATAGGCCATAATTTTTGAAAAAAGATGACAGGCATACCATCGGGACCGGGTGCTTTAGTGGGGTGCATCTGGGTAAGTGCCGCCGTTAATTCCTCCTTTGTGAATGGTGTCGTTAGTTTGTCGTTCATCTCGTGTGTCATTTTCTCCTCAAGTGCGTCGATGGCGGTATCCATAATCAACCCGGGCTCAGTCGAAAACAACTGAGTGAAGTATCTTGAAAAGACTCCGATTATCTCATCATTGTCATCCACCCACTGTCCATTGCTATCTTTGATTCTCTCTATGGTATTCCTTGCATTGCGTCCTGATGCCGTTCTATGGAAAAAGGCGGTATTTTTGTCCCCGTCACTTATCCAATTTGTTCTCGCTCGTTGGTGCCACATTTTTTCTGTTTTTGATAGAGTCTCCCCAATGTATCTTCAAGCCCTTTCCTCTCAAATACGGTTATCTTCTCTTTGTCGTCCTGGAGTCTCTCCTCCAACTCTTTGATGAGCGTGTTAACGTTACCAAAGTGATTTTGCTCCCACTGACTTAAATTAACTCCGCATTGCATTATTTTCTGCTTTAGACTATCTGGACTGTTTGCTGCCCTGCACGTTTGACGGTCCCAAGCATCTCGCACCACTTTTTTGCATGATTCATCTAAAAGCCACATTGTTTCGAATCGGAAAATCTTCCTCCTATTTTTTCGTCGTTTGTCCGCTGTGCTTCTATTTTTTGTCCAACTTATTAAGATAGGACAATGATCCAATCCCACTCTCGCTAAATGTTGCACTTTGTAGTCGTGGGGTAGAGGTTAATCCGACCATTCGTTCCCACGCACGGCCAGCGTTCTTGGATGTTCGCCTCGCCCTCTTGGCCGTTTGTCCAAGTAAAAGCGTAACCTTCGTATCCCAGATCTTCTAAGTGAGTTTCATTCAGTAATTCGTGGAAAGCTGCCATCTTCCTATCTTCTTTTGGTCTTCCCCCTACCTTTTCGAAGTTGTAAAGAATCTCATTAAAATCGCCATGCATAGCCACTCGGTGTGCCCAACCTCAAAGAAGTTGCCTTTATCAACTCCCATGTAAGTTGTTTGTTACGATCTTCAGGCCATCCATAGATTCCGTTGATTCGCCAAGTTTTGCCATTCTCTGTAACTATTCCATCAATGTGGTTGGATGAATCAGACATCAAACTAAAGCTCACCGTATCTTTCCAAAGCATGCAAAGGCCGCCTCGCCTTCCTCCCGAACTAGTGTCACAATCAACAATATGGTTATGGTCAAAACCCATCATCTGGGTCAGTTTCAGAAGTTCCTCACAACATAATTTTGTTTCCATAAGAAACAAAATTTTGGGATCTTTTGATTTGATTAATCTTTTAAGCACTTTAATCAAGTTTGGTTCCCAAGCCCCCAGCGATTCAACCGAGGCAACTCATTGGTCCTGGCGGGGTTGCTTTTTAGCAACCTCCGCCGATAGAGTAAACTGGCTTGGCACATCAAACAATCCAAATTCTTTTGCCTTTTTTGCGTGTTCGCTAGATTCCAATTGTTCAGGATTAATGGTGTCAGCATTGGGTCTTTTGGCTGGGGTGTTTTGTGTCAGCGTTTGGGTTTTTGGGCTGATTCGTTTGGTTCTTTTGGTAATGGCAGGTTTTTTGTGGTTATTTTTGAAGTCGAGTATTTGAGTGGGGTGTGGTATTGGGTGAGGCTCGCTGTGTGGGGAAGGACAGTGAAGGGACGTATTTGGGATTTGATAGGGTGGGCGTTAGCATCTGGGATGTTGTATTTAGCATGGTTGACTTTGTGGGGGTGTTGAATATCGCTGTGTTGGGACATGAGACTCACCTATGGGATGATTGTGGTGGGACAAAGTTTGTTTATTGTTGATATTGGTTAATGGGGAAAGTTCTATCTGTTGGTTTGGTTGTGCAACATTTTGGAGTATTACAGTAGAGGGATTTTTTGGTGGGTTATATCCAGGTGGAGTTGGAGCTAGGAGGGTTAAGGATTGGAGGGACATGTTGAGTATGGTGTTAAGGGGGGATTGGATTTCATGTTGTGGTGACACGGGTGCAACCTCAGTTCGTGGGTTAGGGGATTCAGGGGTCGTGGGTAGCAGTGGTTTGTGGGACTGGTTGGGCTTATTGGATGATGTCGATGTGGAGGTGGTGGTATTATGGAATAGCGTTCGAGGGGTAGGGCGGTGGGCTATCGGGTTTGGTTCTCGCGGCGAAGCACTACGTTTGAGCGGCGATGCTTTAATCCAGGGTCCGTATTTCATGCTTGACGTGTCTTGGCACTCGTTTCTATCATAGCTTTCGTAGTTTCGGAAGAAATGGCCTATGGTACCACAGCAGAAACAATATGTTGGGAGACTTTCATATTTCAGCGGGAGAATCAATTGTTGTCCTTTAATCCGGATTGTGAGAGCTCGAATGATAGGTTTGGTGATATCGATACTTATTTTGAATCGTAAAAATTTACCAAACATCCCTTCAGTTGTTTGGTCCAAGCTTTCGAGTTTTCCGATTTGTCCAGCTATGGTGCTCGCTGCGATTCGGTTCATACACGCCACAGGTACGTCGTATGCTCGTATCCAAAACGAAGCATGGTTTATTTGGATTGTTGAGGGCTGCTCATCTTCCTCTAGGCTTCTGATAGCAAAGAGTCCTCCATCATAATGCCATGGTTGGTTGGCCAACACCCAGTTCATGTGGTCCTTATTTGCAAAGCGGAACAGTATGAGACCACCACCCCATTCTCTAGTTGTAATTTCATCCTTAGATTTCCAAGATTTTTTCATAACTTCAATAAGGTAGAAAGACTTCCAATTTTTATCCGTATATAATTTTCCGACCAAGCAAAAGGATTTCTGACTACCCCCAATTTCCTCAACCGGGCCGTGCGCATCCAACTCTATAATCTCCCCTTGTTTCTCTGTTAGTTCCTCCATGTTTATTGTTTCTCTCGACTGAGCCAGTTGATAATGGATGCTGCCTTCAAACGAACCTGAAATGAAAACACAAAGAAACAACACAAACAAAACTAACAGAAACCAGACTAAGAAAGAAAACGACAGGAGTAGAAGAGAAAGTGAGAAGGAAAACAGAGCATGGTAGTAATAGGGAGAGGGTAAAACAGAGTACACTCAGACATAAAACACGTAGAGACAAAATATCAGAAGTAGACAGGGGACGAGACGATGGGAATAATTGCAGGGAAACCCAGATGACAAAGATACACCCAAGAACATTCCTCTGTAGAAACAAGAGGGGCGGCGCAGGACATTCCTAACGAAACCCTACAGGTGACATACTCCTGACAAGAGGAGAACGTTGTGTAGTCGCTTTGTATCATATTCCAACAAAAGTAGTTGGTTACATGTTACGGACATTACTACTTGAGTTAATTATAGAGTACTAAAAATAACACTTCGAGCATTATAGAGTAGTACCCCTATAATGTGAGTTTATTTGAGCAAAATAATGAAACATATGTATGTTAGTCTGATTGTCTCCCCTCAAAAAAAAAAAAAAAAAAAAAAAAAAAGGACATTTGTCCAATAATATTTGTTTAAAGGTAAAATGAGAAAAAACAGTTTTCCAAATATTAACTTGCGACCCTAATGAAGATAAATCGAGAACACTGATTTTGAGCCCTTCAGAAAAGAAATGTAAACTGATTTTGAAAATTTAAAGACAAACAAGATTAAAGTTTCTATGTTTTTACTGTGCTACAAATACACTCAATTAAAAATAAAATCTCAATATGACAAACATAGGTATTGTGCAAACTACAAAGTATTTGGCAAGGACTGAATTTTTTGTCGATATGTAGAATAGTTTTTTTCTTTTGTGTATTTATTGTTTGGTCAAATTTAGTTAAACTTATTATTCGATCAAATTCAATTTATTATGTATTATTCACATATTATGACTCATAAGTCACAAATAAAACTATACAAAAATTCATAAGCCGTAAATTTCCATGAAGTATGTCGACATTTTCAGTCAATAGGACTATAGAAGGACAATGATAACATTAAGAAATCCTAAATATATTGCAACTCATATGAAGAATGGGTGCTCTTTTTTTCTTTTTTTTTTAATGAGCAAAATAAATCTTAAATTTCTTACATCCACATCATCAGTGAGCTGTTCAAAATTTCTAACTTTCTATTATTATATTTATTTTACATCTAATTTTACGACACATATTATCAAATATTTTTTTAATATATACTGTAATATATATTTATTTCTTTAATATCTATCCCAAATTAAAAAATCTAAATGTATAGAAAAAGATTTGAAACATAAAGGGACCACCACGGTCAACGTCAGAATCCAAAGTAACATAAAAGCCATTTGATTTTTCTCGTTGTCTGTAACATACTATTTCCCAAGTCAAATCAAATCCACCAGCACCAAACCAGGCCACTTTGGCTTATATAACAGTATTCATATGATCATATCATTGCTATGCTACAATCTAAAAAACCTAATTGGAGTACAAAGCTCAATCCAATTTCACCGAAGGGCATCACCAGTGGTAAGAATCACAAATCTGTTTTTTTATGGATCTCATACTGCCACATCAAAAGTAAAAAACCTCACTCCATTCTCCACAATCAAAAAACCTCATACAACTTTTTTATGGACCCTACAATTCAATTACATTTCTTAAAAATCCTCTCACAATAATTTTTTTTTCAATTTTCCCAAAAAACCTGGTTTGTAGTTACAAACCAGGTTTGTATCTAAAATCCTCAAACTTCATCACCACAATGGTGTGAGGTTTTTTCAATAGGTTTTTCCCTAAAAACCTCCCCCAAAAGCCTCCCATTGGCTCCCTATACACATAACACTATTTCTCACCTATTAACGCAGTCGTCTAAATGAATTGAGTAAATCAAACATAATATTGTTTAAACTTATTTGAATTTCTAATTATTAAACTTAATAGAACATATTTGCATTTGATTTGATTGTTAAATTTAATCAAGTTTGGATGAGTTTTAACTAAAATGAACATGAATCGAGCTCGCGTAGTAGAATCAGGATCGTGTGAACCACCTCAATTGCCTCGGGGTATCTCCATCAGTCCACTATTATAGTGGATTCCACTATTTCAAGGAGAATTATTCTCCAACAGTCCAGCAAATCCCACGATATTCTACAAAATACGAACAGTTTCCCGCTACATGTAGGGATTTTTTTCATGCTACTTATTTTTTTCATTTTTCATTTTTTTTTGTTCCTTTAATTGTTGGTTTTTATTGTTTTCTCTTTTTTTCTTTTTATAGGAAATCTCTTGTTTATTATTTAGTAACAATAAATCAGTAAATTATGTTCCTAATTATTATGTGGTGTTTTCTTTTGAATTAATAATATTTTTAATTAATTTCACATATGTTTTTGTCAAGTATCTATTACCGAATGTTCATTTTATGTTCAAATTAATTTTATTATTTTTTAAGAATTTATATATAATTTTTAAAATTAACTAATAATGCAAATTATATTTGTGTTTAATTATATTAAAAAACTAAATATTAAATATTAATGTATAAATATGTAATATATATACTAAATTATTAATTAATATATGCATTAATATAATATAACAAAGAATAAAAATAGAATATTCTAATTTAGAGTGAAATATAGAATTGATTGTTGGAGTTGAATCTTGAATTCCTCTAAAATTTTCTCTAAAATATTGTAAACACGCACAAAAATACAGTCAACTGCTGGAGATGCTCTCAACCCCTAAAAAATAGAGGCCCCTTAATGTCAAATATATGTGTGTATATATATATATATATATTATAAAGAGTGTCTTTTTTTTCTAAAATTAAATTAGATGAATAATTGATGAGATTGAATATTAAGAATTGAATTATGCAAATTGGAATGAATTGACAACTAAGCGCCTAAAAAATAATTAAAAAATAACTATTTATTCTCTTTAGACTTTAATTAGTTTGTAAATGTTCCATCGGTTGATTATATATAAATCTAAAAGCCTAATTTATATCATAAACTACCTATGCTATTTTTTTATTGTTTCCCTTCGTCTCCTATAACATTGAAATTTCCATTAATGTCTATTGAATTATTTTATATATCAAAACTCAAAAGAAAAAAATGAATTGAATTTTTTATCATGCCTATTCTTTGATGCATAAAGGCATTAAATGGATTGTCCATGAACGTAATATGTTGAGACATATTAAACTTTAATAAGTGATTTTTAACTAAAAATATAAGAAAGATAAACAAATCTCTAAATCTTTTTTTTTTTTTTTAAATATAGATACGTTTTCTTAAATCTTGTCTCAGGTCCAATGCTCCCTTGACACAGCCTTAAGTAGAATTGTTCTTTTATATTATAATTTTTTTATTAATTGAATTGAGGTGGATCCAGATTTATATTTTATCAAACAGAAAAATCGTTCATAATTGCTTGATATATGATTGAGCTTAAACAAGTTTCTAATAATCAATTTTCAAGATGGTGATTTTAAAACCCTTTCATAATTACATGAACATACTCATCATTACATATAATATTAGAATGAAATTGAAGGTCACACATGTAAATTTTAATTTTATTCTTTTAACTAAAATGAAGGGAAAACGATTATGGTTAAATAGAGAATCGCTCAGTCATGGTGAATTGTATGGTAGAGGTGATCATAAATTTTAAAAAACCGCATGGATTACCCGAACCGCACTAAGCCGCACCATTCATAATAATGTCTTACCAAAACCGCGATTTAAAATATCAGATAGAAACCACACCACTTTGTTGGTGCAGTTATGGTTTTATATTTTGAAAAACTACCAAAATTGTATCGCACCGCACCTATATAATTTAGACTAAAATAAAACATTGTTCTTTAGCAGGGTCGTTCCTGGATTTTAAAGGGTCCGATGCGAAAAAAATTGGGATCCTTTGTACCCATATAAATAAAAGTAAAATATCTAATTAATCACTGTTATGAAAAATAATTTCATTGATCAAAAGATAAAATAATGAAACATTGTATATCATTGATACAACTAATGTTAATGAGAAAATAGAAGAACTAAAGATAAAGAATTCTGACAAAAAAAAATATTTGCTTGAGATTTTTGTTGATGAATTTCTTGGAGATGTAAGCATGTGCCCCGATTTTTTTCTTTATTTTTTCTCTGTTTGTTCGTGCCTCTATTCTTATTTTTTTCTGCTACTTTGTCAAATTGTATAATTGTGTTATCTGCATTCTTTTTCAGTTTTTCTTTTTCGTGACTTTGAGACTTGAAGGTCTCCGCCTTTTTTTTTTATTTTTTTGGTGCCCTACCCAATTTTTTATAGGCTATTAGGCTTCCATGATTTTGATTTGAGTTGTTATTAGTTGTTGGGCCCCTTTTTTTCTAGCTGATTTAATTTGGACCGAAAATGATTTTAATTTGAATTGCTATTAGTATTTTGGGGTGCTTTAATTTGAACTGAAATTTTGGGGCGCTCTGATATTTGAGAAAGGAAAAAAAAAGAGTTTACTGTTTCAGTGATGGCTAGAACACTTGACCTCAAATAAGAACAACTAATACCATTGGGCTATCCACTATTATTGTTTCTATTTGGTAGCCTTTGTTATACATATAATCATATTATAAAACATTATATTATAAAAAGAAATTCCGGGGGCGGGGCCCTCTCCGGAGAGGGGCCCTGTGCGGCGGCGCCGCCTCAACCGCCCCTGGGACGACTTTGTTCTTTAGTTTAGTTAAACAGTTAGACGATAAATATATTAAGAGCTAATTTTATGAATAATATAATTAGATTCACACGTTGTATACTAAATTATAATGCAATTTACATTCTGTTAATGTTTGTTAAAATGCATCGTGTTTTGCATTAAACTAGAACAACATTACATTACATTACATATTGAATGTAACTGAAATAAAAGATATTGCTATGTGCATCTCCTTCACAAAAATACACATGCTTAAAAAAATTACTTTTCAATTATAATATTTTGCTTTTGCTTTTTCTTTAAAAGATCATAACAAAATTATATTAACTTATCAATTATATAATATTTTTGTTAATTAAAACCGCAAAACTGCCCGCCACCGTGTTCGCCTTATTTTTAGCTTCACCACAAGTGTACTGTGCAGTTTATAGAATAGAGTTAGCAAGGTCGAATCCACAGGGACTAATAAATTATTGTACTAAGTACTTGTAAGTCCAAGCGGCTACGATAATCTAGAGGGGGGGTGAATAGATTATCTTCATCTTCTCGATTTCGCCCTCTTTTTCGAACCGAATGCTCAAAGACAATAATAAAGGTGCGGAATATAAATAGCACACGTCGATTTATAGTAGTTCAACCCACCTAGGGCCTAATCTACGACCACCCCAATATATCCGGGATGGATTTCAAAAATAAAAAGAATTTTATTAATTACCAAAATTAATACAAACTCAACTTACAACACCTTGAAGAGCACCACACTCTTCTTCAACATCACCTTGGGAGATTACCACAATCTCCCTTTGAAGATTACCACAATTTTCCTTCAACGGCACCTTGTGAAGATTACCACAATCTTCAACCTTGAAGAATACCAAATTCTTCAACACCTCAATAAGAAGATCACCACAATCTTCTTGCACCTATCACCTAGATCATCCAGTGTGTTCTTACACAAGAACACTCACAAAGGATATCTTGTGTTGAATGATAACTTAGAAAATCAAGATTACAACTGAATAATGAATATTACAATTTGAGTGCAAAGTGTAATCAAGAATAGCCTAGACCTCAA
>JABTTQ020001529.1:0-318719 GCA_016081115.2 Rehmannia glutinosa
TGGCTTTCTAATTTTCGTGCAAATCCTCTTTCAAACATATATCTTATACTATTGTTTTACTCTTGAGCGAGGCTCGCACTGAGGCAAGGCACAACATCTTTGTTACTAGGGCCCCAAAATATTTGGGGCCCATTTTTTTTTTTCTCTTTATAACATAGTAACAAAAATATAAAAAAGGTCCAACATAAAAAATCAAGCCCTTAGGCCTCACGTCAACTTCAAAGCAACTCAACTTTTTTTAATATTCCCACAACTTCCAAGTTCTAAATAGGATCAACGATTAATTTTATTTATCTTTTAATTTATTTTATAAAAGAAAAATAGTAGGTTTCCATTCATGAATGAATAAATATCCGATAATACCAAATATGAAACCCCTCAAATGATTCAAATCCTCTTTTTTAAAATATATGATAAATGAATCGAAATTAATTAAGTTATATAAATTGCATGTTTTTTTGGGAACTTGATTTGTGAATAATATGATATACTTTGGCTATTTTTGGTTTGTTTTGATATTGTTGCATTGACGGTATATTAATATTAGTTTGTTAGTTAATATATTATTGTTGTCATGAGACATATTATTATTTTTAATTAGTTGTGTCATCTTATTAAAGTAATTATTCAACCTTGATTTAGAATAATTGTTTAAGATAAAAATATTTAGTTACTATGAGGGCTCAAATTTGGAGAATTTCGCCTAGGGCCCATGAAGCACGAATTAAGTCCTACCTATTTCTTGAGATATATATCTATAGATAATATATATGATATATCATACTAACATTATATATAGAAACTAGCGAACAAAGTTATTAATATTAGACTTACTATCCAATTCTCTTATAATAAATATTATATTATTCCGTCTAATTAATAAACGAATCAACTAATATATATCATTTTGATACATATAGTGTTTAATATATTGGTCAAACGAGTAGTTTGAGATTCGGGGTATTACATTTTCTCCTCCAAATCACCATTTAGAAAGACAGTTTTACATCCATTTGATAAATATCCAATTTATAATAGAAGCAATTGTAACCAATATTCTAATTGTAGTAATTTTAGAAACATGCGAGTAAGTATCAAAAAATTTAATACCAGGTTTTTGCTCAAAATCCTTAACAACTAGTCTGGCCTTGTATTTTTCTATAGAACCATCAATCCTCAATTTTTTTTCTTAAAAATCCATTTACACCCAATTGTTTTACAATTACCAGGTGGGAGGTCCGTTAAGACCCAAGTTTTATTAATCATAAGGGATTTTATTTCATCAAAAGCATAATTCACCACCCCTATTAGAGCGAAGGATTTTTATTTTATTTTCAAGTTGATATTCAACTTCAGTTTTATACTCTTTAAACATATCAAATAAATTACTCTTTGCATTAATTAAATAAACATATATAGCAATTTTTAGAAAAATCGTCAAAAAGTAATGAAATATTGATTACCACCACGAGTCGAGGATATGATTGCTATCAAAAATATCACTATGAATTAATCAAACAACTTGGTTTTTTTTTCAATTAATTTATGCGGTTTTCTAGGTTGCTTAGCTTGCACACAAATTTCACATTTTTCTTTCGCATTAATGGAAGACTTGGGAATGAGATCTAAATACATAATTCTTTTAATTGTACCAGAATTTACATGACCAAGTCTACCATGCCAAGTATCACAACATTCAACATTAGCAATAGATAAAGAAGAATTAAAATTTTCATTACTAGAAGAAGGCATTACACTTAAATGAAATAAACCATCCAATATGAAACATTTACCAACAAACTGACCATATCTAGAAATTACAACTTTATTGGATTCGGAAACAACTTTATAACCGTTTCTAACTAATAAAGATGCATTTATCAAATTTTTCCTAATAGTTGGAATATGATAAACACCATCTAGAGACAAGACTTTTTCGGACGACAAAGTTAAGGCAAAAACTCATATAAGACCATCTTGCGGGTCTAAATTCATAAAATGGATTCTATTTACTTGACTCGGAGCCCATACCCGCTGCCCATCCAGTTTTTTTTTTTTTTTTTCTTTTTTTATTTCATTTTTAGGGTTTTTTCTTAATTATTCTTTCCTTCTCACTCTCTCTCTCTCTCTCTCTCTCTTGTATTCCTCTCCAAAGTAAAATTACGGCTAGGTCAAGAGAGAGGCAGGCAACATAAAAATAATTCAGGCGAACAATATTGAATTCAGATTTGTCCCTTGGGGAAGGCAAAACATTTAATGTGTTAAGGAAGAAGCTTGAGGAACTGGCGGAGAAGAATACGGGGAAGAACGTCGAGTACGATGAGAATGACTCATGAAAACTACTTTATATTTCTTATTAGTACATATTAAAGAATCTTTGGTTCTTGTTTTTTGTCTTTGGTTTTGATCAGGATGTGGCATGTTGTGCCATTGTGTCTTTTTCTGATTTCTAGGCAAATCTTTTGAGTTGGTTCTCTCTAGCTCTATTTGGATGCTTTTGTAATTGTTTCCAAAGCCATGTGGCCAGTTGACTTCAAATGTAATTTTCTTTGAGCTGTAATGAAATTCTATTATTTCGAAAGAAAAAAACTTTTTCTTCTTCTCTGACCACGAAACCAACAGTTTAATATTAGAGTTTTTGTATTACTAGTTACACACCCAAAGTACTCCTTTAGATTAAAAGTATAATTTTTATGCTGACAAGTATAAAAAATTGCGTAAAAAGTATCATCTTACAAATTGAATGTTGCTTTGTGAAGTGATTTTTTGTTGATAAATTATTACAATTTGGTATTCCATTTATCATTTGAATGTGTGTTCTTGTATTGATTCCAAATCATTAGAACGTAGTATCATTTGGATTAAAAGTGTCACTTTTAATGCTGAGAAGAATTAGTAATTACATAAAAAGAATCATTTTTTATCAATAATGTAACGACCCAAATTTTTATGCCTTGATAGGAATTTTATTAATTTTATTAGTTTATTTTATGGCATAATAATGGTGAATTATGAATGTATTAATAATTTCACTAGATAGTTAATTTGTTAAATTATGAATAATAAAAGAGTCTTTTAATTGGACTGTGAATTTATATAATTTGGGCCTTATAATGAATAATCGGACTTTTAATTAGTATAGAGTATTAAATCAGACTCATATTATTAGCAGGTTAATTATAAGCCCGTGTACTCTAAATCTAGCCCAATTAGAAGTAGGTTAAAACATAGATATAAGACACGTAAAAACATACGCAGAGAAAACAAGATACACGATTGATGAGCGCGCAATGAGAATAGAGAGATCCCAAAGAGCACGAAAACCTTAAATTGAATAGACAAGTAAGCTCTCTAGTTTTCATAGAGCACTAGGATTTAAATTATTGTTATTTAATTTTAGGGTAAAATTCACTTTACCCCCTTGTACTATCGGTTTTGTATCAAATACCCCCCTCTACTATTAAAACCTTCAAATACCCCCCTATACTAGTAAAAGATATATTGATGGACAACAATACCCTTGAAAGAAGTAAAATATTTAGTTCCTTTTTTTGCTGTTTCTCCTACAATTCTTAACTTTAATTTTAACTAATCCTATAATTTAATAAAAAAACCTAAATAAAACAACGAATATAATTTTAATAGTATAGAGAAATGTATTTAAACATCCTAAACAAATAAATGTCATTACTATCTCCGTGCATTACTATCATTATATATGCGTATATTATTTTAATAAGTGAATATTAAATTTAGATATTAATTTATATTCATAGTATTTATATTATATAAGATAAAATGTAGGTAAAACATATTAACTAATTAGAAAGTTACTTGTGAATTGGAAAAGTAAATTTTTAAAATATTAAACAGACAAATTTATAATGCTCTCCAACGATAAAATATTAATAATTTGATCTAATTTTTACTTAAAATTATCTTAATAGATAAATATAATATTAATAAATATAAAAAAACATATTAAAATTTAAAAAACATAATATCTCAAATAATTTTATATTTTATTGTTTTAGAAAACATCTTTTAGATTTTTATTTTTTTGTACTTCTTTACTCGATCTTGCATTCAGTATTAATACTTAACAAGATTTTCTCATTGATTATATAATATTAATTTATCTTTTCCATTTAATAAATAACTACATATTGTAATTTAATCATTAATATATTTGAATTACATATGTGAATCATACATAATATAAATATATGCAAAATTAAATAATAGTGATTAATTTTAATTATAAATTGACTACCTACTTACTAAAGCAATATATTGATTATAATAGTAATATAAATTATGTAAGATATATTTTTTTTTCTTTTAAAACTTAATGTATTTTCATATAATATTTAAGTTGTATTTATTTTAATTCAATTTAAGATTAATTTTATTTATAAAATTAGTTTTGAACAAAATTTGGATCAAATTAATTGATATTTAATTGAAGAGGAAAAACATTTATGGTTATATATTATGGGATGCAAAGTAATTTAATCTTATTTAAACCAAGGGTACGTTTGTCAATTAATATATCTTTTTATTGAATTAGGGGATATTTGAAGGTTTTAATAGTAGAGGGGAATATTTGATACATATTCAATAGTACAAGGGGGTAAAGTAAATTTTACCCTTAATTTTATGTTTGATTGTAAGGTTTGCGACCTTATATATATGAATTTATGTGTTTTCTGGAAATCCACACGTGCTTAATCAAATATTTTATATTTGATTATGAATTTGTGTTGTTGATAATTAGCTTTTGAAACCCGTTTATGATGTTCGCTCCTTTTGGTTTGAATTATAGAACCCAGTTTGGTGATGCATGTGATTTGCCAAGATTAATCCATTAAATTTTTAAGATCAAAGTTATTGAATGTAATGACTTCTGAACTAATAATCAATTAAGTATAAGAATATCAATTACTACAAATTTATATAATGATGTCAACTGAAACTCAAATGGGGTATAAATTAGATTTCAATCTTAGAATTTTACTCACAAATTCACTTACTGTTTTAACTTTTGTATATAAGATCCATGTGCAAGTTCAAATTCTTCTGAACGTGTGTGCATTCATTTATTCATGTTCGATTCTTTTAGTTTAAGTTGCACTATGTATATTAGATTTGAAACATTGAATATATGATTTCCCATAAGTTTGAATCATTGAATATTAGCTTTCCATTAATTAGTTGAAGAGGAAAAAATACTAAACCCCCCAAACTATGCGGTTTTTCACACTTTACCATATGAACTAATTTTCTTTACACTTTACCCTATAAACTACACAAATTTTGCACTTTACCCTACAACGGCCATCGCCGGTGGAATATTTCGACACATGCCCTCCACGTGAGGCAAAATTATCTTTTTCCTAAAATTCAAACATAAGTTGTTTCACTTTACAATATGAACTTTGTTAAGAATTTTACTTTGTCATATGAACTATGTGCAATTTTCACTTTGCCATATTAGTTTTTAAAATAAAAAATGAAAACAAATGTGTGCATACATTTATTTATCCTATTTAATACATAAAAATAACAAAAAATAAGTCTAACAATATAGTAAACTGAACCAAAACAAAAATTTCAATACACATTGAATTTGTTTCTATATTATTATGTATATATTTTTGTGTATATTACTTAATTATGTATGATTATGTATTATTTACATACTAAATTAAATAAAAAATATTATAATATGATTACAATATTTATTTCAATTATAATTTTTTGCAATATTTTAATTTATTGAAATACCGAACGAACACGAAAAAAGTTTGGTAAAAATTTGAATTTGAACTCATTATTTTGGTACAATATTATAAAATGATGCGTACCAAATTTGTGGTCCGATTATGATTTTTTTTTCGGCTCACTAAATACCTATTGAAATTAAGCGCTACCTATTAATGTATGATATCAATGTAGTTGGTAAATCTACCAAAGTTGTTTCACAAGGAAAGTTTTGTCGGGCGTGCAATTATGTGAATTTACTAAAAATAGAAATAATTCCTAAACACAATAATAGAGTTTTGAATATGCAGCGAAGAATTGAACTAAGAATTAAAAGTAGATATCTAAAGCAATATCACAAAGAGAAAGTTGTGATAAAATCATTATAAAAATATCTAAACATAAAATAATTCAAAGATGTATAAACCATGTAAAATAAATTAATATCAATGATGTATAAATATGCTTAAATCCTAAATCGTAAACCTTTAAATTATATCATTGATAATATACTTTATTGAGATAAACACTAATAGAATTTATTTTTAATGAATAAAAATATGAAAAAGATACATACGCGTACACACACATAGTTTTTATAAATTTCTTTTAAATTGATATGGTAAAGTGAAAGCTGCGTAAAGTTCATATGGCAAATTGAGATTTTTAAAAAAGTTGAGATGTGAAAGTGTAACAATTTCGATTGAATTTTAGGCAAAGATGATTTGGCCCTCACATGGAGTCTTTGATCTTAGGAATATTCAAAGAATATTCTACCAGGCGATGACGGGTGTAAGGCAAAGTGTAAAACTTGTATAGTTTGTATGGTAAAGTGCAAAAAACCGTATAGTTTGGGGGGTTTAATGTTTTTTCCTCATTAGTTGAATGAAGAGTTTTTCCCTAACTAATTGAATTTAGGGTTTTTCCTTGACTAATTGAATGTAGGGTTTTCCCAAAATAGTTTTGAATAGCTTTCCCTTAATTAGATGAATGAAGAGTTTTAAAACTTTTGCAAAAACGATTGGAAATGGGCCTTCGGGCAAAATGTTCACGTGTTCCAAATAACAAGTCCCACTACGATCTTGATTAGAACAATGTGTTACCAAGTGAGCTCGCGTCTAAGAATGTTTCATACAACGAAAGTCAAAGTTTTATTTGAAAGAAAGTCTTAAGCAATGAAAGGAAGGTTTTTAAGCAAGGAAAACGTAAAGACTTTTTAATTTATACAAGTTAAGATATTGCATTAGACATGCATTCATGCATGAGGTTACTTGTTGAGCTTATTTAGCTCATTCCACGAATATTAACTTTTTAGATGAGAATGCTGAGAGGAAGGAGATGGTCGGGTGCAATGACTCGGGGAATCCATGTCAATGGAATTTTTATTATTTTCAAAGCTTTTACTTTTAGTTATTAAATGTCGAGTGTCATTTTATTTTCGGTATGAATATTTTTGGATAAATAATTATTTCGATTATTAGCTTTTAATTTCAACTGCAAGGTTTTAAATGAAGTAAAAGTTTTTACTATTGCGTATTATTTAGAAATTCTTTAAATTATTTATATTTATTTATTATTTCTCGCATTAAAATTCAAGTAAGCTAGAAAGGGCGCTACATGCGCTACATTTAGCTAAATATAACGCCCTTTCTAGCTTACTTGAATATAAATGTGGAAAATAGACAATTAAAATAGAAATACTTAAAAGAATCTTGAAAATCTGAGAATAATAAAAATCTTACTTTTCCGAAAAGTTTGCAGCGGAATTAAAAACTAATAAATGATATGATAACTTGTCCAAAAATATTCGTACTGAAAATAAAACGACAGTCGACATTTAATAAACTAAAAAGTCAAAATATTAAAAATAATTAAAATCGAAGGACATAGGTTCCCCGAGTCACTGCGTCCCGCCATCCTTCCTCTCAAGCATTCTTATTTGAAAAATTTTAATATTCGTGGAATAAGCTTAAAGAAGCTCAACAAGTAATCTCATGCATGGATGCATGCCTAATGCAATATCTTAACATTTAACTTAAAAAGACTTTACGTTTTCCTTGCTTAAAACTGTTTTTTTCATTGCTTAAAACTTTATTTCGCATAAAACTTTGTCTTTTGTTGAATGAAACATTCTTAGGACGCGAGCTCATTTGGTAACACATTATTCTAATCAGGGTTGCAGTGGGCCTTGTTATTTGGAACCTCGTGAACATTTTGCCCGAAGGCCCAATTCCATTCGTCTTGCCCGAAGGCCCTTTTCCTTGAACATTAATATTTGCCATAAGCGCGCACATGGTTGAAAGTCGGTCCCCGCACCCATTTTCCACTCACTCCAGCATCATTAGAACAATGTGCACCCATTTCTTTTGAAAAACATTATACTTTATGACTTGACTTTACTTAATGTTGCGATGCTCGTGATATGCTCTGAACATACATTAACATGATGCATGAACTTAAATGAGGCAACATATCATTAAATACGAGATTAACGTCACGCACATATCATAATAATTAAATCACATTAGTTGAGATAAGAACAAAACCATGCATTCAAGTAATTATGGAAAACCCTACGTTCAATCAATTAGGGATAACCCTACATTCAATTAATTAGGGATAAACACTATGTCCCAACTAATTATTGAATATCGTACGTTCAATTAATTAGGGATAAACTCTATGTTCAACTAATTAGGGAAAACCTTAGGTTCAATTAGTTTGAGAAAAACTCTACATTCAATTATTCAAATCTATCTAGGGAAAACCTATATATTTAGTTAGTTAAGGAAAAACCCTATATTCAATTATTCAACCTCTTTGGATGAAATTCATACATTCAGTTAGTTAGGAGAATACTCCACATTCATTTAATTAGGAAAAACTATTTATCCAATTAGTTAAGGAAAACACTACATTCAACTAATTAAGGAAAAACACTATATTCGGAAAATGGGAAAACCCTATATTCATTTAGTTAAGGGAAAACCCAACATTCAATTAGTCAAGGGAAAACCCAATATTCATTTAGGTAGGGGAAAAACTTATATTCAATTAATTAGAGATAAATTGTATGTTCAATTAGTCAAGAGAAAACCTACATTCAATTACTTAAGGGAAAGCCCTACATTCAATGATTTGGTGGCAAGCCAATTTATTACATCAATTTGTAATATATTAGGATAAGGAGACCATTCTCAAAATAGCATAATAAAAATTATATGACTGTGATATAAACCTAAATCTACATGAAAACTAAGGAGATTATTTGCCAGGAGCTTAGACTAATACTGCTGTCCACATGAATTTTATTTATAAAAGTACTTATAACTCATGAATTTGTTGAAAATCTCGGATTGAAGTTAATACCACATTTAAGTTTCACATGCAATTTTATATAAATCTGTAACTATTTATGAATCTACACTTACATAATAATTATTACTTTAATGCTCACCACAATCAATAACTAACTATGATCTTACAAAGTAATAATTTTTATCTTGAAATTCACTTACGACATTAAAATGGGTTCCACATTTATTTATATAATTAAAACTCAAAGGAACGAACATCAATGCATATTGGAATTAAGGAAATGAAACTTCATATCCATTAACACAAATATGACGCCAAATTCATATAAATGGGTTTCAGAATCCGCGCGTTAATTAACAAATTAACAACACACAATTCACAAGTTGAAGATAACATATTTGATTAAACACATATATATTTCCAGAAAACGCATAGATTCATATACATTAGACAACAGTCACATAACAATAATGGATCCTATATTCTACATGAAAGCTAAAGAGATTCATGCATTGCTCAACATATGGATAATAAAATTCTTTCTCGTGCCTCTATCAAATTAACCACATTAGGAAAGTCACTTTTCTTTCTTTCTTCTTCTTCTCTCTTGGTTGACTTCCCCCATCTCTACATGTTTTTCTCTCTTCTCTCTTAGGCGTATTCTATCGTGTATTATGTCTTCTCCGTGTGTTTACGTGTTCGATATATGTATTTTAAACTATTCCTAATTGGGCTAGGTTTTGGATATATGGGATTACTTATTAATCCATTAATTAATAACAAAATAGACTTATGGGTCTGACTTAATACTCTACTAATTAAAAGTCCATTTATTCGCTATAAGGCCCAAATAAAATAAATTCACAGTCCAATTAAAAAACTCTTTTATTATCCGTAATTTAACAAATTAACTATCTAGTGAAATCATTAATAAATTCTACATTATTATTCCATAAAACTAATAACATAATTAATAAAATTCTTTTTAAGGCATAAAAATCTGGGTCGTTACAAGTAATTACGTAAAAGTATCACTTTTAATGCTGAGAAATATCAGTAATTACGTAAAAAGTATCATTTGGTCTAAAATCATCTTAAAAGTATTACGTTTTTTTCAAAAAGTATCACATTTTCTTAGTTGTCACTAACTATTTGATGACGTAATTGAGAAGTATTATTTTATCCTTTAAAAGTATTACTTTTTTAAAAAAAAAAAGTATCACTTTTTATTATAAGTTTTATTTCAAAATTATGTAATTGATGATGTACGAAAAAATTATCATTTTTTCCTTTAAAAGTATTACATTTGGTTCAAATAGTATCATTTTTTTTATTAATGATCACTTAAAAATATGTAATGACGATGTATAAAAAAAAGTCAGTACCAGTTACATTTGATGATAATTTAGTAAACTTTTACTTTATAAGTATTATATTTTACCTTAAAAGTATTACATTTTACACGAAATGTATCATTTTTATCGATTGTCATTTAATCAAAAAATGTCATTGTTTATCTTAAAAGTATTATATTTATTGCTTCAAAAGATCATTTTATTTTTGAACAAGTTTCACTTTTTATTTCATGAAATTTAAAATGTTCAATTATCACTTTCCATCACAAAAGTATCATATTTAATCTCAAAAGTATCATTTTTTTTTTTTTGCCGAAAAGTGTCATATTTTTAGCGTATGTGGGGAATCGAAAATAACACAAATCTGTGTTACACAGTTGATACCAAAACCAAAATAGTCGGTCTCATTGAAGTTCCGCCTCAACAATTCATATTCCTTAACCTTCAAGCCACTTTAAAGAAGTTGCATTACCTTGTCACCTCTGACAGTGACATAGCATGCAATCTTTCATGACGTCTGATCCCAAAGGACCGCACAGTTTATCTTGCCATGGAGAAAACATGTGTTCGCCCACTGAGTTACTCCAACACCTTAGCAGCTCTGGTAAGATGATTTCTCCGACAGAGATGTTAAGAACCAACTTCTGAACCTTGATCTCTCTCATCGGATTCGACAATTTCTTCTCTGACGCCATGACGATGTATCTAAAAAATTAGAGGATGGAGAAAAGAGGAAAAGAAAGATGGAGAGAGAGAGAGTGGGATGAGGGTGGAAAAAAGAGAAAAAGAAGGGGGGAGAGAGAGAGCGGGGGCAATGTGAGACAGAGAAAAAAAAGAGAGAAGAGAGGGAGCAACAATGTGATCCAGAGCAGCAGATCCAAAAAGGTCTTTTTTATGGACAGATCTGGTGCCCAGATCCGGATCATGGGATCCGTCTTACGGATGAGGATCCATAAGATTGTCCTATAAGAGACCTACTCCAAAGTTAAATGGACTTGGCCTTCTCCTACGACACGAGTCACACTCTCATTCCACATGCTCACGTTTTTTGTGCACGATACCGATATGATAAAAAATATTTTTATCAATGCACACATGAACATTAGCCACAGAGTCTATCCACCAATCATTTGAGTTAAAAATTGTATTTAACTCTGGGCTACTAATAAAATACCTGTTAGATGGGAAATCAGAGGCGGCCCCTATAATCACCACATTAGCTTGTGGTTTAGAAGTCGGCAGGGTTTGGTTTTTCGGCCATGGCGGTGAAAAGCGATTCTTGGCAATATGCATGATTAGTCCTCCCACAGACCCATCACTGAACTAGACTCATATTTTGATCTTTTGGCATATTGTTATTGAATTTATTGTTACCAATTTCGCCATTAGCCTTTTTGGTCCAGTTTTCTTGAAAATTTAGGCTTTTGTTTGTGAGGATTTTCAATAATTAAAGCCTTGGCTTGTAAAAAAGGTTTTTTGGACTGTTGGGAAGAATGATGTCTATTCTCAGTTCTCAAAGCATCAAACAATTGTTCAAGAGAAAAAAAAATTCAGACTTATGCTTAAGACCTCTAGCAAAATCAGATCAAGATGGGGGCAATTTTTTAATCAAAGAAGACACATAGACAAAATTACTTGTTCGACCCCTTCTGCTTTCATATCATAAATAAGGTTCTCAAACTCAATCAACTGATCAAAAACACTTCAAGTATCAACCATTTGAAAATCATACCAATCATCAATAGACACATGTTTGAGCATAATGTTTTCAAAACTAGACTAGTCGGTTTAACAGGAACCGATCCCAAGACTAGTTCGGTTTTATATTGATAGGATCATAATTAACCCACTTGACCGGTAAAAACCGAGCGAAAACCAAAAACCAGAACCTCTTTTTGACCCGGTTCAATTGCTTCTTATCTTTCCAAATTTTTAAAGGAATAAATCAAAAAAGAGGGAAAAATAAGGTAATTGATTGAATGAGGAGTCTCAAAAATAAGGAAAACTAAATCTTAGTCTACTTCTTGATTCTTTCACGATATCAGTATCTCACTTTGCAATTTGCACTAAGTTTCAGTTTTTGCTTTCTGGCTTTTGCTTCAAACCTTCAACGTTAAGTTTCATTAATCTTCCTTTCGGCTTCCTTGGTTCTAGGGGTGGGCATCGGGTCGGGTCGTCGGGTTTTTAGGTAACTGGGTTGGGTACCCGACCACGTCAGGTGGCATATATGGCCACCCGAAACCTACCGAGAATACAGGGTACCTGACATTTTGGGTACCCGAAAAAACGGGTACCCACCACTTCGGTTATCGGGTTCTCTTCATTTGGAAAATGAAATCAAGGACTGCAGACAACTCCCAAGAATATCCAAGCCATAATATTCAGACACATTTTGAAATTGGTTTTCTCCCAAAACAACTTCCAACCTGGAAATTATACACAAATCCTAACTACATGCTAAATTATTTCAATTAAATCAATTAATTCACCACTATATACAAACCCACGAGAGAAAAATTAAGTCCATGAAGGAAGGAAAAGTAAGAGATCGAGAGAGGAAGAAGAAGAAACAAACTTCCATTTTCAAGTCATTGAGCTCGCTGCCACCGCCGATGTTTTATTCTGATGTGAAGTGTGAAGGGAGTGAAACAAAATTGAGAGTTTGAGACGGAAAGGCCTAAATCGTTCACTACCCTGCTGGCTGCTGCTCAGCACTTTTGCCCAATTTCTACTGGGTGTCATCTTTTTTAAAAAAATTAATTGATCGGGTACCCGATACCCATTCGAGTAGAATATTATTACCCGACACCCGATCCAAACTTTTAAGTTTGGGTATCGGGTAACCCATTACCCAATTTCCTGTGGAAATACCCGACTCGGTTGGGTAAAACCAGTCGATTCAGGTCAGGACCAAAACCCAACCCCGAATGCCCACCCCTACTTAGTTCCTCCCCAGGCTTCTGTTTTTTAATTCTCCAAGTAAGTTTTGTTTAATATGTATAATACTTTATTCTCCTACTTATATTATACTGCATACAATTATGTTTGTTGTTTATGAATTGAGCTACATGTAGTATGATTATCAATTAATCAAAAACTTTTGATTTTGTATTTTTGCTGATTAGAACTTTAGAAAAAAAAAAAAAGTGAAAAAGATTAGAAAACATCATATATATATATATATATATATATATATATGACTATCAATAATTTGTGTACATACATATATATTAACCAAATAATATGACTGCAATGATTTTTACATATATTTGGTACAGGTATAAATAAATGAAAATTAAATCCTCATTGGTAACTAGAAAAGAATTATAGAAATGAAAAAACAATTTTAAAGAAAAAGTGGACGTTTGAAGAATTTCCTGTAGATAAATTTTAATCAATATATTGTATATACATGATCAAGTATGACTACAATATTCAATTAGTATGTAAACGGATTTTAATTTTTAAAGTTTATGAACCACAAAATTGCCATTTGATGATTTTGGTTAATAAAGATTATGGGAAAAAATGATCACATGGATATATTATGCTTGATTTAAATTAATATTTTTTATGTCAAGCTTCTTATCCATGGACATATAATATACTATATTCTTTTTTTATTCCTTTTGTAGGATAATGGAGGCTACAAGCTCTCAATCGACACCTTTTGAATCTCAATCCGTTGAAGGTCAAGGGCAATTATCATAAAATAATCCACGGCAAAAGAAGATGTAGCACGGTCTCGCATGGAGATATGTAATCGAGGCGAAAAACGAAGGAAAAAAGATATTGACATGTGGATTTTATCACGCTTCTTTTAGAGGTGGGGGTATTAATAGGTTAAAATAACATCTTGTTGGAGCAAAAGGAAATGTCGTATCTTGCAAGAAAGTTCTTCATGATGTTCGGTTTATGATTCGATGGTCTTTAAAGGAGAACATTGAAAAGGCAAAAGAAAGACGAGGAGCTCTTGAAATTGATGAAGTACACGAGTTGCACGATGATGATGGCATCCAAGAGATCACCCATCAACCAACTCATGGAAAATCAACCCAAAGATAAGGTCACAAGATTGACCAACTTGCATCCTTAGGAAAGAGAAAAGCCACAACTGGGTTGCATATTCTCCATTTTTCCATATTGCCATGAGTAACGTTGCATCTATGGGTCATGGTTATAATGGACCTAGCTATCATGCACTGCGAGTTACACTATTAAAGGATGCCAAAAAAAAAAAACAAGTTGAATTGATTGTTGATTCTTTAAGGAGTAAATGGATAGAAATCAGTTATACCATTATGGGTGATGGGTGGAAAGATTCCAGACAAAGAGCATTAATTAATTTTTGGTTTTTTGTCTAGTGGAATCTCCTTTATCAAGTCTGTTGATGCATCTAGAATTGAGACAAATGTCGAAAATCTGTAATTTATTTGCCAAAATTGTGAAGATAGTTGGTGTAAATAATGTGGTTCATATGGTCACTGATAATGCAAGTAATTATAAAGCAGTTGGACATTTGTTATGTGATAGATATCCATCTATTACTTTGTCACCTTGTGCAGCTCACTGCATTAATTTGATCATGAAAGATATTGGTGAGTTGCCACATGTTAGTGATTTGACAATTCTTGCATCTTGAGTTACATGCTTTGTATATAATAACAAATGGCCTCTCAATTGGTGAGGAAAAGAGAAAATTGGAGGTAAATTCTTCGTCCTAGAGATACTCGCTTAGCAACTACTTTTATTGCATTGAAAAGCTTGAATGACCATAAAGAGGACTTGCAAGCCATGGTAACATCTCAAGATTTCAAAAGATATTTAAAAAGGGATGTTGCAAAGCAAGTTAAATTGATTATTTTAGATGAAAGATTTTGGAATAACTGTACCATCGCTGTGAGAATTGGTGCTCCACTTTTACGTTTGTTGCGTATTTGTGATTCTGATGAGAAGTCGGTCATGGGTTATGTATATGAAGGCATGTATAGGATAAGGAAGAGCGTTAAAGAGTTATTTAGAAATAAAAAAGGATTATATCAACCATATATTGACATTATTGATCAGAGATGGGATAGGATGTCGCGAAAAAGTCTACATGCTGCGGCATATTATCTGAATCCTGCTTTCCAATATGACCAAGGGTCATTTTGTAATAAGCCAGAGATTATGGATGGACTGTTGGACATTATAGATAAAAAAAGTTGAGAGTGAAAATTCAAAAATATATGATGAGATATCTCTCTTTCGTGATAGGCAAAAGAGCTTATAAGCTCTTTAAATTTGTTTGGTAAATATTTTTAAAAAAGATCTTCTAAGCTCCCAAAATAAGATGTTAGGAGCTTATAAGCTGTTTTTTAAAAAGTAGGGGAACCCCAACGTTTTTTCAAAATAAGATCTTATTTCAACAACCTTCTTTAATTTTGGCTATTTTAATTACAAAATTACCATTATTGACATCTTAAAAGATCTATAATCTTATTTTATCCAAATACTTCAATAACTTATTTTTAAAATAAGATCTAACATCTTATAAGCTCTAAAAATATCTAATAAGATGTAGGGGCTTATAAGATATTTTAAATAAGTTTATCCAATCACCCTCTTACCCGTTGAGGGCTAGAAAATAGGATTAGTGGTTTAAATAAATAAAAAAATACTATCTAACAAATCTGACATTCTCCCGTACAAAAACAAATCTGGCATTCTTAAATCACAGTGGGAGGGCGGCGCTCAAAGACATCATAAATACAATGGAAAATCAGAGCCCAATAGCCTAAATTATGGGCGAAGGAATTAGCCATTTTTAGACAACAACTCGTAATCCGGTCGTGCGATGCATGGCGTGCATGTCAAGAAAATAAATTATAATTTTTTCAGAGATTCAATTGAGTAAAATCTATATAAATAACAAAATGTTAAAAAAAATTTAAGGGATAACGTTTCTTATCAACCCAAACTATACGGCTTTTTACACTTTGTAACCCGAACTTTGAAAAGTTACTAATTGCAACCTAAACTTTGCAAAATTTTATAATTTGCATAAAATTCCGGTTTTACCCCTGGTTTCAGGAAAGTTGGTTTGTAGTTTACACTCTAAACTTTAAAATTGTTGCACTTTGCAACCTGGACGATAAATTTCATTGCATTCTCTTTGATTACTCCCAAAGGTCTTGCGATCCGCGAAAATGGTATCAGAGCCTAGGTTTATTAAGAACTTTTAGTTAAATTTATTATATTTATGTAATTAACAATTGGTGAGGAGAAATTACTCCGAGATTATGGATCTGGACCGATGTCCGAGATGTACCTCTTACAGACATATCGTCAAATATTGACGATGTATGCACAAGAACACTTGACCAGGTTTCATATTGGGAATACCAACATGAAGAAAAGGAATGGCAGGAGCCGACGGGGAAACCTTAAGGCAATGCAAAAATGCGAGCAGAATATTATAGGCGATTCTGGATGCTTAACTGACTTATATATGTTCACTTGATGAACCTTCAAGAAACGGTTCATGAAAATTCCCATCAGAACAATGATTCTTGATGGAGTACCGGAGTGGAACGAGATACTTCCAGACAAATCTAAGTTCTCCGAAGATCTTAGAGAAGTTCAGAAGACGGTGCAGAATTATGGCAACCACCATATTCATATACCAAAGACAAGTGCATCGATCCGAACCAGATGGAGACAATGGTGAAATATCATAAGGAAACTCTTGAACTCCTTCATGATATTCAGAAACGAGTCAAGAACCTGGAGGACAGGCCGAGTTCATCCGGAGGAAGGAAACGTATTGATTTTGGGACGGTACCCTATTTACACCAAAAAGGGAAACCAACCGAAGTTATACGAAAGATGACAGATGAGGAAAAGCTCATTGCTCTAATCAAAGAAAAATCCATCAAAAATTAAAAAAGATGGATATTGAAAAGATGAATCTTAAAGATCTACATGACCTGGCAGAATCCTTCGCGGGATTAGGTATTGTAGATTTAAAGATGAACGCAGGTGAGAATCGCCTTTGGTTACCTATGACCACAAGGTAGACCAATTCCACCACCACCGCCACCAGTTAATCCTAACGTCGAAGAAAGTACGGGTTCGCATCATGGAGCTCGGGACGAGAGGATGCCACATGCTGGGGATTTCACGACTGGGAGTGATCCACTTTCAGGAACAGGAGGTCGAAACCCTCTTGCAGGAACTAGACAACCCTCTTTGGAAGGCCGAATGTTTATCGACGCCTTATGGAAGATCGCACCTCGATCCAATACATCCATATGGGTTGATGTTAAACCGACATCTGATTTTAAAAATAGAGAAGTTCTCATTGATGAATGGGCTTGACTATGAGAATTTCAAAGCGAGAACCCTCGATCTTACAAAGGATTCATTCATCTTACTCCTTGAAATGAGTCTTGAAGGATCGGTGAAGATTGCCTGGGATATGACCGATGCTAGTATGAAAAGTTCGGTCACATAAGGGGAATCACTTAAAGGAATTGTCGATGGTATGGCCAAACTATTCAAAATCCAGTTCATCAAGACAAAGTTATTTCGAGGATTTAGAGAATGAAAAAAGAAAGAGATATAAACAAGCCCTCTATATACTGAAGTTATCGGATATTTGTCATATTGACGAATATATCAAGTTGTTCACCGAATACGGTGGAAATCCAAGATTGAGGAAAAGAAGTTCGCATGCCTATTCTTTGCCAAGATTCCGAGTCCTCGGAGAGAAATGCTTATCGGGGAATACAAGGGTGGAGTCAAGTAGAAAGCGTGGCGGACAAATGTCTTTCCTAAAGGCCAAGTTATCGAATGGTGTTACCAAGCAGCTCTATACAAGAATTACAAAAGATTAAGAGGAATTAACAAAACAGTTCCTCTATGTTGCGTGGATAATGATATCCCAAATTGTAGGGAGGTCCACCAAGGCGGCATAAGAAGAAGAAGGATAGAAGCCATCCATACCGCCGAGGAAGCGAAGAATAAAAAAGCGGTCTTCATGGAGACCTAGAAGGTTCTGGTCAAAACAAAAGCCCGGGTTATAAATCGGGGTAAAGACCGATTGCAAGCGGGAGTAGATCCTCATCATCGAGGTTCTAATCAAGCAAGTACCGCAGAAATCCAGGAGAAGAACTTTCGGGCGTGCTCACACCAGAGAGCTAATGAAAGTTTCAAAGACTCAGAATTGCCTGGACATACGGAGCAAGAGGGCATATCTCAACGGATTGCCCGACAATCAAAAACGAGGAGTCGACAGTTCGAGGCCACACCGTAAATCGAAGAAGTGTCTATTATCGAGGATTTAATAGAGGTGTATCAATTTGAGGATATTCCCTCGGATGAAAGCATCTATGAAGAAGAGATCTATTTCGATGATGGAAGTGAATCCGATTCGAGAATCGAGTGAAGAAGAAATTCTTCAACAGACGGTCAAGGAAGATATGTCAGGATTCCTCTCTCACACTACGGTATCTCATAAGACTCTTATGAGAATTATGAAGGAAGATCTAAAGCTTCAAATCTATGATGGATTTACAATTGGAGCGATGGAAAAGGCTTTGGATAAGATTGGTTTCGTAATAGAAAACACCAAATTATCCACAGGGTAACAATCGGAGAATTTGCCATTCCAATGGAGTTTCAGGAAACTCGATCGAGATGCGCTTGGTCCCTATTAGAGAAATCCAGGAGATCAAAAGCAGAGTTAAAGAGAAGTTGCAAATACACTCTCATGGATTCATATCGGGCCATAAGAGTTATTATTAAAGCAACATTCAAAGAAGGGATAGATTCGCCACTTAATTTGGCTATCTTTGATAAGCGGATCTCAAATCTCAAGGATTCATGCCTTGGAGCAATAACAGAAATTTGTATCTTTGGGAAATTAGCATTTAATGTCTATCCTAGAATTGCATACAATATGGGAGATCGAGATTTCAATAGAGTCCTAACTCTTTATCAAGATTTCAAAAGAGTCGAATTGATGAAAGAAGGAATGCACTCTACTCGATCACATACAAGATATCTTATGCTCTCTCGAATACACATCATTGAAGTATTCTTGAGAAAGGAATTTATTGAAGTCCCAAGAATCTTCGAGGACTTTGCCAGGGTGGTTTTACCGTAAATTATGAGTCTCCAACCATCAAGGAGATCGATATGAAAATACAAAATCAACTTGACCTTCAACAAAAGTCGAAGTCTCGAGTTGAGCCCGAGGAAGGATGTTTTTCCAACGAGACAGAATGACGAGTAGCGTAGTTGGGAAGAAAGGAGACCAAGAAATACGATTCGGCGTATCCCATATGTTTTCAAAACAGCAGAGAGTGAAATGTCCGAAGGATGGCGAGAAGTTGAAGTAATATTCGACATCACTCAAAAGGATAATATTTTTCCTTATGATGTTCTATATTATCTCCAACAACCAATAGTTGGAAGGTATCAAGGAAGCTGAAGATAGGAGAAATTGAGCTTACTATCGGGGAGTTGCGGGGAAAAATCCTTAACAATTAATACCGGGAATTGAATTTCTCGAGGATCATAAAACTTGGGAAATATTACAAAACGGAATGGAGTTCACGTAGGTGGGCGATAAAAGATATAGGATCGATGACCACTAGTCCATTCTCTATATACATTTCTATCGGAATGTTATATCTTGAATAAAAGGCCGAGTATTTTACGCTATATTGATTAGTCTTAGGAATATGTACTACAAAGCCAGATGTTTTTCCTAAAGAAATTGGAGAAGATTTACCTATTGCAGGAAGAGATTTCTCTAAAAGGATTCTTATCCTTAATAGGGAATTAAACAAGCGAGTAAATCATGATCGGAGGCGCGGCGGTACCCCATGTACAAGGTGAAAACGCCACCAATCTATTTCCATGATCACAGTGCGGATGTTTTGCTAGGAAACAACTTCCTACAAACATTCAAGCGATTTACACAGAGAACGAGACAAGAAGACTTATTTTCACAACCTTATGTGATCATAAGATTATTGTCCAAAGATTGCGGAAGCATTTTACAGAAAAATGCCTATTACTTTTCGCAGCAAGCGTAGTGATGAAGCCAAACTTCGCAATCCAAAAATGGCGGATCGAAGGAAATTTGGTGAAGCTTTATTATCCTATAGACAATTTGGTTCCGGAAAGGGTCAAAAGATATGGGATAATAACTTGTATTCATTCAGAGTACAAGGAGAAGAACAAGTTACTCCAGAAGCCATTGCAGAATTATGGATGAGTCTAATGGAGAGTCCGCAGAGTGACGTGACCCTAGAAGAACAAATATCACTCGAGGATATCAAGAAAAAGATCCAAAGGAATTACAATGAAGATCTTTTGGCTTGGTGGGATAAGAACGAGCTTAAAGCTTCCTTAAAGGTTAAACCTGGAAAGGAGTACGAGTTCGTAAGATTCAAACCAATCCTTATGAACCGGGAGGATCGTGAGGATATGCAGAAGATACTTAAGGAACATCTTGACCTTAAGTTAATTTCACCAGGAGTTTCTCCATCAGCAGATCCAGGGTTCTTAGTGAGAAACCATGGAGAAATCAAAAGAGGAAAGCAAGACATGTTATTAATTACAAGGAATTAATAATATTTTGGAGTTTGTGGATACTATATCCCAAGCAGAGAACATCCGGTTAATCTGTATCAAAGGTGCCAAGATATTCTCAAAGTTCGATTGCAAACTGGATTCTGATTAAGATGGATGAAGAAATCAAGAAGTTCTGACTTTCTCTACACCACAAGGACACTATATTTGGAACGTGATGCCTATGGGATTGGCTAACGCACCCCGGATATATCAAAGGAAGATGGATAATCTCTTCAAAGATTATTTTAGTCTCATGTTCGTGTATATCGATGACATTCTAATCGCATCAAAGAACATGAATGAGCATCTCAAACATTTGGAAATATTTTAGGATGTTTGTCACAAGAAGGATTAGTGCTTTCGGGAGAAGAAGGCAAAATGATTGCAACAAAGACAGATTGAATTCCTAGGAATTGAGATCGACGAATCTGGAATCATCCTACAAAGTCATATTGTAGAAAAATACGGGGATTTCGGACACTGAAAGACAAGAAAGCGACTTGAGTTTTCTTGGAGTTGTCAATTTTTCTTTGGAATGTTCATAAACAATCTAGCACATTACGGAAGGTGTTTAGCCCATTGCTAAAAAAAGATCACGAGATTCAAATGGGAGAATGAACATCAAGAAGGAATTAAGCAACTTAAAGAAGTTTGCAAAAAGCTTCCGAAACTTGCAATTCCACAGGATGAAGATGAACTGGTTCTTTACACAGATGCCAGTGATTATTGGTGGGCAGCAGTTCTTACAAAAGCCACACCAAACGGAGAAGTGCCATGCAGATATTGCGGTCTATTTATTTACAGTGAAGCAACTCGGTGGCATATCAATGAGAAAGAATTCTTTGCAAATGTAAAGGCTTTCAAAAAATGGCCTTTATTTCTACTGGCTAAAAAGTTTATCTTAAAAATTGATAATTCAAGTGTCAAAGCTTTTCTGAAAAACAAAATTGAATCAAAACCAGAAAAAGCTAGGATACTTAGATGGCAAGTTGAATGTCAATATTATGATTATGATATTGTCATTATAAAATCTCATGAAAATGTTCTTGCAGATTTTCTAACAAGAGATGGGAGGAATTGAAGGTCGATTCCATCCTCATTGCATCAAGACATCTTGGAGACCCATTTAGAAATGTTAGTCCAAGAATTTGATACCCTGGTCATCAATCCGATTTGGTCGAAACTACAAAGGAATGATCGGGACAAAGTAACCGATCGTATACGAGCATGTGTTCGGTCTCACTCTCAGTTGAGAACGGCATTTCAAGGGCCACTCCTCCGGGCCGCTAATAAGCAAACGGAGCGTTTAGAGCGCAGGGCTCCCCAACCTGTAGCAGAGGATTCCAGACTTCTAGCACAAGTCCTAAGTCGCGTAAATGTTGGCCCAAGGAAAACCGATACTCCGAGTCAAATCCCGAGTTATCAAATCAACCCAGCACGTCCGGGGTAAAGGACGAAGAGATCAATCTTAGACCTATGATGGGCACTTCTAAGGTTGATATTAACGAGATTAAAGTTTCTTCTTCTTGGCGGGAATACCGGGCTAATTGGGAGCGGTTGCGACCAGGCAAGGGATATCTCCGGAAAAATAAAGATCGATATTTTCGAAAATATCCAAGGGTTTGGATGTTACCAAATTCTAGCCCTGAAGAAGTAAAGAGGTGGTACGAGTTTGGGGCTTTGGCCTCGATCTATACTACTTCACCAGCCTTCCCGGAGATCACAAAATTGCCAAAGTGGATCCAGGAGGCGAGTATATGAGTCTTTGGTCCAATAATGACAGACCTAAAACGAGGGATACATTGGAGTTGTATTTCATAAGTGCAAGAACAGAGCCGTCGGAAAGGGTGGACATGAAGCCTTCCATTACATCAGGCTTCGACGACCAGATGAAAGAGCCTTCAAAAATATCAAGGAGGCTAGTTCAGAAGAAGTACAATTGGCCATGACCTTCACCGAAGATCAAATTACTACAAGAAGGGCATGGGGATTGTGGGTGTCTTCCGAGTCCAAGATGGACAAAGTCAAGTTTCCATTCAAGTTTTATCAAAATTCGGTGAATGGATCATTCGTTGAATACTATGACAGGAAAAACAACAAGATTTGCAGAAGACTTATTCGAAAAGAAAAGAAATCTTCTGTGGGAAAACAAGCTACCGGGGAGTAAAGAAACTCGCCGGAAATACTGCAATATGGCTCACATCGGCCATTGGGAACTTCGGGTCTGTCCCGAATGTCAAAACCAGAAGGAACCAGAATTTGGCAAAGGATTCCGGCCAAAAGTCGATCGGAGAAGACCGATGACGGAGAAGAAAAGTCACGAAGTATCTAAAGTTTGGGGACAACCAAAAAGTAGATTCCCCAACAAAGCTAGTGGAGACATGTGACTCCAGACAGGTAACAACCCACTCAACAAAAAGACAGAAAGTGGGTCCATAAAAGATGTCGTCCAAAGTATTACAAGACAAAGGACGAGTCAGCAGGATTTGGAAGTTTGTATAAAGAACTTCGGATACCAGACAAGATGGGGCCAATCCATGTGAAGAAAGGAAAAAGGCCAACTAATTGCTCCAGTGGAAGCAAGCAATAATTCAAGAGTTTGATGTAAGCGGTGACGTCTTACATTTCAACAAAAGTCAAGTCCGAAATTGAAATCCGGACTGACATCTATTTAAACCAGAGTTTGAATGAGGCTGAGGACATCGAACATTTCCCTTAGTCTTCTAACAATAAACTTTCTTTGTAAAATTCATTTGTGAGTTTTGAATTTGAGAGAGTGTTTTTGATTTTTAGAGTCTAGTTTTTAACTTTATGTACAAGAGTGTAATAGCCTTTATGCGAGGCTAAACAAGTTTTCTCCTCCCAAAAGGAGATTATGATGTAATAAATTTTCCTTAAAGTTCTTAATAAAATAAAGGTTGTTTGTTCAACATGTGTTCATAATGTACTATTGATTCATCCCTTTGAAGAATTACTTTTACGCCTTGGCGTAGGCAATGAACTAAAAGGTCAGGTCGAGCGGTTTCGAAGGAGTTGGATAACTTGCGGATCGTCTTCCCGAGGGTGAGGTTGAACAGTGAGGAGCCGTTTTGTCAAACGATCCGGGGCGTGAATTTTTCGATTTGGTGGCATTACGAACCACTTAACCTGGTGTCTTTGTTTCGGGCCAAAAGAGGTATGAATTTTAAGGAATTTATTAATTTTACGGAAGCATGTTGGGCCGATATGGTCGTAATGGACTATTTTTATTTTAAGTCTAAAGACCCAATTTGTATAAGGATAATTACTTGAAATAAGATCGGATATAAGTATGTCTTGTTGAGTTTATAGGCCGGAAAAACGACATGATCCATTTAAAACCTCGAATAGAGACTGGATCTAAGTAGGTGTAACAATGCCGCGAACAAAACAAGTTATAGAAATATCGGGTTCTCATTTCTCGAAAAATCCGAAAAACAAATTGTTTATGGAGTAAAAACTTTATGATTATTGTAGAATGCAATATATTTATCCTTATGGAGCAATCGCCACAAATTAGAGTTTAAAGGGATAACTAGAACTATTGTTATTAAAGAATAAAATCCTAGGGGCAAAATGGTCTAAAAGTTGCAAAGAGTAAATATTTTCATAGTTCGGGATGCAAAAGGATAAAAATTAAAGTATAGGTTGTGAAGTGTAAAAAGGGGTAAAGTTGAGGTGGTTAAAAATAATTATCTCAAAATTTAAATGACATTATAGAATTATAATGATAAGGCCAAGACAAAAAAAATATTAAATAATTTAAAACTCTCATTTTTATGTAAAAGAAGGATTTAATAATACAAGCATACATTAAGGAGGGAAAATCTTTTATAAATTTTGAAAAACTTCTTTAAATTAAACATTGGTCGTTGATCTGTATGCTCATTATTATCACTATTACAAATCAAAATTTTAAGGCCCTTTGGATCGGTAACTCTGGATACAGAAAAATATAACTGCCCGTGACTAAAAATAGATTTTTTTAGATGTAGTCCTACATTAGACAAAGATGACCCTGACTTTTGTTGATAGACATTGCATAAGATACCATCAGTGGAAATTATCGTCGTTGAAACTTGAAAGCAAGTCTTGGTGAAATAGGGGTTGATGTGTTCCCATTACGAATCAACCTAAAGTGAAATCTATAAGTGACAATTTTGATCATTTCAATAATAAATTACTTAAAATAAACATAATAAGAATTATGCAATTTTGTTATATCTTTGATGAAATTCATTCATTTCATCAATACTCATTAATTATCATCTTTATGACATGATACGCATTTGAAATACGTACTTCACCCTTGCATTTTTTTGCCCGACACATTTGCATAATAATTATTTGGCTCATCGTCAAAGATGATTTCCCAAATAATTCACTAATTCATCAACAAAATTCTCCCATAATATACATGATAATGAGGTACCCCTGATAAGATTTTCAAATTAATCCAAATATTATATAACAATTATTAATGAACATCATATATAGCAAACTTTAAAAATATGAAATATTACTCATGATCTTCCAAGATAATATCCATCTATTTGGTTGGACGCCTTGAGGTTATATCTCTTTTGTGGATCATTTTTCGCAGATAGTTTACCAATCACATCTACAAAAATATATTTTTTATTAGATAACATATAATTGAATTATATATAATATTAGAAAAACAAAAAAGTATTATCGGAAGCATTACCTATAAGAATAGATTCATCAACACCATCCACATTTTCCAAGCTATCGAAAATCTTTAAATCATACATCATCCTCGGAATGAGATGTCAAAAATCTCAGTCAAATTAGTCTTAGGATTGAAAATGATTTTGTACTTTCCAAAGACTTGTTTTGTACTTCATTTTATATTCACCACTGTAAAAATTTTCAATGCATACAAATGGTTTTCCTTTAGAAATGGCTCGGAATTTACAACTTGGATAATGGTCGCATGAATTATGTTCCCTAAAAAAAAAAACAAAAAAGTAGAACAATTAAAAAACAAACAAACATAGATGTTTTACAATGAACACATATAACATTTATATCCCATATAAATATTCATATGGAAAAGGATAAAAATATAATAACATGCAAAAAAACCAATTAGGATACATGTATGATATGTTGAAACTGTCATAAATATTTGGCTAAAAGGCAAATTTCTTAATTTTTTTGATCTTTGCACAAGACACACACAGAGAATTTACATTAGTACTCCATTACGAATATTCATGAATAAGAATTTACATTAGTATTCCATTACAGAATATTCATGAATAAGAATGATCCATGTATGGTAATTTTTTAGTATCATTTCATATTATTCAACAAACAATTAAAACACAAACAAAGATAGATGTTTTACGGTGAACAAATATAATATTTATATCCCATATAAAAATTCATATGGAAAAAACAAAAATAAAATAACATGCAAAAAAGCCAATTAGGATACATCGTGATATCTTTGAGTTTGTCATAAATATTTGGCTAAAAGACATATTTGTTAATTTTTTTTATACTGCACAGTACACACACGGAATTTACATTAGTATTCCATTACAGAATATTCACGAATAAGAATTTACATTAGTATTCCATTACAGAATATTCATGAATAAGAATTTACATTAGTATCCATTGTAGAATATTCATTAATAAGAATAATTCATGTATGGTAATTTTTTAGTATCATTTCAGATTATTCAACAATATTTATATTGCAGCTAAATATTCATGAATAAGAATAATTCATGCATGATAGGTATTCTGATTTTTCTTAGGAACACAGCATATTATAACAATAATAATTATCATGTTGCATACATATGGAAAATATAATATCTATCTATATAATATATAGATTTAAATACAAAAAAAAATGGACATACCTCTCTATCATGGAACACGCACTCCAAACTGGGAGATCTTGAACTGCTGCCAAAATCAGGAAATTTGTAGATGCGAATAAGTCATAATTTAATACCCAAAACCATTTGGATGGATTGATATCCTTAATCAAGCTAAATAGAGGAGGCATTATTTCTAGTACCTTTGGGATTTCAGCATAACTTTTATTCTTTAGGGTGTAATTTTTGGGTTTCTGGCTGCAGCATGATGTTTCTATTTATATGAGTCCAGTCACATGTTACCATGCAACTATTTTTGAAATAATTTTTTATTTTATGGAATATATATGACTGTTCTGCATCCAACCATATTTTTGATACAAAGAAGTAATTGTTCCATAATATGAACAATTAATGACTATTTGTTCCATAGTATTCAAATCTTTGATTATAGTGTAATTAACTTTGGAAATTTGCAGATATTTATTACATGATTATCAAATTATAGTTATATTCTCAAATGTCTGTAATTAACAACTATTGATTGTAGAATATAATTTGTTGATTTTCAAAATATTAACATTATCATATTTTTAATTCTGATGTATTATCACCTTATAATGTTGATGTATAATGTTGATAATGTATGTAATTATATAGATTATCATTTATAATCAATATTTTTAAACCCGAACCGAACATCAAACCGGAATAATAGGGTCATTGGGTCCTTTGGTTCAAGGTTGAACCATTTTTAAAAATCGGTTGACCCGTATGCATATACAAAAACACATATATATACATATACATATAAAAAAATAAACACAAGTACAAAGATATTGAAACTAACAAATGCAAATAAAAAAATACAAAACTAAATTAACAAACTGCATATCCAAATAAATAAATCTAACATAAGCAGAAGTTATTTATGCATGTTTAATAAACATAAGTTTAATAAATAAAATCAAATTAAATCCAAATGTCCAGAAAGAAGCAACAAACTAAAACAATTGAAATACTATACTAAAAGAATCTAAATCAATTCCAAATGTCATCTTCCTCCATGTTATCATCATCACTACCACCAACACTAGTTCGATGACCAAAGCATTCAAGATCAACATCATTCATAGTCTGCAATATCTTCTTCTTTATCTAAAATAAAATATTAAGAAACAATCAATATCAAATAATATTAGAAATGAAATTATAGATAAAGTAATAATTTAAACAAACCTATGGAAGGATTGGTGCTTGACTCTTCATTTCTTCTTGGTGATTCCTCCTCATGCATGTTTTCCAACTCATCACAATCAAGTTCACTATCAAATGTTTCTTCCATAACCCAAAACTCTGTCTTGCCAATACATTCATAATCACAGGATCATATGGCCTCTTACTATTTTTAACCCTATAATAATCCCAAATGTGGAGATGAAGAAGGCATAAAATAAAATACAAGTAACATTAAGTGCACAAAAAAAGTTATTTATGTAATACTAAATAATTTTATACCTGTTTTGCAACCGTAAGTTATAATGTACATAAACCAAATCATTCAACCTTTGATGCTCCAATCTATTTCTCTTCTTCGTGTGAATGCGTTCAAATACACTCCAATTACGTTCACATCTAGAAGAAGAAGTTGTTTGACTCAATATTTTAATTGCTAATTTCTGTAAGTTTGGAGCATCAATTCCAAACAATTTTCACCAATCATCTAGCAAGAAAATACCATGAAAATTAAGAGAACAAAAACATAAAAAATATTCAAATTAGAAGCATAATAGTAATACAAACTATGAAAAAATTAATGTTACCTGGTCGGCTTGATCTAGCAATTGTCAAAGCGGTTGGTCTTGAAAAGCTCTTTTGCCTATCTCGAAAGAGAGATATCTCATCATATATTTTTGAATTTCCACTCTCAACTTTTTTATCTATAATGTCCAACAGTCCACCCATAATCTCTGGCTTATTACAAAATGATCCTTAGTCATATTGGAGAAAGCAGGATTCAGATAATATGCCGCAACATGTAGATTTTTTCGTAACATCCTATCCCATCTCTAATCAATAATGTCAATATATGGTTGATATAATTCTTTTTTATTTCTAAATAACTCTTTAACGTCCATCCTTATCCTATACATGCCTTCATATACATAACCCATGACCGACTTCTCATTAGAATTACAAATACGCAACAAACGTAAAAGTAGAGACAATTCTCACTGTGATGGTACAATTATTCCAAAGTCTTTCATCTAAAATAAACAATTTAACTTGTTTTGCAACATCCCTTTTAAAAATTTCTTTTGAAATCTTGAGATGTTACCATGGCCTGCAAGTCCTCTTTATGGTCATTCAAGCTTTTCAATGCAATAAAAGTAGTTTCAAAGTGAGTATATCTAGGATGAAGAATTTCCTCCAATTTTCTCTTTTCCTCAGCCAATTGAGAGGCCATTTGTTATTATATACAAAGCATGCAACTCTAGATGCAAGAATAGCCAAATCACTAACATGTGGCAATTCACCAATATCTTTCATGATCAAATTAATGGAGTGAGTTGCACAAGGTGACCAAGTAATAGATGGATATCTATCACATAACAAATGAACCACATTATTTACACCAACTATCTCCAAAATTTCGCAAATAAATTACAGAGATTTTCGGCATTTGTCTGAATTCCAGATGCATCAACAGACTTGATAAAGGAGATTCCACTAGGACAATAAACCAAAAAATTAATCAATGCTCTATGTCTGGAATCTTTCCACCTATCACCCATAATGGTACAACTGGTTTCTATCCATTTACTCCTTAAAGAATCAACAATCAATTCAACTTCTTTTTGGCATCCTTTAATAGTGTAACTCGCAGTGCATGATAGCTAGGTCCATTATAACCATGATCCATAGATACAACTTTAGTCATGGCAATTTGGAAAAATGGAGAATTGCAAGCATTTAAAGGTATACGTGCATCATAGAACCACATTGCGAGTGATAAATCAAGATCATGCCATTTTTCTCTACTTTGTAAAGAAGCCTTTATAGAAGGTTGAGAGGGATCACGAATACCACGTTTAAAATAAGTATGCAACCCAGTTGTGGCTTTTCTCTTTCCTAAGGATGTAAGTTGGTCAATCTTGTGGCCTTCTCTTTGGGTTGATTTTCCTTGAGTTGGTTGATGGGTGATCTATTGGATGTCATCATCATCGTGCAACTCGTGTACTTCATCAATTTCAAGAGCTCCTTGTCTTTCTTTTGCCTTTTCAATATTCTCCTTTAAGTACCCTCGAATCATAAACCGAACATCATGAGGAACTTTCTTGCAAGATACGATATTTTCTTTTGCTCAAAGAAGATGTTGTTTTAAACTATTAATACCCCCACCTCTAAAAGAAGCGTGACAAAATCCACATGTCAATATCTTTTTCCTTGATATTTTTTCGCCTCGATTACATATCTCCATGCTACATCTCTTTTTTGCCGTGGATTATTTTTCGATAATTGCCCTTGACCTTCAATGGATTGAGATTTAAAAGGTGTCGATTGAGAGCATGTAGCCTCCATTATGCTACAAAATGAATAAAAAAAGAATATAGTATATTATATGTCCATGGATAAAGCTTGACATAAAAAATAATAATTTAAAATCAAGCATAATATATCCATGTGATCATTTTTTCCATAATCTTTATTAACCAAAATCATCAAATGACAATTTTGTGGTTCATAAACTTTAAAAATTAAAATCGGTTTACATACTAAATGAATATTGTAGTCATACTTGATCATGTATATACAATATATTGATTATAATTTATCTCGTAAAACTCTTCAAACGTCCACTTTTTATTTAAAATTATTTTTCAGTTCTATAATTCTTTTCTAGTTACCAATGAGGATTTAATTTTCATTTCTTTATACATGTATCAAATATATGTAAAAACTATTGCGATCATGTTATTTTGATCAATATATATGTATATACACAAATTATTGGTAGTCATATATATATATATGATGTTTTCAAATATTTTTCACTTTTTTTTTGCTTCTAAAGTTCTAATATTCTCATCCAAGGACAGGAATAGGGGTTTAATGATCTAAGTCCCGAGATGGAGATGAATATCGATACAAAATACAAAATCAAAAGTTTATGACTAATTGAAAATTAGACTACATATAGCTCAATTCATAAACAACAAACATAATTGTATGTAATATAATATAAGTAGGAGAATAAAGTATTATACATATTAAACAAAACTTACTTGGAGAATTAAAAAAAAACGAAGCACGGAGAGGAACCGAGGGCCGAAAGGAAGATTAATGAAATCGAACGTTGAAGGCTTGAAGCAAAAGCTTTAAAGCAAAAATTGAAACTTAGTGCAAATTGCAAAGTGAAATACTCGATATCGTGAAAGAAACAAGAAGGAGACTAAGATTTAGTTTTCCTTATTTTGAGACTCTTCATTCAATCAATTACCTTATTTTTTCCCCTCTCTTTTTGATTTTTTCCTTTAAAAATGCGGAAAGAGAAGAAGCAATTGACCCGGTCAAAAATAGGTTCCGATTTACGGTTTTCGCTGGTTTTTTTACCGGTCAAGTCAAGGTTAATTGTGATCCGGCTGAATATAAAACCGAACGATCTTGGGATCGGTTCCCGATTAAAAAACCGAGAATCAAGGCCGATCATTTTGAAAACATTGTTTATAATGCTGATGTATTATCCAAGTTTTTTGTAATTTTCATTTTTATAAATGAAAATACGACATTATCATTTTTAATTCTCATATATTATTCAAAGTTTTGTAATTTCAGTAATTTCGAGTTATTTATTAGGTGATTTAAATGATACAGTTTTTAAAGTAAGCTAGATAGTCAAATTTATCTAATTAACCATTATTGATTAATGTGTCATATTTAATTCGTGAAGTTGATATGGCTTACCAAATGAACAGTAAATTTTGGCATATGTTACACGAAAACAGAACATATATAATATATATATATATATAGGATTTGGTTCAAATGAGACCACTCTCCCTATGTGAGACAGTGTGGACTCATCTTACCCATTGATCTAAAAAATGAAGGGATGCGATTAATTCAGTTTTTTAATTATTTCCTAATTTTCGATTTTAAGGGTAAGATTGTAATTTTGCAATTCAAATTAGTGGTCCCAACAGATTTTATGGGTCTGAAATTGACACTCACTAGGATTTTGTGGTGGAATTTAAGGAACTGTTTTCTTTCCAAATATTTTTTTTTTTCAAAGATAGTTAGGGTTCATGCATATTTAGTTATTTTGTTTGCACTATTTTACGGAAACAAGCATAATTAAATATAACGTATTGCATATATAGTTATATTACATCGCATAAATAGGTTCAATATAATGTATATTTAGTTATGAAAATGAGATGTTGCTTTTGGAAATTATAAAAATGGGATGTTACATAATGTATCGCATATTTAGTTATTCCACAATGCATGGATAATTTCTAGATAATACATAGTTAGTTGATTTTGTTGCATAGTTTATGACGTCTTGCATAGTTGGATATCTTGTACTACATATTAGTTTTTTTACATTGCATAGATAGTTTTTTGGATAATGCATATTTAGTTGAGTTTTGTTGCATATTTAGTTTTCGAACTCACTGTTCGTTATTTCTCCGTAATATTGTACCGATTTTTCTTTTTTTCTCTCGTATTTTTCATGAACTGTAATTTTCGAGTTCTTCACAGTTTTTCTTTATTTGCGTTAATGGAGGAATGAGAGAGAGAGAGAGAAAGAGAGACGTGAGATTGGGAAAATTGGAGATGTATGAGAGAGAGAGAGATTTGATTTTATTTTTGTAACTAACTTGTTATGTTATTTTACCCTCCTACCCTTATATTGATTAAATTAATATTTAATATATTTTTATCCATTAAATCATACTCATTGATTAATAGTGGGGATGGCCGAGATTAGTCAATTGTGTCTCACCTAGAGACATGGTCTCACTTGATCCTCCCCTATATATATATATATATATATATATATATAAATAAGGAGGGGTTATATGAGACCACCTCATAGGGTGAGTCCATAGGGACCAATCCTAGCCACATATCTAGATTTTCTAATGGCTGTGATTTTAGAGCTAAAATTACAAATTAAATGCAGGAAAATAGAGGAAGGGGTAAATTAGTAATCCTACAAAATTACCCAACAAAAACAGATTTTGTTAACTTTTATAATCACGCACAATCTCTCCAAATCGATCAAGCAAAATCAGCGTGAACAGATCTCTTCCTTCTTCTTCATCGAACGATTTCATGATATAACGCGAACCAGCCTCCCTAACTTGAATAGAACACCATTTTTGCTGCATAATTTTGTGGAGAATCAATCGCATATCATGATTCATGAAGAAGAGATGAACAACATATTTGAAGAATGATTATATACATCACTTGGAAAAGGTATGTATGATATTGATCATATTCTGTAGATGAACAATATGATGCTAGCTAATCTGCAACGCAATTCATAATTCTAAATAAAACTCTCAACAAAACTCTGTAGTCATATAACTGCATATGAAGGTAACGGTTTCTGCTTATGTAGTATCGTCATACTGCTTATGAAAAGCATTACTTCGTTAGAGTGTTAAAAGCGCAAAAATTATCTTGAAAACATGCTCTCAAAAATCATGCATGTGAATAATTAATTTGTTGCTTATGAAATAAGCGTTTCTGCTTATGTAGTATTGTTATGTTGCTTGTAAACACATGTGTGTTTCATGAAAATATGATTGTTTATGAAGAGAAGCGTTTCTGCTTATGTAATATTATTATGTTGCTTGTAAACACATCGGATCACTTTATCACCGCTTTGTGGGTACGAAGTCGATACAACATTACAAAAATATGGTCCGATTTCCATTGTTGTGCAAGGATTACAAAAGGCAACAAAGAACAGCTGGAATCTTTGGGAAAAATCATTCAAGACCACAAGCAGTTGTTACTCATGCAACAAGGGATTAATCTAGGTATATTGAACAAGCAGACGTTGCTAGAGGACTTTGGTGGGACTACATCACAACTACAGCTTCAAGTTTTGCCACAAAAACAGGCCAAGAATAAGAGTAGTGGTAGCCATGTTAAAAGCCAAATACAAGCCAAAAAGAGAAAGCAATCAATGCAAGCAAAAAGCTAAAGAGATGCGGGAAGTGTGGAGACATTGGGAACCACAATAGTCGAACCTCGTAGCAAGCAAGCGTAGCACAAGACTCTATAATAATTTTCATTACTTTATTTCCTTAGACATTATACATGGATATTTAGTTACAAACTATGTTTTTGAATCTGCTCTGGTGATAAGCTTCGTATGCAATAAACTTCAAGTACATAAGCAATGTATGAACATTTCGTATGCAACACATATACATTTAGCTTAAAATCCAAAAAACTTATACATAAGCATCCCCATATATTACATATGCAACAAATATGTACTACATAAGCAAGAATTGCAAAATGTATGAATGCTTTGATTATATAAGAAAATTTATTTGGAAATAACAATTATCTCTTTGTAAGCACTAACAAGCTTCTTCATATGCATACAAATTATAATTCACAAGCAACATATCTATTTAATCATTGTTATATTGCATATCTACACATGCATCAAACTAAATGTTATTTACACAAAAACATCGTACCTACAATTGTTTAATGTGTACCGCAATGCTAATGTATACTTTACACAAAAATATCGTACCTACCCAAAAAAAAAAAATGTACGATCCTACCTACATGTTTATAAAAAGATTTGCAACATGACAACATAAAACTAAAAACACATCAAGGTATCTTGCTCGAAATAGAGTTACAATATCAAATTCAAAATCCTACAACTACTTCATCCATTGCTTTTTGCCTCGAGCAAATTCTTCGCCTGAGTTCGTTCATGTCGGCCTAAAGCAATAGCAATAGCAAGATTTCGCCCGCAACATGGATAATTGTGCATGAATTTTCTTCATCAAACCACTATCCCAGTTCCTCATGCCTCCGCCCATGTATGTTTCCATGTGGCGCATGGCAAAAACACCGCAATCCACCTTATTTTCATTGTCCCTCCAGTCCCCATAGTCAACCTCAACACTTTAGAGTTTTGTATAAAACGTCGCGACCAACGTGACAACCTTTGGACAAAACGCATCGAACAAAAATGCGCCGCAAAAGTCACAAAGACATATGCATCAAAACAACTTCATATGCACAAAGTTTCAACTACATAAGCAATTAATAAATACTACACATGCAACACTAGTACTAACTTAGAATAGCAAAAGGTTATACATAAGCTGCACATATATATTATATAAGCAACACATCGATATTATACAAGCAAGCATTGCAATATGCATATGAAGTGTAGTACACAAGCGGGGAATGTTATACTATACATGCACAACAATTATCATACGCAAGCAATGTAATTATATTGCATGAACATATATAAAAGAAATATTCAAAAAGGGGAGAAAGGTGCTCATACCAAATGATGCCCTGTTACAAAAATCTAAAACTTCGCATGCAAATATTAATAACTTCATAAGCAGAGTTACACAATTACATAAGTAGAGGTATACAATTATATAAGCATCAGAAATATTTCATCAAAATCAGACATAAATAATAGAATTACGATGGAGTCAATATATTATTTCTGAACAAACTAAATAAAGAACCCTAACAACTACCATAAGCAAATAAAAAAAGGCCACAATCATGTTTCTGAACACAACAAAAAACACCAATGTGCAAACATATATGAAAAACACGCAACATCAACCCAATAAACCATCACAGAACAACAAAAAACATATATTGAAGTTGAAAAAATCGAAAGAAAAATCACAAATTAAACCTTCATAAACCCTATAAAACTGGAAACTACCTACAAATCGAAACTTCGAACACACAACCGAACGAGATTACAACTTACCTTCAAAACAACTGCAAACCCTTTGAAAAAATTGAACTGGAAGTCTGAAAATCGCAAGGAATCGAAGAGAGAAGGAATGGAGAGCTTTTGGAACTGAAACGTTTGGAGAGAGAGGAAAAGAAACGTGAAGAGTGGGGAATAGACATGAGGAAGGGAATAAAATCTTAGTAATTGATTCTAAAATGCAAAATTACCACCCTGCCCTTTTAAATTGCTGAAACAAAAAAATAAACATAAAAAAGCCCTAAAAATCTGGACCACCCAAAATTGTTGATCTATGGTTAGGATGTGTCCCCACGACTCACCCCAAGTAGAGGACTCATTTGATCCATATCCTATATAAATATATATATATATATATATATATATAGGGAGGGGATCCTGTGAGACCACCCTCCTAGTAAGTAAGACCATGAACCGTAGAACCGGATCTACACCATCAAAAAATAAATCAATGGCCAAGATATGAACAAATATATACAACAATTCATATGAAAGTATACATTAGAAGGGTAAAATAGGAATCCAAGAAACTAAATATGGTAACCGTCTCCTACAAATTAGGGACGTGATCTCGTTATTGATCACGTCCCCATAATCACGCGATTCACCTTTCCTTTCTCTCCCTTCTTCACAACGACAATCCCTACATCGCAAAAGCAACATGTCTTCGCTTCAATTCGAACTCAGTAAATTATTCAAATGTAGCAATAGAATCATGCAACAATTAATGAAAAAGTATACAATTCCACTAAACTAACTATATATTAAAACATTACTAAGTATACATAAACAATTAACTAAGTATACAATTATACTAAACTACCCGTACATTAAAACATTACTAAGTATACGTAAATATTTAACTAAGTATACAATTACATTAAACTAACTATACATTAAAATATTACTAAGTATACATAAACATTTAACTAAGTATACAATTACATCGAACTAAATACACAATTCCACTTGAATTACATCGATATAACTAAGTATACAATTCCATTGAACTAAGTATACAAATCCACGTAACTAAGTATACAAATTTACTAAACTACTTATTAAACTACTTATATAACTAAGAATATGATTCCACCGAACCAAGCATACAAATCCACTAAACTAAATATACAATAAAACATGACTAAGTATACAAGTCAAATGAACTAAGTATACAATTCAACTAAAATGATAAAATAAAACCAGTACTAAAGTACAATTCCTAGAAAAGAGTTGATGTGTCTTTCTCCTAAAAATCGCCAACCGCAAAGGTAAGATTGTGTTTGCCTTAAAAATAGCAATTAAAGATATTAACCCGCCTATTTAATAAATTGATGATATATAGAATACAAACATACTCTTATTAGCCTAAAATAACTAGAATGATCTATACCATTTAAAATTTTAAATCAAGAGTCCATAAGTGTTCCTATGGACTAACCTAAATGAGATACATTTAAAAGTCAAAATTAATTCATTTTAATTTTCCCAAACTTTCCATTTTTGGCTAAAGTATTATGGCGAGAACTTACTATAAATACCACTATTCTGTTTTTATATATTATTAAGATATAGATATAACAAGAGTTTAATTTTGGGGCTTTTCGCTCATGACAATGCCAGGGCCCAATAAAGTACCGAGTTTGGACTTCTAATTACAGAGGCCAACCTCCTAAAATCTATATAGTTTCTATGCTAAGTTCACCAACTTGAAACACAACTTCATGTTTTAACCATCACAAACGTGCTTCTACGTGTTTGATGGTTAATTGAAATGAAATTTTAGAACAAATTACATTTCTATGATTAATTCTGTTTGGATATACGAACATTGTTGATTTTAAAATTCTTTCTTGCACACTGTAGCAAATGGTCAATAAAATATACTCTACTTTTATCAAATATTTAACAATACTTAAAAAATTCAAGAAAAAACCCACTAAAGAATACCGTGTAATTTTTCTTTAACTGAGTTATATCCATTCAATTTTTATTTTCTCTGATAAATTTTATTTTGTGTGTCGTAGACAATTCAGATAGCCACTCCCCACTCATATTCGACCACTTGCTGTTATAAAATGGATTATTTAATAATATTTGTATAGAAATTCAAGGGTCAAAGGGCTCCAAATAATATGTTAAAAAGGTCCTAACTCCTAACTTTTACCAAAATGACATTGTAAAATGTAACATCTTTTTTTATATTTATTTTGGGGAGAATTTCGTAATAGGATCCAAATTTATGAAAATCTATCATTTGAATACCCACAATTTCAACATTCTCAAATCAAGACCCAATTTTTATTTTTTTCTCAAATTGGGTTTCCCTTAAATTTTGGGTTCTCACTTCAAGACCCAAAATTTCAACCTTCTCAAATCAAGACCCAATTTTTATTTTTTTCTCACACATGGCCCTCCCCCAAATTTTGGGTTCCTCTTTAAGTTTTAGAATTTAACAAAAAAAAAATATTAATGTAATCAATCACACCGCCACAAAAATTAATTTTCTTTCTCTTTTTATTTTTTTGCTCATTCCTTTTTTCCTAATCGATACTTGTTTTAAATCAGTAAAATTCAATCATAGTTTGGATATCTTATTTTTTTAGTAACTAAAAATATTTTACTACTTCTTTTTCATTTATAATTTGGTATATCTTATTTTTTTAGTAACCGATAAATATTTTACGTTTTTTTCATCTTGTTAGCTACATACATTTATATTTATAGATCTTGGTTTCTACACGTTAAACAAAATTGATAATAAGTATGGATCATGTAAAAAAGAATGACCGAAAAAACGAAAAGAGGAAGAAAAATATTTTTTGTGGTTGACGTGATAGATTACACTAATATTTCTCTTTTTGTTAAATTCTAAAACTTGAAGGAGAACCCAAAATTTGGGGGAGGGCCATGTTTAAGAAAAAATAAAAATGGATCTTAATTTGAGAAGGTTGAAATTTTGATGTCTTGAATCGGTAACCCAAAATTTTGAAAAGAACCCAATTTTGAGAAAAAAATAAACTAGCGGGACGAGTTTGCTCATGACCCGCAGTTTTACATGGCAGTGCGGGCTGGCCCGCCGAAGCGGTGGGTCGTAAAAGCTCTCGCTCAACCAACTCGCCTTGAGTTACGGGCTGGGTGGGCCAGCCACCAAAATTCATTATTTTTTTAAACGAAATGCCCATCAGCCCATGTGTGAAAAGCTGCAAACCAAGTCACAATTTATTGATGCTGCAAACCAATTCACAATTTATTGATGCTGCAAACCAATTCACAATTTATTGATGCTGCAAACCAATTACATCTTTAAATTACATTACATTGATATCATGCTTCATGCTCATAAGTCAGCAATTAACAAGATTTCACATAGGCCCAAAGCCTGACAAATTTTCTCAACTGCATTTAGTTTCAGGCAAAATTGCTTTTTTGGTCCATTAAGTTGGCTCAATTTCGCATTTAGTCCTTTAATTTTTATGGGTGGTGTTTGGCAACCACTAACTTTTTTAAACCTGCACATTTAGTCCGATTTTGAAATTTCACGGATATCTTACTCCTAAAATACTGAGTTGGACTAAATTGCACCTTGTTTGGACCATTTTTACCTTAAATTACTATTTTACCCTTTTTTAAAAAAATGGTCATCCATGCAAATGAAAATAGAGAGATCTTGCAACCATGTCAAGAATAAATAAATAAAAATAGTAAAAAAAAATTAAAATATATATTTTTAGAAAGTAAAATTATATATACAATTTTTAAAATTACAACTTTAAAAAAATAGAAAACCCAAAAAAAACTGAAAAACGAAAAAAAAGAAAAAAATTTCTTTTTTTTTTCTATTTTGTAATTTTTATTTGAAGTTGAAAAATATAAAATATATGTCCGATTATTTTTTTAATTTACTTTAAAGAAAATAATTTGAACATATATATACAATTTTCAACTCTAAATAAAAATTAAAGAAAAACAGAAAACGAAAAAAACTGAAAAATACATATTTACAATTTTCAATCAGTAAATAAACATTAGAGAATAATAGAAAATAAAAAAACAGAAAAATATATTTATAATTTGTCATCAGTAAATAAAAATTAAAGAAAAAAATAGAAAACAAAAAAATAGAAAAATCAAGAAAAGTAGAAAAAAATTCTTTTTATTTTCTTTTTCTTCAATTTTATTTAAAGTTGAAAAATATAAAATATATGTTCGACTATTCTTTGATTTAATTTAATTTTATATTTATTTATGTTATTTAATTTTATTGAAATATTAAATGCATATATTATGTGTTACCACTTTATATTTTATTATTAATTTTAAACATATTCTCTTTATTTTTAAATATTAAATTTTCAACATAACGTTTTATTTTAAAATATATATAATTTTACTTTCTACTAATATATGTATTTTTATTTTTTTACTATTTTTATTTATTTCTTGACATGGTTGCAAGATCTCTTCATTTTTCATCTACATGGATAACCAACCAACAGAAATCAATGAAAGCTCTAAAATAGAACTAAATCAAAGCAAAGCAAAGGAAGGATATCACCGATTTGAAGCACATGATTAGGGATTACAATCTTTCTAAATAAAAGAGATAAATTACGAGATAAATGCTTTGCAACACAATAGCAATTGGGAAGGCACTTTCCCATTCAAGCCACAAGAAAAGCCCTAAAGAAAGACTAAACCGGACTAAGGAACAACACTAAGAGTAACCCACTTGGCCGCACCAAGTCGGGACCGAGAAACAACTTTTCCTTTTTCCCGCCCGAACCGCCACAACAAGGTCAAAACAGAAATCAATGAAAGCTCTAAAATAGAACTAAAACTAAAAGCAAACCAAAGGAAGGATATCACCGGTTTGAAGCACGAAGCTTAGTGGTCGAACGGGACTTAGGCTCAGGTTGTGTGTAGCGGTCCCTTCACCGTCGACTACGAAACCGAATGCACCCAAAGTTGGCCACCAACGAGACACCACGCCCAACGCCGTCCAAACCCTTCTTCACCGAAAAAGCCCACCGGGAAAAAATAGCCCCGAAAAACCTCGATCTCCGAAACCCCAAAGCGGACGACCACCCACAAGCTCAATCGAACACACAAAGTGTAGGAATCAACAAATGACCTCACAAACACTCAAAGCTCACAAGAGATTTCACAAAGAATCGAAAGAGCCGACGAGATTTGAGAGAGAGCACACAGGCCGCTGGGATGAGACGTGAGAAAGAGATAAGAGAGTTCTTCAAAATCTGAGTATTGTAGTTCACTTAGGGTTTGGAGATAAAAGGGCTTATATCAAAGAGTTCAATGGTCAAGATTAGAAACCTAAAATGGACGGACAGATTAAGCAACTCAAACAAGACCGCGGACATGAACTCGGGTCGGGTAGATCCGGATCAAGAAGAGCTGGTTGCAGTTGGGCTTTTTCTCTTATGGGGCCTGGACAAATGTGAAATGGGCCAATACGGAATTGGGCCATATTCTAACACTCTCCACCTTGGCACAATTCCAATTTCACACGACTCGACATACACACATAATCATCATCGCATATTTATTTTTCTTTACTATACACACAAGACATCAAGAATCAAGATCACAAAGAAGCACAAAGCAAACCATAACACACGGGATAGCTTTAGCAAGCACATAGCAAGCCAAAGCAAAAAAAAGGGGACAGGGTAAAATATCTATATTGCACACACAAGGCAATAAAACTGAAATAACAAGTACACAAAGCAAGTTATATCCAAAACCAACAAGTATAGAACTGCTCAATCACCTTTATCAAAATTTAATTTTTAAACAAGTCAAAAATTTACTCACAGGCAAACATTTAGTTCCCATATCGCCAGGATTAAATTCGAAGGTATTTTTTCAAGATTAACTAAGCTTTTAGCAACAACGCACGAATGTAATGAAACCTCACATCAATATGCTTAGTTCTATCATGAAAAACAGGATTCTTACACAATTGAATACCATTGACGATCGCAGGAAAACACAACTACATTACCATCAAGAAAACCAATTTTAAATCAAGCCTTTAAGCCAAATTGCTTCTTTAAATGCTTGATTACAACAATATACTCAGATTCATTGTAGACAAAGTGCAACAACATCTTCGTGATTTCCAACTAACACATGAACCACACAAAGTGAACACATACGATGTTATTGATTTTCTGTTATCCCTATCATTTGCATAATTAGAATCCACATAACCTTTCAATTTAACCCCATCTTTGCACTTAGCAAATTCCGACTATAATTTAAAGAATGTTTCAAATATCGCAAAAGCCATTTAACAAACATTCCAATGTATAATTCCAGGATTGGACATGTATCTACTCAAGCAACTCACGAAATAAGCGATATCGTGGTCTAGTGTTAACCATAAGATACATCACAGTAACCTATAGCATTGGAATATGGCACATTCTTCATAGAATTAACATCATGGTCAGTTTTAGGACATTGTTCTTTACTCAAGAAAATGACCGGTAAAAGAACATTCACGGGTTTAGAATCAACCATAGAAAATTTACTCAAAATCTTTTCAACATAAGAAACTGGATTTAGAAAAATCACGAGTTTTTTCTATCTCTAAAAATATTCATTCCTAAAATCATTTTAGCATCTCCTAAGTATTTCATGTCAAACTTAGACTTAGACAGGTTTTTAACATGCTTAACGGTTTTAACACAAGGACTAATTAACATCATGTCATCAACATAAATCAACAAGAAAACGGAACTTTAGCATCTTCTTTAAAATACAAACAATGATCATAAGAACTTTGTTTAAATTTCAAAGACAACATGCAATCATCAAATTTCTTGTTCCAACATCTAGAGATGTTTCCAAGCCATACAAGGATTTTTTAAGCAAACAAACAAAATCGGGATTCTTTTTATCAATGAAACCAATATTTTCAGCCGCATATAGATTTTTTTCATCTAAATCACCATGCAAAAATGCAGTTTTGACATCCATTTGTTTTAATTCCCAATTAAATCGAGCACACAAGGCAAGCATAATTTGGACAAGAGTAAACTTCACAACAGAGCAAAGATTTCTATATAATCTATCCCCTCTTTTGAGTAAATCCCTTAGCCACTAACCTAACTTTAAATCTAACAGATTCACATTCATTCTTTACCTTAAACACCATTTACAGTCCACAGAACAATTTGCAGGTTTAGACACAAGAATCCAAGTATTGTTAACATGCAAAGAATTCATTTCCTCATTCATAGCATTTAACCACTCAACAGAAATTTTTAGATTTTAAAGCTTCTTCATAAGATTTAGGCTCGGAATTATCAATAAAGTCAAACATACTAAAAACAAATGAAGTCATATGAAAATCATCAAACCTAGTGATTACCTAATGTTTCGTCTTGCCCTATCTCTAACAAGTTGATAATCATGCAGATTTTCATTTTTCGGTTCATTTTCTTCAATGATTTCATCATGCATAGCAACAACATCATGATTTTCGTGCAAAACAGATTCAAAATCATGCAAATCGGGTTGATTTCAGGCATAATAAAGTTAAGTTTGGGCATATTTTCATGATTTCCATGCACTACATCATCAAGAAAAATATCCACATTACTTAACATGCTCCACCTTATTAGGTGTACTATTTTTTAATCAGATATATGCATAGATAAGCAAGGCATTTCAGATTCATTAAATGTCACGTCTCTACTAATTAAGACTTTAAAACCAGGTTGAGATTTTAACCACAACCTATAACCTTTAACACCATCAGGGCAACCAAGAAAAACACATTTTACAGCTCTAGGTTCAAGTTTATCAAGTTTTTGGTGAGCAAACGCAACACATCCAAATACTTTCAAGTTTGAAAAATCAATTTCCTTACCCGTAAACACAGATTCAGGTATTTTACCACTTAAATGCACAGAAGGAGAACGATTAATCACATACGCAGCAGTTAAAACAGCTTCACCCCAAAACGTTTTTGAAAGACCAGAACAAGCAAGCATACTTCTCACCCTTTCAAGTAAAGTTCGATTCATTCTTTCCGCTACACCGTTTTGCTGCGGTGTATACGAGACTGTTTTATGCCTTTTAATACCAGAATCAACACACAAATTATCAAATAGCTGATTACAAAATTCAAGTCCATTTTCAGTTCTTAGGATTTTAATTTCCTTTCTGTTTGATTTTCGATTAGAGTTTTCCTTTGTTTAAACACGTCAAACACATCGATTTGTTTTTCAACAAAAACACCCAAACTTTTCTTGAAAAATCATCAATAATGAGAAAGAAAATACCTAGAACCACCATGAGTAGTAACACTCGTAGGACCCACACATCGGCATGCAAATACTCAAGAATTTGAACATGCGATTTATTCGGAGAAAAGGAAACAGGAATTTAACTTTAGAATGTTTGCAAGAACACAAGAATCACAAAATGGCATACAAGATAATTTATCTTTTCCAAAATAGCCATTTTTCTCGCAAAATTTCAAGACCTTTAGCACTCATATGACCCAAACGTTTATGCCATAAATCGGTTTGTCATTTTGAGCCACACACAAAGATTCACCGAATTTTGCGAGGCTAGATTCAAGTTCAAGAAGACAAACATAAAGATTCCTCCTTTTAATGACTTTGAAAATTACCAAGTTACCCTATAAAATTTTCATTAAGCCTTTTCCCCATTTCCCCTCTAAACCATCATCCTCAAGAGAAGCACACGAAATCGATTGTGTAGGTCCTAAGGGGTGTGAGTAAGGTTTAGAAGGGGAGGTTGAATAAACCTTTCCAACTTTTCAATTTTAGTCCTTTTAAAATATTACGAGTTAATTACACAACTATGTCCTTGAGGGACAACTAAGTTAGTTAATCAAACAGAGTTAGACACTCAAGAGACTCGAGCCATTTGTTGATAGAATAACTTTCCGGATGTTTAGTCTAAACCTTAACTTGTTTGTGATGAGTTTTTATTGGAAGACTTAACACCCTTGAATTTGATTTAACTTTGTTTTAACACTTGATTTTAGCACTTAGTTATTTATCGGTTGGATAGCAAATTATCGTGAGATATAAAATATGTGTGCGAGAAATATAAATATCTTTGAAATATAAATGGCACAAGTAATTTTTATAGAGGTTTGAAGATAGAGTAATTCTTCTAATCTCTCTTCTCCAACTCCTGGAGGAATCCACTAAGTAATGATCAATTCACAAAGTGGTTATCGTCTAGAGACAAGTCTTGATCACACACCTTGGTGACTTGCTCCTTCGACTCGACCGAGATGTCTTGGTCACACGGTGGCTTCTCGTCCGACTCGGCTTCTTCTTCACGGGACAACCGTCTTGTTACTTCACCTCACTTCCTCAAGTTTCTTGGATTTGATCACGAAGCCCTCCAATAACTTGAAATTGGTTCGACTTGAACCTTCCTACAATCCTCCTTGGAAAGTAGACCCCTTTTGATTCTTCAAAAGTTTCCTCTTCAACAGGTTTGAAGTTGTCTTTCCTTCATGTGACTTTGTGTTGGATCGATTTCCTTCGAGATTTAGGCTTGAGGATTTTGCTTGAATATCTTGAGAATATTTTGCAGTTCTGATTTAATAATGCTTGCTCGTTCGTGGTTCGAGTAACCTTTTCTCAATGAAATTCCTCGACCTTTTATAGTGAACTTTCAAAACTACGCCGTTGAAGAGATAAGTCGATTTTCAAAAGCCACTTGTGCTCGTTGGCTTGTCTTTTCTTGGTCTTCAATATTGAGATGTAGACCTTTCCTCGTATTAAATGAATGTCCGACTTTTTCGTGTTCTAACACGAGGTGCGAGTGCTTCCTATTGGTTTATTCCTTTTGCACGCTTCCTCGGGGGTCGAGCACTTTAAGACCTGGTAGCATGGGTGTATTACTTGTTTAAGTAATGTTCTTGACTTTTGTGCAACGTATTCTTTTGATTAACTCCTCTTTGTAGCCGCTTTTCCCCAGGTGACTTGAGTCCGCTCCGGTCATTGAAAGACTCATCTGTCACTTCAACTTGTGACATGGCTTTTTGAGTTGACTTAATCGACTCTTCCCATACCGTCGCTCATTTGTTACGTCATCAGTCGAGTCTTTGGTCCTCTGTCTTGGCCATACTCAGCTGTTCCTCAGCGGAGTCTTCACTTCACTTCTTTAGTTGACTTCTTGTATTTCCAGGCATAGCTGACTTAACTCAGCTCATTTAGCCCTATCTATTAAAATGAAAATTACAAGGAAAATGGGGTGCCAATATTCTAATCTAAGTTTTACTTGGCATTCATCAAAATCTACAAAATAATTTCCCAACAATTTCCCCTTTTTTTATGATGCCAAAACTTAAAAACATTAAACAAAATGTAAACAGCACAGATACATACAGGCAATGCAGAAACAAAGAATGTATGCGTTGAATCAATAATTTTATTGATCATAGCATTCTTGTCCTTTACACAGCTGTTTACGAAGTGTATCAGAGCATAATTTTATCTAAGCAACTTATAAGCATCTATGCTAAGACACAAAGAGAGAAAATACGAACACACTTTATTGAATGTACAGATGACTTATACATAAATGTATTTACACGAGTAAAATACACGAAGGGTTCACAACAACACTTCATCGCCTTCGCTGCCTCCTTCTTTCCTCTTCAGCTCTGTCATCATCAGCTCTCTTCCTTTTTCTTTCATCTTCAGCTGCTTTCTTCTTTTCATAAGCTCTCTTCGCAACATCGTCTTTTCGCTTCCTTTCTTGCCTTTCTTGCCATAGCTGATCTTGTCTTCTGTTTTCCTCTTCTATTCTTTTCACATAATCAGCATTCTTTCTGGCTACTTCCAGGTTTGCTACTTCATCGTACCCAGCCCAGTAGATCCTTCCCTTATTGACTGGATCTACATATTCAATATTTTTGGGTAGAGTTATGAGTTGAAAACCTCTTCCTCCACTACTTCTTCCTCCTCCTCTGGGTGTATACTGTACGGGAGTCTTCTGTTTTCCAACTGACTTGCTGTTGGTAGTCTACTGCCTATCAGCTTCCTCGCACAACTTAAAACCCTTCTCCCAGTACAAATCTCAGGCTTGGGCTACAGACATGTTCTTGAAGTAATCTTCGGATTCGAGCGTTTTAAATTCTTCCACTGATCTTGGCTCGTCTCCGTCATCTGGAATGGCATCTTGATCCTTCCCTATCGGAATGCCACCGAATTGTTTGTCATCGCTTCAACATGAGCATCCATCTTTTTATCGAACTCTAATCGACCGCTATTACAATCTTTCTTTTTTCTCGACATAGGCACAACAAAGTGTTCGATCGCGAGTTCCGAAGTTTCTTGAGTATTGAGGTTGTGACATGACCTTCACGAGAGGTTTTTGCAATCATTAGTGTCAAATCTTTTGACTTTTCCCCTCAACAGACTTTTCCCTTCTTCTTCTCAATACCGCTTCTTCCTTTTGCTCATGACTTTTCCTTCTTCTTCTCAACAAGCTTTTTCCTTTTGCTTCTCGGTTGTTTCTTCCTTAAATTTCCTCGTATTCTCTCTTCCCCGTTTTTGGCATCATCGAAGAGAGAGAAACCCTGGAAACATCCTGCGAGCATGAAGCCCGGTGGGCCGAAGTTCGTTTGGAGTCTGCTGCGGCATGTGGCTTTGTTCAAATTTCGAGCGAGTGGTTTTCGATTCACCGCCACAGCTTTCATTTCAGCCATGAGAAGGCTCAATTTCATATTCATGGTCTTCTCAACATGCAATTTCTTTTCGATGAAATTCACGCAGAACTCCATTGTAGTTGTATGGGAGGCATGCAATCTATCCATATAGGCCTTCATCCTCTTCATATCAAGATTGTCGGCACTCCAAGCCGCCAGGTTGTACAATACCTTGAAATATCTAACTTGTCGTATCGCATTGCACTCTGCTGTGCCGACACCACTCCCTTATTCGTACCACAATCCCTCGTAAGTGCATTTGTGAGGGTTGTATCTCTATTATCCGGATGCATATCTAATGAGGCCTCGGTGCCGGATTCGATCTTCTCAATCTCTCCACAAATTTTCTTGAAGACTTCACAGATCTGTTTGTCACACTGATTCACCGGTGGCGGCCATGCAACATCGAAATTAAAGTCTCATTGTACAATGGAGTCGTGATGGATGATTGGATCTTCTCAAAGCGTGTATTTTTTGTCGCTCTTTAGCTATTTCCTCCTCTAGCCCTGGTCAAGTGAAAATGGGAATACTTGTTCAAAAGTATCATCTCACACATAAGGAATTACAATTTCGGTTTGTGCCTTTGATGATCCCAAGTGAGTCAGATCGCTGCAGCTGCGGACTATGGGAGCCTCGCGCAGAAGACTCGGTTTCATTTGGGCCTTGTTGAGTGGGTTGGCCACCGATCGAGCCTCATTGTCTTAACGACTTTCTGGCTTCGGCCTCATTAGATTTTTCTAAATGAATTACCTGTTCTCGGCCGCAACATCAAGATCATCGGAAGATGATGAAACCACGGGGGCTTGGTTTATCATCAAAGTTGAAAGTTTGACGAGCAACTTTGAAACTCGATTGACTCATCTGGGAGAACATCCTCACTGGGTCCTTTTGATGTGTAACAGGTGTGGACTCAGCTTCATCTTCAGATCCCAGAAAGGATATGTCAGGATTATCCTGGGAGTCATGAAGAGCACTAATCTCCTTCTCAGATCCAACAATATTAACAGGAGGGATGTTCTCGGACTTCTTGGCTTTACCCGGGGAAGTCTCAACCTCCTTGGGCCTTCAACACCTCGGCAGATTTGCAAGCAGCGGTGAGGCCTTCTACATTCCCTTCGACAGACTCAAATTGCCTTAGGGTCTTCAAGAAGCGGCATCCATAGGAGTCTCAACCCCTTGATTGCACTTTCGGTGCAGTGTTAACTCCCGAGGCCTTTCCAACCTATGCTTTGATCGCTATAGTAGTGTCCTCACTGCAGCAGCGATTGACACTTTAGCCGGGACAAACTCAATTGTCCGAGCCGTCAATGTCGATCTATTTTGTGGTTCTTTTTCTTTTTCACTTCACCTCCTTTCTTCATTGTGGAGTCGTCTGCAGATCCTCCGACGCCTACCGCAGTGGAGTGAGTTTTCCCCTCGGTTGGCACACCAGTTGAGTGTGACGACGATGGGGTCACTCTTCTCCGGACTCTACGCTTAAGATTGAGTGCTCACCGTAGGGGCGGGTGGTAGAACACCTTCGAGAGGGGTTGGCTCAACTTGGGTGCCCAAATTCCCGGTCTCATCGCCAAGGCCCTTGGACCCATCTTTCGATTACACGGGGACGAGTTGCGGTGGTAATTTGTTGCACTACTCCCAATCGGTCTATCTCCGGAGAGATTTAGAAGACTCTCCCGGTCCTTCAATCATGTGATGTTCATGCATCATTCTAGATTCCCTCAAAGCTTGATGCATGTCCGACTTCTCTATTGCGAAAGAACGGATCCATATCTTCATCACTATCCGAGAACACATCAAGACGAGAGTGAGTGTGTTCTACGATTTTGAAGGGGACATATATTGGCTTTCTCACTAGCTTCGTTTCTCATTTTGCTCGGATTTTTCTTTCTCTTTGCGAGATGTGTAGAATGTTCGCAAAGCGATTATCCTCATCTAAAACCTAAAGCATAGTGTCGACTCGAGAAATTTGAACAGACTCCTCCTCCTTCTTCAATGAACTCGGGGTGTTCAAACCGCACCTGAGTGGCTTAGCTTCCACGCCTCCATTCACGAGAGACAACGTTGTATGTCCGGATATGGGGAGAGTACATGATGACATAATCATCCTCATCCTCCTCTTCATGTCCTTCCTTTTCTCGGGGGATGGAAGGTAGCATGCTCACGCTCTTCGCCTTCAAGCGGCGTAGCGGCGGAGAGACAACTTTTTCATGTAAGGATTGATTGTCTCACCGTGATCTTTTCTTGATTGTCCTCACTACAACTGGGTCTTGGTAAGCCTCTGCGATCACCTTCAAGCAGACTTGGCGGTTTCATCGATTATATCAGAGAGCGCATTTCCTCGGTGTCGGCTATCTTGAAGCTTTCTCCACCTGAATGGAAAATTCAGCTATCTTTTCGAGCTCAAAGCTTAGAGATTCTCTTCCTTATCTTGGTTTTAACCAGGAGGAATATCGGTTCGCTTTCCTCTGGTTCCTCAAAGGTAAACGCTTCTCGAGTTTCCTTAGGCATTTGCCTTTTGGGGGCTTGGATGTCCTCTTCTTCCTTATGATTTGGAGAAGATATTTGGGCTTCCTTCTCGGCCATCTTCTCCGCTTCCGCTACGAGGGGGTAGGGAGATACAATCGTTGCTCGGGCGGGTGACTACTGCAGGGACGGGGGCTTCCTTTTTCTTTTTTGCGGGGACAACTTTCTTTGTTAGTTTGCAGGGGCAGCTCTCTTCTTGGGAGGAGGAAACAGTTGTGTCCTCGGTTGGTGATTCCCCTCACTTGTATCTCCCCTCTTCGCATGGGCTCTCTTTTGGGCTCTGAAAGATTAGCCCTAAACATCTTCTTCTTGTTCACATGGAAGGGCTTTCCATGTTGAAGAGGTATGCCCTTCACTTCCATTAGATGGCCAATAACAGGCCATAGCCAAGTGATCCTCCAAAGGATCTGTCTTCTCTTTGTATGTATTGTTCGAAGACGTTCTAGCAAAGTCTATTGTACACGAACTCGGCCCAGTTGACTTTCTTTCCCCGCATGGTCGTAGCCATGACGATCATCGCTTTGTCTTTGATAGCCGATTGAAGTCTGCCGAACTTCATGTCTACACACTTGGCGCGACATCCATCAACTTGTAATAGTCGTCCTTCAACAACTTCTTCTCACCGGTTTGTGTAGACTACTTTCGAAGACACTCCGGTTTGGCTACTTCTTTCCATGCGGCAGCCCAAGTTAACATCGCTTTCGTATATTTCTATCATGCCCTCAGGCGGTAGCAAAGCAAAGTGCTCGCAAGGTCCTTAGCAAGAATCATGAAGTCCTTGCGATGGACGGAAAACTTGATACCTCGTCCCGCACTCCGCATTTGCATAGAATCGCGCCACCTCTTGGCGTAGGTCGGCGAGTACTCCATAGTAAAAAAAGGCCTTGGACCAGGACTTTTCTAGCATATCGCCTATCTTCTTCACTAGGGTTTCATCCGAACCTGTTTTATCATCCCTTCAAATCCACAATGTCGATCAGTGGATTTTCTTTGATAACTTAACAAAATCGAGCTTTGGTGCCATTTGTAGAGAGTTTTACCGATTAAAACTTGATAAACTTGCTTGAGAACCGGTAGGGTTTACGAGAGAAATGAACTTGCTTTTCTTTTGCTTTGAAGATGAACAATTTTGAGTGTGAGAGAGAGAAATCAAGAATGAGTATATAAGGGTTATGAAAGGGCGTGTTTTTTTTTTTGAAATTTGATCAAGATCAACGGCTCAAATTTAGCACGTCAAACCACATTTAATTCCTCGTATTTAATGCGGCAAAGCATTTATATCCAATCATATGCTTCTTGTGCAACTTTTGATGCATCCGTCATTATTATCCGACGTTATCCTTAAAAACATTCCCGCTTATTAAAAATGAATGCGTTTTTGTCACTTAGCTAATAAATGACTCGGCTTATTTCACAAATGACTTAACTCTTCTTATCTCTTGTCACTTAGTAACTCATTGTCGCCTAACTCGACACAAATCGACTTTCCAATATGGTCGCTTTCACTTGGTGATGTGAAAACTTGTTCATTTCTTACTTTCTATCTTCCATCTCTTCGATTGAGTCTTCCGAGTATCAACTCATTTCAATTAACCCTAGCTCATGCTTAAGCTCTTCAAACCTTGATTCACATAGAGGCTTTGTGAATATGTCAACTAATCTGTTTATCGGTTGAGATATATTCCAAAATGATGTCTTTCTTTTCAACATGATCTCTTATAAAATGATATCGACATCAATGTGCTTTGTTCTTGAATGCAACACTGGATTTCGAGTAATTGCAATAGACTTGTGTTGTCATACATAATTGGAATCTCTTTTTCTTCAATTTCATAGTCTCTCGGTGATGTCTCATCCATAAGACTTGGGCACAATTTGCCCTCGCAACTATGTATTCTCGCTTGTGGATGTGGCTATTGAGTTTTGCTTCTTGCTAAACCATGAAACTAACTGTTTCAAGCATTTGACATGTACCAAGTACTTTTTCGTCAACTCTACATCCAAAGATAGTCGAGTCCGAGTAACCAATAAGTTTGAATCCACCTTCCTTTGGATACCATAAGCCAACTTCTTGGCATACCTTCAAATACCTTAGGATTCTCTTAGCTGCATGATCATATGGCTCTCTTTAGGTGCATATTGGAATCTTGCACATACACCTACTGCAAAGGTGATGTCTCGCCTGCTTGCTGTTAAGTAGAGCAATGATCCAATAAGTGCTCAGATCTTGTTTGATCTACATGGGTTTGCCATCCGCATCCATGTCCATCTTGGTGATGTATTCATTGGTATTTTCACATAAGACTTTTCTTCCGTACCAAATTTTTTCATTAAATCTCGGTGTATTTTGTTTGACTTATGAAGGTTCCATCCTTCAGCTGCTTAACTTGAAGTCCTAGGAAGAAAGTCAGCTCTCCCATCATGCTCATTTCAAATTTGCCTTGCATGAGATTTGTGAACTTATCACACAACTATTTGTTTGTGGATCCAAAGATGATATCATCCACATATATCCGAACAAGCAAGATACTCTCTCCATCTTGAATTCTAAAGAGTGTTATGTCCACTTTCCATTTGGTAAATCCACTATCGTTAGAAATTGAGACAATGTATCATACCATGCTCTTGGTGCTTGCTTGATCCATATAGAGCTTTCTTGAGCTTGTACACCTTATCTCCAAGAGTCTTCCGCTCAAAGCCGGAGGTTGCTCAACATAGACTTCTTCTTCTAATAGTCCATTTAAAAATGCACTTTTCACGTCCATTTCATATACAATGAAGTTCTTGTGTGCAGCATAGGCAAGAAACATCCTTATTACTTCTTCTTGCAACAGAGCAAATGTTTCATCAAAATCTATTCCCTCTTCTTGGCAATACCCTTTGGCTACCAATCTTGCTTTGTTTCTCACCACAAAACCTTCCTCATTCATCTTGTTTCGAAAACCCATTTTATGTCAATAACATTTTGATGTGTTGGCCTTTGTACCAATTCTCATACCTTGTTTCTTTCAAATTGATTGACTCTTCTTGCATGGCTTGAATCTAATGTGTGTCATCCAATGCTTGGGACACATCTTTTGGTTCTATTTGGGAAATAAAACAAGTAAACATTGCTTCTTCTTGAGCTCGGATCCGGTTCTTACACCATATCTCACATCTCCAATGACTAGTTACGGTGGATGGTCTCTCGGCCATCTCACATCGTTGAAGCAAATCGGGTTGGGTTCAATTTGTCTCATGACTATATTGTCTTGAGAAGCTCTTTCATCATCATTCAATTGTAGATTTCGATTGTCTTTGAGAGTCACCATTTCCTCTTCATCCGGATTGATTTCTCTTGTTTCCACTTCAATATAAGGACTCTTCCGCATAGTTGGTGATTCAAATTTTATCACCTAAGTCTTCAATGTCTTCTCCACTCACATTAGGTTCATCAAAAACTACATGAATAGACTCTTTATGTGACCATTATCCTCTTCCCCAAGACTCTATAGGCTTTGCTCTCACCGAGTATCCCAAAAAGATACCTTCATCACTTTTTTAGCATCAAAAGACTTTAGATTGTCCTTGCCATTATTGTGGATGAAACACTTACATCCAAATATTCTCAAGTACCCAATATTTGGCTTTCTTCCGTCCGATTTCATAAGGAGTCTTTGTCATTGCCTATTAATCATGCATCTATTTTGAGTATAGCATGCAAGTGTTGATGGCTTCGACCCCTAAAATCTCTTAGTACCCAACTTCACCTAACATGGTCCTGCAGCCTTCCTTGAGAGTTATGTTCCTTCTTTCGGCTACTCCATTCTTTGTGGAGTTCTTTCTGCAGATAACTCATGAGTAATACCATTTTCAACACAAGATCGAGTTATTATCCCATTGACAAACTCGGTTCCTCTATCGACCTTATCTTTATAATGGTTTGACTATTTTCATTTTGAACTCTTTTCATCACCGAGGTAACTTATGCAAGGTTTCCTTCTTTTTGCACATGAAGATTGTCCATGTATATCTTGAGTAATCATCTACCACCATTAAAGTGTATTTCTTTCCACTTATTTGTTTGGTTCAATGGACCAAATAAATCCATGTGCAAATGAGATGCAATATTCTTGTTGATGAAGGACTAAAGCTTCTCCTTGAATGAAGATTTTATCTGTTTTCCCATCCGCATGCATCACATACACTTTCCTTTCTTGTACATCGAGTCGCAATCTTTCAACAAGATGACTCCTTGCAAGCTTGTTGATTGTCTTGAAGTTGGATGACTCGGCTAAACTTGTGCCCTGACCCAACTTGATTCTTTGTGCTCTTTGCAACCGACAAGTCTTGGTGTTGCAAAGAGACCAATCTACCACATACATATTCTTCCTGCGGATCCTGATCCCCGCAACACTATTTCATTTGATTCAACATCTTTAATCCGGCATACTCCCATATTGAATCCAACATTGTAGCCCTTGTCGCGAGTTGGTCGATCTTAACAAGGTTGAAGTTGAGGCCTTCAACATAAGCAACATCCGTGATCTCTAATCCATTCTTCTTGATGGATCCGATTGCTTTTATTTCCCTCGAGCTTCATTTCCTCAAAATATAACTTTTGCGCCTCTAATCTCCTTGAATCTTGTGATTTTTCTTGTTTCTGTCATATGTCCGGGAATGACCACTATCCATGTACCAGGTTCCTTGGCACTCACTGTTCCTTGAACTCGCAATCAAGGAAATTAGTTTTTAGGTACTCATACTTGCCTCGGGTCCCGAGGGGTTAGTCTTTGTAAGATGATCCAACCAACCTATAGCCAAATGATTTGACTCAAGAGGTTGCCATCTATCTCGTGTCATAATCATAATTCACTTTGGAAAATTGCTTGGGGCTTTAGGTACATACATCCTGTCTTTTTGTCTCGTATGCTTGTGTGTGTGTTTTAGCAATTGCCTTTTTTGGGTAGTTATGATATTTTTGGTGTAGTGCCTGGGTGCATATGTGTGCGATGATAGCTCTTTTGCCCTTGGAATGACCTTTCCGAGATCAAGGTCTTTGCCATTTAGGCTTGTATTCCATAAGTCTTTTTCGATATTTCACATTGTTCCAATCACTTGGCTTGGATAATTTCTACCATTCCCATCATATGTGTTTCTTTGATAAAACTTCTAGGGTTTTTGGTAGCTCTGTTTATTCTTCTGAGTACTTTCTATTTGGAGTTTCTTTGAGGAACTCACTTTGGATTTCTTCTCATTTGTCATCTCAAAGATACTCAATCATTTCGTTTTCCTTTCCTTTTACATCCAAGGCCGGTTTGTTTGTGGTTGTGCTTTGGAGTGAATGTGGGTGCAACATTTGGTGTTTTAGATTTTTGAGATGCTTCATTACTTGAAGATCCTTTTTCCAAAATCACTCGGGAGTTTTGTGTACAAATGAATTGAATCCTATGCCTGTCTTATCTCCACATTCTTTTTGACTCATGATTAGGTCATCCAATGATTTAGAAGCCTTTGTAAATGAGGCAATCACATTTTTGAGATCATTTTTCCTCTCTTTCCTATAGCAGCTATCTCTGCTTTATTAGTTTAGCATTCTCGGCCTTGACTTTTTATTTTCATCGGCTATGTGAATCGGCGACTTTCGGCTCCTTAGTCAATTTGTGAGTTTTGGCTTTTAATGGGTTGTTTTCCTCATTTAATAGTGTGTGTGAAGATTTAATGTGCTCAAAGTCTTTCATCATTTTGCCTAATGAATCATAAAGATCGAGTGGGTGATGAAGTGTGTGTATCACAATCATTATCACTAGATTCTGAATGAGATGAGTTAGAGTGTACCTCATCTTCTTGGTCCGGTTGATCTTGTTCTTTAGACATTAGACAAATCATTGCTTCTTCTTGAGAATCACTTAAGTAGTCAGCTTCACTACTCTCTCCGAGTTATAACGCTTCTTTTGGACTTATTGTCTCGGTGAAAATGACTAACATAGCCTTTTTCTTTTCATTTCTTCTTTCTTCTCTCAAGACTTTTCTTTCTTCTTCATTCTTTTATTTATGACTCATCGGATATGGATGATCAATAGCAAAGTGTCCTGGTTGTTTGCGGTTCCAACACGGTTCTCGGCTCTCTTTTCGTCATTTCTTTCGATCCTTGGATTATCTCTACGATATTCAATCTTTTGATGCTCGGCTCTCTTGGGTGACCTATCTTCCTTGACTTGGAGGAGATTTGAATGTCTCCGGAGGTTTCACCCTTGTTTTTCTTGTAGTTCTTATTAAAGAACTTGTTGAATCTTTTAACCATCAGGGCTATTTCCTCCCGATCAATAACTTCCTTGACTTGACTCTCTTTCCATCTTGACTATTAGTAAACTGTTGTTTTGGGTACAACTGTCTCATCTTGATCTTTTCTTCTCACTCAAACTCATAAGCTTTGAGGTCCGAGAATAACTCATGATTGAATGTTTTTGATAGGTCCATCGAATGTCTTAGAGCCATGACCTTCATTTCCCATTCAGCTGGGAGGCTTCTCATAATCTTCATACACATTTCCTTTTGTGTATATTCCTTCCCAAGTCCGATAGCTCGTTTGTGATTTGATGAATCTAGCATCCGGTGATCCAAAGTTTCACCTGCAAGCATTTTAAAATTTTCAAATTTTTGTACAACAACAGACAGTTTATTTTCTTTAATTTGCTCAGATCCTTCACAAATTAAAGTTAATTTATCCCAGATTTGTTTTGCAGTTTGGCAAGATTTGACTTTGTTGAACATTGCTTTGTCCAAGGTTTTGTAAAGTATGTCCTTGGCTACATTGTCCAAGTTGTATCTTTTTCTGTCCTCGTTTGTCCATTCAGTCCTTGGTTCCTCAACCATGGCTGGTTTTGCCTCAAAGCTGAAAGAACTTCTTCTCCTTGACTCTGTGTGCTCTCCTTACGGTTGTGTTCACTTTCAATATTTGCAGTGGCCCATCCTCTATCACTATCCACATTTCATCATGTAAAGCAGATAGATGAGCCTGCATACGAATTTTCTAGTCATCAAATTCCTCAATAGTGAACATAGGAATGCATGTCAAATTTGCTTCCATGATAATAACTTTGTTGAATAAAAATAACTTTTGACAGAACAAGTGTTAATAGTTTCTTTGAAAGATTGAAGATCTAGTTGAGTAACCAGTGCAGAAGGCTCAATGAACCAACCGCTCTAATACCACTTGTAGGTCCCAAGGGGTGTGAGTAAGGTTTAGAAGTGGGGGTTGAATAAACCTTCCCAACTTTTCGATTTTAGTCCTTTTAAAATATTACGAGTTAATTACTGGCTATGTCCTTGAGGACATCTATGTTAGTTAATCAAACAGAGTTAGCCACTCAATGACTCGATAGAGATGTTGATAGAATAACTCAGCTGTTTAGTCTAAACCTTAACTTGGTTGTGATGAGTTTTTCAGCGGAAGACTTAACACCCTTGAATTTGATTTAACTTTGTTTTAACACTTGATTTTAGCACTTAGTTATTTATCAGTTGGATAACAAATTATCAGCAGATATAAAATATGTGTGCATAAATGTAAATATGCTGAAATATAAATGACACAAGTAATTTTTATAGAGGTTCGAAGATGGGGTAATTCTTCTAATCCTCTCTTCTCCAACTCTTGGAGGAATCCACTAAGTAATGATCAATTCACAAAGTGGTTATCAGTTTAGAGACAAGTCTTGATCACACAGCTGACTTGTTCCTTGAACTCAGTCTGGAGATGCCTTGGTCACACAGCTGGCTTGTCGTCCGACTCAGCTTCTTCATAGGGCAGCTGCCTTGTTACTTCAGCTCACTTCCTCAAGTTTCTTGGATTTGATCACGAAGCCCTCCAATAACTTGAGATTGGTTCGACCTTGAATCTTCCTACAATCCTCATTGGAAAGTAGACCCCTTTTGATTCTTCAAAAGTTTTCTCTTCAACAGTTTGAAGTTGTCTTTCCTTCACAGCTTTGTGTTGGATCGATTTCCTTCGAGATTTAGGCTTGAGGATTTTGCTTGAATATCTTGAGAATATTTTTAAAGGTTACATATTTAATAATGCTTGCTCATTTGTGGTTTAGGTAACCTTTTCTCAATGAAATTCCTCGGGTTTTTAGTGAACTTTCAAAAATCTACTGTTGAAGAGATAGGTGATTTTCAAAAGTCACTTGTGCTCGTTGGCTTGTCTTTTCTTGGTTTTCAATCTTGAGATGTAGACCTTTCCTCGTATTAAATGAATGTCTAGTTTTTCGGTTCGGACACGGAGTGCGGTGATTCCCATTGGTTTATTCCTTTTGCACGCTTGTGGGGAGCACTTTAAGATCTGGCAAAAGCATGGGTGTATTACTTGTTTAAGTAATGTTCTTGACTTTTGTGCAACGGATTCTTTTCGATTAACTCCTCTTTGTAGTCGCTTTTCCCGGGTGACTTGAGTCGCTCTAATCATTGAAAGACTCATATGTTACTTCAACTTGTGACATGGCTTCTTTGAGTTGAGTGAACTGACTCTTCACACAGCTGTCCCTCAGCCGTTACGTCTTCATCGAGTCCTTGGTCCTCTGTCTTGGCCATACTCAGCTATTCCTCAGCGGAGTCTTTACTTCACTTCTTCGGTTGACTTCTTGTATTTCCAGGCATAGCTGACTTGACTCGGCTCATTTAGCCCTATCTATTATAATGAGAATTACAAGGAAAATGGCATTCATTAAAATCTACAACATTCTAATCTAAGTTTTACATGGCATTCATTAAAATCTACAAAATAATTTCCCAACAGATTGCTACATAAATCAGGCACATGCCTCACATTTTCAAAGTCAAAACGTAGCTTAATCAAATTTTCAACATACATCACCAATTCCAACAATATTACACTGTTTTTGATTAGCCAATGACACGAGAACCATGCAATACTTCTTTATAATTAGAAAATATCCTTTTAAATGGTTTCATATGAAAAGTGCAACGCGAATCAACAAGCCATTCGGTTTCACACCACGAATTCGAATGCACAGAATTCACATCAAGACAATTTTCATAAACCATAAAGACATCATGAACATTTTCACTCGTAGAAGCCATATTAGCATGCTCATTTTGTTTAAAATTCGATTTCCTCTTTTATTAGGGCATTTCCTAATATAATGACCACTTTGCCCACATTCATAGCACTTAGATTATGAGGCCTAGACTTAGACCTAGACTTACTCTTTCCTTTCTTCTTAGCAAATTTCGGTTGTTATTATTGGGTTTATTAAACCTTTGTTTTGAGAACGTCCTCTCACATGCATAACCTCACCGAATTTTGTCTAAAACTTCTATTGACTTTTAAATCCAATTCTTTGCTTTTAAGTCCATTCACAACGATGTCAAGTGTGATCGTGTCCCTACCATACTTAATAAGCGATTTAACATCACCATAAGACTCGGGAATAGCATTCAAAAGCACAATCGGAGTATAATCATCAATATTCTTATTACCCATCAACTTAATATCTTGAATTAATTTGGTAAACACATCCAAAATTTCATCAATATCTTTGTTTAAGTCAAGTTTAAATCTGAAAAAATTTCAAGCAAAAACAACTTACTAGGCAAAGAAGTTTGATACAATTCTTCTAATTTTTCCTATAAAGCTTTTGCTTAGAAAGCAAGTTTACCAACTTTTCTAAGCACAGAGTCAGAAATGTTCAAAATAATAGAAGAATAAGCATACTCATCAATTTCAAGTTTCTTTTCAGCGGTATCTTTTTCAGCATAAAAACCACTAACAACCTTATAAACCTTTTGCTGGATTAAAATCCCTTTTATTTTTTGTTGCCAAATCGAAAAATCAGTTTTTCCATTAAATGGTTCAAGATTATAACTAGGCACAACCATTTTCACAAAAAACACAACAGTTTTCAGAAAACACAAAACACACAAAGCAAGTTATAATCACAGAACAAGCAACAACACACAGAAAATTCAGAATACAACAGATGCGCAAATAAAAGGCCACAGATAGGAAACCCCTCGCACCACAGGATTCCATTACACTCGCGGTGTAGGGTCAAGCGGCTTTTTCGCTCGGAGTTCCTTTAATACTAAATAAAAAACGAAAAGACGATCAACCACGTAAGAGCAAATAAAGCGGATATGGTATCACAGAATCCCAACAAATAAAGACCGAAAAATAAACCGCGACAAGCGGTATTTACACTACGAAAGTGATAAACCCGCGACAAAGCGATATTTAGACCATTGTATATTCGGCTATGGCGTATGGGCTCGGCAATGGGTCGATACCTAACACAATCTTTTAGGAAAAAAGGGGTAAAATAGTCATTTCTGTGCAAAAATGGTCCAAACAAGGTGTATAGTCCAACTCATCACTATTTCCGCCAACTCAAAGATTATAGGAATAAGATATCCCGAAATTTCAAAACGGACTAAATGTGCTTTGGTTCAAAAAAGTTAGTAGTTGCCAAACGCCAACCATAAAAGTTAAAGGACTAAGCATGAAATTGAGCCAACTTAATGGACCAAAAAAACAATTTTGCCTTTTGTTTCACCGCCAAATCAAAAGATGCAAAGAGATAACCGAGAACCGAGGAAGGTCGAAGGTAAACGAGTTCAAGACCATAAACTCGCAACGAATGGCGGTGAGCGACAACTGCGATTCCTACCTGGTGGGTGACGACGAGTAGAGTTGTGGAATGGGTTTAGATTTTAGGGTTTGGCTAAGTCTTCTCTTTTTTGAGAATTGTATGTAGTTAGTTTAATTTCACAAAGACGAGAAGAGATATGAGAGTCAGTCCGAGTTACCCGACTAAGCTTGACTTGGAATAATTAATTTTTTAAAGACCGGTGGCTTGCCCAAATTTATTGAGGGCCGATTCCAACGGGCCACTTTTTTCGCCTAATGCATTTATTAGGTTGGCGGGGTGACCAATGGCTAGGCCCATTTTTATGGGTCTATTTTCGGTGGGATTACAAGTACTTTTTATTAATTAGAAAAACTAATATTTTTTCGGGGAATTATTAAATACCTTTAAGGGAAAAACTAATATTTTTCGGGGAACTATTAATACGTTTCACGAGGACTACTAAGACTTTTGACGGAAAAAACTAATACTTTTTAGAGAGGATATTACATATTTATAAGTACTTACTAATACTTTTCGGATGGACTAATAATACTTCTCCGATGAAAATCTAGTATTTTTAGCGCTCTCATGATACTAGATCTATCACTTTGTTCAATATCACAAAAACTACTACTTTCAAGTGAATTACGTAGTAATACTTTTCATTGCTAATACTTTCCGGAGATATCTGCTAATACCGATCCTGCTAATAAAATAAAAACGCCATCGGGTTAATTTTGGGATCTGTGAATTTTGGTCCGTTAGACCATCTAACAAGAGTTTTTGTCTTTTTATTTTGAGAGTTTATAATATTCTCACATAAAGTTTATCGATTATTCTCCATACAATCAGTTTTGCACTTTATTTATTTTACAGGTTGAATTAAACTGATTTAAATTAACCGCATAGAAGAGATAAATTTATGTTATTAATTTATGCTCATCTATTTGTATTGAATGATTTTTACAACTAAAATCATATCATTGCTAGTAAACCAACATTTTATTTTTATGATTTTCATGTTTCAAGTTTACATCAAACCTAATTTTTCTTGTACAAAAGAGTTTCTAAATTCCAGATCTTATAATAATCTTTAAGATACCTCCACCAATTTGGACGGACAGGATTGTAGCAGGCTAGTGGCTCTTTAATTTCAACCAGCTTCATAATTGCTCATGAATGTACCAGCTCTATTATACATGTGGAAGTATAGCAAAAGGTCACCAGTTTGGTTATCTTCAACAGTTGATATCAATAAGAGTGGTAAAATCAAACTTCCCCAACATTGGGAGCCAACCTGAAAATATATATATCTTTTTCATTCAAGAATCTGCTAAAAAAGGGAAAGCCATTGTGCATGGAATGTTTAATGGCATGATTGAGACGTCCACCAGCATTAAACCCTGGGCTATGTAACAATGTATACTTTAAACCGGATAATTAATATCGAGTTATTGGTCCGATTATTAGAACTGAAAAATCGATGTTCGATGATATTTTTTTAAATATATATACGTATACATATGCATACTATAGTTCTTAAAATATTGTAGCTAAGCAAGGAAATTTTCCTTGATTATATAGATATTTCTGTAAATCCAACTTATCGCCAGGCCCGGAGCTAGACATTTACTACTGGGGCTAAATCAATATAAAATAAATACTCAAGTACTAAAAATTAATATTTAAAAATAATATATATATGTATATAGAATAGTGAATTTTTTGAAAATTTAGCCCCCTCATCCTTCCTTTAGGATACGCTCCTGCTTATCATCACTATACAAATAAAAGAGTTAAATTACAACTCATATTCATTCAATAATACTCATCAAAACCATGTAATGTGGAGAGATAATACACGCGTGCCTTAACTTTGGGTAAGTTTCCTTTTGTACTCAAACGTCTTCCACTACAAGACTTTCCAAACTTATTTAGTCTTTTAACTCTACAAGTAAACAAATAAAAGAGTTTTTCAATTAAAGCGCAAATTATAATTGGAAACATTAACTTTGCAATTTTGTATTGTTTACAAATAATAATGTCAACTAAATAGTTTAAGTCCTACGGAGTTAACACTCTTGGAGACAAATCTGTCACACCAGCAGCCTTCAACATTCAGGGATTAATTTCCTCCAGTAATCATAAAGTTGGACTTTACCAAATAAATCCTAGTCAAATTAATTTAAATCTATGTTTTCGACTGATACATATAACACTCTTTTTGCTGTTTTTCTTTTTTCATTTTTACGTACCAATTTTTGCTGCCTAGATCGCCTAGGCCCTATTGTTTGCCGCCTAGGTCGATTTTAGGCTTAAACGACTTTTTGTACCGATTTTAGAAAAATTGGTTCGGTCTAGGATGCTTAACGCCTAGTCGGCACCTAATAACTGCCTAGGGCAATTTTACAACACTGCCTAATATACATAATCGAGTTAAGTGTGAACTTGGTTAAGCTGTAGATGCAGACAAAGAATTTTATAGACACCTAGCAAAAGTTGACAATTTAAATTTGAATGTATCTATCAAGTTCCATCAGGAATACTGAGATTTGACTGTTAATGTACATTCAAAGAATCTAGTATTTCTTGCAACCTTGTACACCTCTTAATGTGACAAGTCAAGGGCATTTCTGTAATTGCACCATCTCTTTATGTTCTATAAATACTAAGGAAAACCAAGCCCATATCACAAACACAAACCATTCTTCTTGTTGATATCCAGCTTTTTTATTTTTTTTTTGTGAAATTGATATTGTAGAATTATGGCTAAAGGAAAGCTCAATTGCGCTTGTGCTTTTCTCCTTTTGCTTATATTCTCCGGTGGAATTATCTCCACTGAGGAAAGGCTACTAATTAACATGGAGAGGATCAAGACTGCAGGAATATTGCCTGCCATGAGAAGCCATAATCGGATCTTGAACGATAAATTCTGGGGGAAAATCTCACATAATAAGGCACTAGCTCATACGGATGAAGTTATAGTTGATGACACGACACCGGGGCACAGCCCCGGTATCGGACATGCTAATGGACCATCAAGCACAGGGCCAAAACTATAAGTTTTTTTTTTTTTTTTTAAATTCTTAGTGCTATTAAAGTGTTTACAACAAAAACGGGGAGGGGAGCATGCCCCTAGCTCCGCCAGTGGACTGATGAATGATTTATAACTCCATATGTATATGTATATATGTGTTGCATGCATGTGTTATTTGAATATAAGTGCTGTATTGATGGTGATTAGGGTTAATTTCATCTTAATTTGATTCTACTAATATATCCTATGTATACTATGTTTGGGGACAATGTAGATTGTATTATGTTTTAAAGTGTTTGTACATGAATTTATTCTGGTGTTCTGTAATTTATGTTTTGTACATTATTTTCTCGATCTTATGACAACTCTATGTTATTTACAAAGAAACCATGAGTTCAAAGTAAGATATTATCTTGATTTAACTCTTTATTGAATTTGCACCTCATCTTTAATTAACTGCAGATATATAGCTAATTTTATTGGGTTTGAATACAAGAAACTGTTGTACTTGAAAAATTAAGCTTGAAAATTATTATGATTTTGGAACATGTGGTTAACATGCAAATTATGATTAATTATCCATATAATTATGATAGGCTTAATTGCAATATTGGTCCCACAACTTTAGGACAACGACATTTTAGGCGTTCACTTTTCAATTTGCAAAATATGACGGAAATTTAAAAACTCCAGCATATTAAGGATAAAAATCGTCGGAATTTGAAAATTGTCCAAACAATGCAAGAAAAATTCACTTTCTTGGCCTCTGAAAAATCTATAGTTAAGTGTACTAAGATAATCAGTAAATTGTAGGTAAAATTTCGCAAGTAAAATTATTGTAGGTAATTATTCACCTACATGATCTAAAACTATTGGTAAATAGTTATAATTTTAATTTCGGTAAATTTAAAAATTGTTGGTGGTCATCGATAATTTGTCGATATAAATTAGACAAAAATTATAATATTTGTTATTCTCGTAGTTATTTTGCGAGATAATTATAAAATTTAGTGACAAAATTACTCATGTCGGTAAATTCTATAGGTAAACTAAAATTTTCTTACGGTGAGAATTTGATCATGTGGTTGCCACACTATCACTCCTAAGTGATTGTCAAATCTCTAGTACAAGTAGTAGTTAATGTGGATGTTGTAGGATGCAAAATGCACACATGGCACTTATAAGTGCATCCTTATCAACATCCATATCACTGACCGATTTCTATATTTCCGACGATTTTTGTCTTTAATGTGCGGAATTTCTAAGTTTTTGTCTTAGGTCACAAGGCATCGATTCTATCAATTGGTATCGAGCGGAATAAAAAAATAACACGGGGATTTTTTACGTGCTTAGATTCCTCAATCTTAATGCACGAGGCCACGCCTGCAGAAGAAACAATCCAATATTAGAAACAAACAGTTATTACAAATATGGTTTGGATTTACGTAAAGCATAAAGACTCCTCTTTATCTTATACACTAACACTCGTATAAAATTAATATTCTTGTTCGATTCTTCCAAAACCTCAACCTTGTTGGAGTCCCTCCAACTTCAAATCCTTGAGCGGTTGAGTCGATCCACACCGTAGATCTTCACCGTCTTCTCCCGAAGACTAGAATTATAACACAAATATTTCTTGAAGAAGAACAATAAGCTCAATATGTATTTTCTCGATAGATTCTTCAAAGGTCCGACTCCTCTCTTTATAGCAATCAAAACGAAAATCCAATCCCCGATTTCAAGAGGACGATTTCGTACAAAAGGAAGGAAATCGAGAAAGAAAAATTATTTCCTTGTGGGTAAGAATCAATTACACAAGGAAAGTGATGTAAAAGGAATAATTGACACTTAATAAATGGTTGAATCAATTAAGATAAAGTTTATCCAATAATATCAAAGAACATTCACAATATAAAGATCTTGCCAAAAAACACACCGAGAATCCGGCATAAAATCCGCCCCGATTCTCGTGAGCTAGTGTTGCATTACCGGTGTTATAACACTAGAACATGCATTTGTCTGCTAAACGGACCAAATTTGCCAACTTCAATAACACTAACATTTTGCAAAGTAAAAAAATAAAAGTCTTAAAATGCTATTACACTAAAGTTACGGGATTAATTTTGCAATTTAGCCCCTTATGATATTGAAAATACATTAAAGTTTAAAATTTTAATCTCATTTTTTTATTTTTAATAATATGCATTATGAAAGTAACTACTAAAATAATTTATTAGAAAGTTATGCATATTTATTCCCAAGTATTGTGACAAGGGGAATTTTGGTCTATTGATAATTTTTTTTTTTTTTTTGAACATGTCAACCAAATAATATTCCAGATGAGATCCTTGCAAGAAACCCAAATTTGAGAGGGCTAATTCGGAAAATCAAAACTTTAAATCCTATTTGGTTGCAACTAAAAATAGCAAAAGAAATAAAATATTTAATGAAAATTATCATGTAAAAAACTCATTTGTATGATTCCCATTAATTTGGCGATTTCAGTGTCAAAACAGGAATCAAATGGTACCCAGTTTCAGTGTTATTATGTCACTTCACTTAATTAGTACCAAAAACACTCTGTGTACTAGATTGAGTTGGGTAAAAAAGGTACATCTATTCTCATATGTACAAAATCCTATGTTTCATCAAATCTGAACACTGAAACCCATATCTTCCTTTTTCCTGTTTTTCACTGTCAAAATGATTCCCTCCTTAAATTTGCTTAAATGGGCCAAACAAAAATGTACCTTCCCCATGAGAAAAAACAATTCTCCCAACTCAATGTCATAGGGGCTTCTTAGCCTTTTATGGCATTATAATTGAAATTGGGCTATCAATTTATTTAATGAATAATATGCGAAGATGGTATTATTATAATAAATATTCGAAAGAAGTTTAAATTTTTATGTAAAGTAATAAAATTGTACCAGATGGTCGCATAATTAACCAAAAAAAAAAATTTAATGCAAAATATAATACATTGTTTAAATATACTTTTTAATTATTCAGGACTTTAATTTTTTACCATAAAAGTACTATTTTTTACAATAAAAGCCTTGAGGGCTAAGAGCAGAGGGAAGGGCCTCCGCCCCTCCACTTACTGATTAAGCGAGGCATTCTCGAGCCCCGCCAACCGTAAGAGGAAAGATGTGTGCCAAGTATTACTTTTATTTTTCATTTTGCACGTGCAATCGCCGTCTCACATGAAAGCCTACGACTTATTTTAATAATTCAATATATTATTAGAATGTCATTTATATAATTATAACTTTACTTTATGTATATAGATTTTTCTTTATTTCTTCGAACACAAAAAGGAAAGAGATCCCACATATAATACGTAGGAAAAAGGGAAAAGGGAAATTCCCTATGCTGTAAAGGGAAAGGGAAAACAAAATCCCCTAAAAAGTGAACAAAAATATACTCACATTATTATGGGAAAAAAGAAAAAAGAAAAGGAAAACGAAAGGGGAAAATTGGCGGCCGACTCACACCAAAATCCAAACATGATTTATCTTCACAAATAAACGGCCCAGATCACGAACCATCATCTCAAATCCAACGGCTGTGAGAACTTGCGCTTCATCTCAGGGCTTCCGTGAAAACCTCAAATCCTCTTATTCAGCCTCCACACACCCTCTTCAATTCATTTCTCTCTCAAAGACTCAGATTTACCTATACATACAACTGTGTCCCCTTCTTTATATCTAATCTTTATTTCTCCTTTACTATTTTATCAATTAATTGCAGTAGCCCCCTCCTCTATAATCTGTGCGATTAATTTCTCTGAAGATGCAAGCGAATAACGGTTCGGATTCTCAACAGAGTAGTTCGAAGGAGAATAATAATATTATTAATAATAATAATGAGAGTGGTGGTAGTGGAAATAACAAGGTCGTGGCGCCGTCGCCGCAGGTAGTTGCGGCGGCGGCGGTTCCGGGACAGCAGTGGGTGGCGATGCAGTACCCTGCGGCGGCGATGGTAATGCAGCATGGGATGATGCCGGCGCCGCCGCATTACACGCCTCACTACATGCCGTACCACCACCACCACCTTCACCACCACCCTCCCCTGCCGCAGCCGCCTCCTCCGCAGCAGCAGGGCGGGAGCAATAATGGTGGAGGATCCAATGGGGAGAACCGCACGATCTGGGTGGGTGACCTACATAATTGGATGGACGAGGATTATCTCCGAAGCTGCTTTGCGGCGACTGGAGAGGTATATTTTTGTAAATATTTACGTTTGGGCTTTTTCTGTTTATGTTGCAACAAAAAGAAGGGATTTCTTGATGAAGAAAATTAATTTCTTGATTGAGTTTTTCAAAATCTGTCTTAAGAGGGTTGTTTCTAGTACATATGGGTTTTCTCCTTTGATGTTTAATTTTATTAGATTGTGTTTAAAAGATGATTGTTTATGAAGTGGAAGTCTGAATAAAGTTAGCGTCCTTAATTGGAGAAGTAGGTGGTTTAACTTTATTATTGATTATTTAGGGAACTACTTTGTTTTGTCAGGATAAGTACGGTTTTACTTTCTTATATTTGATATATGTATAATATGATCTGCATTCCGGAAGGTTTGTTTTTGCTAAGGCCAGAGTTGAACTACAGTGGTTTACATGCATTATAATGATTAGTTATCTTAATTAGGATCAGATATTAATCATAGTTTTGTTATTAATGTAAAGTTTTTACGTAAAACTTGGCATCTTCGACTTGAAATATTGCAATTTGATTACGTAAAGTTTATACATAAATTGCACCTATGAAAATTTTGTCGGATAAGATTGTTTTGGGAACTTCTGGTTGATACTATTCCTAAATCAGCACATATTTATGTGAGATAATTGGTTTTTTGAGTAGTTGACATTTATATTGATTCAATAAGCTAAAGTGTTAAGAGGTTTACCACATCTAATGCATATGTAGTCTTTCTAGGTAAGGAAATATTTATAACTTTTAGTTCTAATTTTGTTTCTGGCATTTTGGTATTTCTGGTTTAAGGGGTATATTTACTTTGATGCATGTAACCTTTCAGATTATGAATAATATATTTTGAACACCATGTTGGATATTAAACAGTAGGATTGGAATCCATGAAAAATATTTCTGATATCAGAAGAAACATGCTATTGTTTGCCATTACTTTATATATGAGTCTTGGGCTCCTGGCATATATGGAAGTGCATGTTTTCCATTTTACACCTATTATTAGGAATTAGTATTACATGCCTAGCCACAATTTTTTTCTTTTATTTTTTGCACTGAATTTAGTCATTTTCTTCTTGACACTTAATACAGGTGGCCTCAAATGGTCCTTCTGGTCCACTGATTTCAAGTAAAGACAGTTAATTTTCCACTGTGCTTTTTGTTTTATTTTGGTTAAATACTCTAGTTTTAGTTTGTTTTCCATGAGTATTTCTGGTTATTGGCTTTTGCTTGCTTTACTATAGGGTCGACAATTAGGAAGTGGTAAGTAATAGCAAACATATATAGGAAATAATGCACTGGGACTTTGGAGTTGAATTGAATAATTGTAAACAAGAATAATTTTATTCAAGATTGTATTTTTTTTTTTTTGTGGAAATTTGATTTGGAATGTAAGTTAATGAATTTCATCTAACTTTTAACTTTACTATAAAAATGTACTAGATTCCTAAACTTAAAAACAATAAAAATGTACTAGATTCTTCCAACCACATGTTCACACATACATGTCAAATATTAAAAGTGATTCCTGCTGCTTACTGATAAGAGTCTTATCAGTTTCTTTTACCTGTCCTACATTAAATTTAGTCAGCTATTACCTTCCGTTTCTCAGTTTGATAAAATTGTGACCCTGGTGCAGGTTTCCTCCATAAAGGTCATCCGCAATAAGCAAACAGGCTTTTCTGAGGGATATGGATTTGTGGAATTCTTTACGCATGCTGCTGCTGAGAAAGTTTTGCAAACTTATTCTGGTGTTGCTATGCCAAACGCGGATCAACTTTTCCGTTTGAATTGGGCCGCATTTAGCATGGGTGATAAACGTTCGACCAATGGTTCTGATCTTTCTATCTTTGTCGGAGATTTAGCTGCAGATGTTACTGATACCTTACTGCATGAAACTTTTTCTAGAAAATATCCCTCTGTTAAGGCAGCTAAAGTTGTCATTGACGCCAATACTGGCCGTTCAAAAGGCTATGGCTTCGTGAGGTTTGGAGATGATGGTGAAAGATCACAGGCTATGACTGAAATGAATGGCATTTATTGTTCGAGTAGGCCCATGCGCATTGGTGCAGCTACACCAAGGAAGTCATCTGGTTATCAGCAACAATACTCATCACCAGGTACCTGCCAATTCCATGTGAAGCCCAACTATATATTTTAATTTATCGTGTGTTGTTAATTGTCTCTGTGAAGTTATATCAGGGATCGATAAACTGCAGAAAATCCTATTTTTCTTGCTTCACAGCACAATTTCAAGTAAAATTTTCACTGAATCAACTTTACAACCTCTCTATACTATGTTCTTTTCCTGTACTCTCAATGGCTTCAATGTTGAAATTCACAGTGTATATTTGGATTATTTGGTGATAATGTATTTGTGTGAATGTTTGCAGATTGCAGTATTGTCACTTTGTTTACCTGAAATGATTTATTTTTCGAGTAACCTTTAAGGATATAGTTTTATGGGGAAAGAAAAAACGTGCAAATTTTATAAGGACTGATAGCCTACCATTTTTGGTGTCGACTGTTATATAGTTTTGAACCTGTTGAGAATTGAGATTGTTGTTACAGTAGTTATTTATAAGTTGGGATAACCATTTTAATTTCTATGAAATTGTTTGAATAGGTGGATACTCAAATGGTTTCTCAGCGCAGGGTTCTCAGTCTGATGGAGATTCTGTGAACACAACAGTTGGTTATTCAGACTGTTTTCTTTTAGTTATACTTGTTTTAAGAAATCTTTTGGCTAACCTATGATTTTTTTAGATTTTTGTTGGAGGACTTGACCCTAATGTTACTGACGAAGATCTCAGGCAGCCTTTCTCACAATATGGTGAGATAGTATCAGTCAAGATACCTGTTGGGAAAGGATGTGGTTTTGTTCAATTTGCTAACAGGTAATTTACTAGTTGAAATAGCCCTTGAGTGTTGTCTTACAGGTATGACAAGCTTTGCTTAACTACTTCGTCTATAATGTGATGAACCTGAAAACATTTTGACAGAAATGATGCTGAGGAGGCATTGCAGCAGTTGAGTGGTACAACAATCGGAAAGCAAACTGTGCGCCTTTCTTGGGGACGAAATCCAGCAAACAAGCAGGCAATTATCTTTTCCACCTCCTCTTCACTTCTCTCGCGACTCTCAGTATAGCTATTAGTTTTTACATGTTTTAAGCACTTGAATTAAAAATTGCAAATATCTCTTTGATTTACATATTAAAGAGTTTGTAACTCACGTTTATATGGACAATTGAATTATCTTGTTGAATTTACAATTTGATTTGATAATCATGGGGCAGTGAAATTGAAAGTTCTCTTTCAAGATGACTTGCATTCAGCTGTTTGCTGGGTGGTGTTAGATGTTTAGGCTAGGCATGAAGCTGTATCAGACATATTCTAGGCAAATTCAATCCACAAACAGTAACACCGAGGATGTTAAATTACGTTTTAGGTTTGTAGTTATGAAAGAGCTTACTAGGGAATTTTGGCAAAAAAATTGCTTTTGGAGAAAGTAATTTATTAATGTAGCAAAAACGAAAAATAGTTGAGAATCAGAAGTTGATAGTCTTTGCAAATATAAGCCAAAAGTTGAATAAGTTAAAAGAGAGTGTTTGTCTGTTTGGTAAAAATAAGTTGTAAAATTGCTTTATTTGTGTGTAAAAAACCAATCAGAAGCACAATCAGAAACCTAAAGCACATCTCCCCATGCATTTTGATAATTGTTTGAATTATGTAGAACTAGAAGCATAAGTTGACATTATAAAACACAAAAATCTTTTCTGTTTTTTCCAGCCAAAGACGAACAATCACTTTTTTAAGTATTTGCAAACATTCGCATACTTACCTACTACTTGTTGCTTGTATTTACTGTTTGCTGGATTTTGCAGTCAAGAGCTGATTATGGAAATCAATGGACTGGGGCATACTATGGGCCGCCTTTCTTTGACGCCTATGGATACGCTCTGCCACCTCCTCATGACCCAAGCATGTATGCTGCAGCAGCTGCTGCATATGGGGCTTATCCCATGTATGGAACCCACCAACAACAAGTAAGCTGAAGCCCTGACCGGCTCAGCCCAACCCAGAAGACGAAAACATTCGCTGAAAACTGGAGCACCACATCACATGCTTCACATTGTTGTTTGTGTGCTTGGGTGTATAAAATATAAATGATCCGTCCGAATGTGGAGCGGAACTGAATTTTGACCTAATCTAGGTAGCTCTCTAGGAATTTCAGTGAACATTTATTTAGAAGTGTGGACGCCCGTGTGACACGAAACTTCTCAAATTGGAATAAATGATCTTCCAATGATACTATGATTGATCACATGCTTTTGTTGTTTTTATGCGTCTAATGAGCTCTGCCATGATCTCGTATTCATTGAGGAATGGGTAGATAGATGCCTTACTGATGTTTGATTTCAGAAAGGGAAAAGGCTAGTCCTATAAATGAAGCAGGACTTTAAAAGCTTATCATGCTCCTTTTATATGTTGTGTTACCATAGTATATTGTTCAGCAAGTGGAACACATTTGTCGACCAAGATTGGCACCTACTCCTTAAAAACAATGTTTTTGAAAGTGGCAATTATTTTTTCTTAACTAAAATCAATGTGTTCTTAAGACCAAATAATGTGACGCACTTTTCGTGGTGACACTATTTTGTGTAGGAGAACCACAAAAACTCTTAGCTTAAAAGCGTAGAAAATTAGGAAGCTATTTATGGTTGGAATGAATCACTAGGAAGTGAAAATTACGGTAACAATGGTAAAAATTTAGTTAAAATTACATTTATTGTTATATTTATGAACAAATAAGTCTGATAACATAAAAACATGATTGTGCAACACGAACACGACAAGACAACACAAATTGACATCCCTAATACTACCTTCTTTATTCTTTCCCCCCCTCCCCCTTCATTTTCCATACCAAAAGTTTTAGATTATGCAAAAATATCTTAGATTATAGGGATAATTACAAAAATACCCCCAAGGTTTGGTCTAATTACAAAAATCCAGAGACGTTTCAAAATTACAAAAAGTCCCCCTGAAGTTTGATTTTGTCTTAAATTTAAGGGGATAACTATAATATTTCTACAAATATCATGGGGTTTTTTGAAATGTTTTTGCTTATGAAGGGGAAGATACAAGTAGAATCAAACCTTAAGGGGTTTTTGGCAATTTTCAAAAATTATGGGTTTTTAGTAATTACCCTGAACCTCAGGGTTTTTATGTAATTATCCCTAGATTTTATTTGGAACACTATCTTTGCTTAGAATGAAATGGTACAATGCGACAAAAAGAACTCTCCCTAACAAAGACGAGCTTGAGCAATAGACCATCTATATTTAACATTGTTTTCTCAAAATAAAATATTAGATAAACACATTTATTCAATTGAATAAACTTATAAGACTCACTAAATTAAACAAATTTCGATATTATTCACCATTATTTTCCTTTAATACTTTGCGAAGGATTGATGGGTACTTATATTGGGGTAATTTGCTTATTGTGGCAAAAGTCAAATTGAATCGTCAAAATATGGTAAAATTGTGGGGTGTTGGTATTTTGCTCGGTGGCGCATATGGTGTGTGTGCGCCAGGCAATCAGCTCTTTGTCTTTGTCACCATGTGCGCCAGGATATAAAAAAATTTAAAAATATTTTTTTACCGGGCGCACTCAACCATGCGCTTGACAAGTTTAAACAAAAAAATTGAAAATTGACAAAGTCGTTATTACAAAATGATTGAGTAATAATTGTAACTCTAAATAGATTTAACAAGAATTGTATTCATTTTTACTTACAAGATGATTGAGTAAGCAATAAGTTTAAATTGTGGACCTATTTTCATAAAACGAATGCAAATTATTCCAAACATTAATAAGTGAATTTTGACTAATTTAACTATTTTTATAACTAATCCAAATATGTCCATTAATTATAAATTTACATTCAAAATTCACATGTCTTTACAAAATTAATTACTAAATACATAATTTTGACTAATGTTAATCATAATATCTATGACCAGGTGCCACATCCCGGAGGATGTCTCTCTCGTTGTTGGTCGGAAGTAGACGGGCTCGGATGCATGTCCATATAACTCATCCGAAATCCACGGGAAATGGTACGGTGAGTGCCGAAAACTTGACGCGCATATGCGAGATGGACTCGCCATTCCCACATCCATGTTGAGCGGTCAAGTAAATGATATGAGTGGGTGCTATCGATCATAATCCACAAAGGTTGTGATATATATAGTGTATGATGCGAAGTGGAGGGACTGCAAAGCATATCCGGATGGACCTCCCGCATATCTAGATGGACTCGACGCGATATCTAGAGATGGACTCAACACATATCCGGATGGATCTGCTGCATATGTGTGAGGTGTACGCGGGCGCAAGATGGTCGTCGTCGTGTGTCGCATGCCCGGCCATGCGCTGTGACGGATCAATGTCTCTGGAAACAACAATAAGTAACTTGTGCTTGTATTTAGTATAAAGATGTGTCCCATCTACATTAATCATCGGATGACGAGTGTTCAAAACCATCAATACATGGCTTGAAAGCTCAAAATACATACAACAATATCTTCACTTCCTTCACAATCACTAGGTTCAACATCTTTTCGCCACTCAACCACCGTACAGGGGTTATATTTTGGCAAATAACGACACGAGGTCTCCCTAAAGACCAATGCGTATCGTCATAGATCACATCGCTCCGGTTTGCACAATTTGGCCTCCAAAATATATGATTATGGTGATCATGTTTGACATTGTCTATATATTATAATGATAATACTGATTAAATAATTGAAATCAAGTTTGACATTGCCTATATACGGGTATTATTTATACAATTCAATAATTATTACAAGATAACTAATACGAATATTAAAATTTATTTCATTGACATGAAATAATTTAAAAAAAAAAATTATATGTGTATATTATTTTAATAAGTAAATAAAATTTGTACTCATAAATATAATGACGAAATTAACATACAAAACTAATGTCACCGAAATTTCACCAGGAAACCACTTTGCCGCCATCGCGAAAACCGCCGTGTGGGTGTGTGCGTTCTTTGCGTTTGTGTGTGTTGTGTTTCTTTGAAGAGTAGGGTTTGGGGAGGGGATAGAGAGAGAAGTCGTGTGAGTTAGTATATGTGAGATGTGTGTGAGTGTGATTTGGGGATACTTATAAGGGCTGGTATGTAGTTTTTTTTTTTTTTTTTTTTAATTATAGGGGTTGGCGCGCACCATGCGGGTGCGCGCCGGGCGTTGACTACTTTTCCGAGGCTCCGGTGATCATCTTAGTCGTGATTTTCGGATTCAAGGTGCACAAGTTTTTATTTTTTTAATTTTAAAAGGTTGGTGCATGTCGTGGTATGCGCCAACCATACAAAATTTAAATAAAAAAATTAATATTTTGGCGCAGATGAGTGGTGCGCCCAACATTATCCAGCGCATCCACCATCTGCGCCACCGAGCATATTTTGATGATTTAATTTGACTTTTGTCACAATAAAGCAAATTACCTCTTATCTTGATCAATAACATTTATGTCAGTTCTATTCGGGAGATCAACTATGATTAGATTTGGGGATCAAGCATAATTTTATGCTTGTTCTTTTTACCCTGGGAGGATAAGCTCGAAGGAAGGAAATAATGAATAGCACTTGCAAGAGGAGTAGTGATTCAAGTTCAAACTACTAATAAAGGGAAGCCCGGGCTTGCGGATCCGATTATTTAGTTATCGCAATGAAGCCAATTGCCCTTACAAAGAGTTTAGACTCGGAACTCTTAATGCAGAGATAGTTTTTTTTCCTAGGAAAGCGCGGTAACTTTCAAAACAAAAGAGTTGGTGCGATGGTTCCTAGTCGAAAGAGGCATATTGTCCGATTGTAAGAATAACCTTTTGCCCAAGTAGCACTTTCCGATGGTCGCTCGTATTTCACTTCCAAGCAATTGTCCATTGGCAAACTCTTCCTTTTCAAGGCAATTGTCCATTGGCAAACTCTTCCTTTTCGGGGGTTCGAATGATGGTTGTACATCACCAAATCCCATCGAGAATCTTGGTCGAGTTCATGCACATCCCGATTTACTATGATGACAATAATGAGGATCGTAGTTTGTTGCCCTCCCGACATAGTCGTCGGCGTAAGCCTAAAAGTTGAATTATAAATATATATATATATATATATATATATATACATACACTTTGCGTTACACATCGTGATAACAATGAAGCCAAATGTGCTTCCTAACGGGCACAACCAAATCCAATATGAGTGTTTTGCAAACACTAAAAATAAGTGATTTTCGATTTTTTTGCTTAAAAAAGCAATTTTTAGTATTTGCATATACCAATTTCTCGCTTCTAATTCTACTTCATTTAATCAAAATCTAAAAGCGAGAGAGATGAGTGCTTTAGATTTTGTCATTTCTAGTTTGAATTTTACAAATAAATAAGTACTTTTACTACTTTTTTACCAAACACTCTCAAATTCTCATTCTCAACTTTTAATTCTATTTTCAAACACTACTAACATCCGATTTCCAACTATTTCTACTTCTACTATAATAAATCACTTCTTCTAAAAATATATTCTAAAAGCGAGAAGTTTTTGCAAATACTCCCATTTGTCTTTGTTAGTCGCACTACAACAACGATTCTCTGTGATCATGATGAATTCAACTTTTTTTTTTTTTGAGGGGTACAGTAATTCAACTTTACAGAAACTACTCACCCGTTTTTCTCCACCATCCGATTTTTCATGATACGCTTCCCCTAAAAGCTTTCTACACATTCGACCACCGATGCATTGCATGGTTGCCGTGTGCCCTATAAATCGAAAGGCAAATTTTTTTTTTTGGTCCTTTATCTAACACTACTTAGAGATTTCATCCTTTTTCTTTTCGCTTTTGACAAATAGTCATTTTTCTCAACAAAAATTGAGATTTGGTCCTCTTACTCGCTATAGCAGGTTACTTTAACTGCTTTGTTGGTGATGTGACATTTTTATTTTCAAAATTTTTAATTTTCATTTAGAAAATAATATTTAAATGTTACATGGCATCCTAAAAATTCGAAAAACCATTTTAAAATCTAAATATTAAATTTCTAAAATTTGATAATTTATTTAAAAAACTAAAAATAGTAAAAACAATATCAAATTATTTTAAAATTACAAAAATATAATACGAAATTTGATAAAAAATATAAACTGTTTGAAAAAATCTGAAATTTATTTGAAATATTGAAGAATATTTTATCTTGAAATAGAAAAACTCAAAATTATTTTGAAAAAGTTGTTTTTAAACTAAAAGATGTTTAAAAATCTGAAAATTTGTTTAAAAAAAAAAAAAAAAATTGTTAAAAATCTAACAATTATTTGAAATATTAAAATATAAAATAAAAAAAAGTTAAAAGTTTTCTAAAAACAAGAAAATTAGTTTAAAAATCTGAAAATGGATTAGAACTAAGACTTTTAAAAATTTTACAAAAAAATATGAATTATTTTTTAAAACAAATCGACAATTACTCCAAATATATAAAAATAATCTAATTTTTTAAAAAATTCCAGATTTTTTCCTTTGATTTTCAGATTTTTTTTTACATATTTGGCATAATTTTTAGATTTTTGAAAAATAATTTATAGTTTTTTAAAAACAATTCTAAGTTTTTACTCTATTTTTATTTTATAAAAAAATCAGATTTTTTTATAAAAATTTCAAAAAGTCTTTGTTTAATCCATTTTCAGATTTTCAGACAAATTTTCGTTTTTTGAACAATTTTCGACGTTTTAAGATAGTTTATAATATTTCAAATAGATTTGATTTTTTAAATAGTTTATAGTTTTTTTAAAAATTTTCATATTTATTTTTTTATAATTTTAAAATAATTTCGATTTTTTTCTATTTTTAGTTTTTTACAAAAGCTATCAGATTTTATATATTTTATTTTTAGATTTTAGAATATTTTTTTTGAATTTTTTAAGACTTTGTTACAAAAATTCAAATAATTTTAAATTTTAGTAAAACAATTTTCAGAATTTTTTGATAATTTTTTTCCAAATTTTTTCAAAAATTTGATTATTTAATTAATTTTTTCATCATTTAAGCCAAGGATCCATGTAAGATTTAAATATTATTTTTAAATGAAAATTAAAAATTTTGAAAATAAAAACGCTAAATCATTTCAAAAGTCAAAATAACCTCGCTATATAGTAGGTAAGAGGACCAAATTTCAATTTTTATTGAGAAAAATAAGTATTTGTCAGCGAAAAAAAAAGGATGAAATCTCAAAATGGTTTTAGATAAATGACAAAAAACAATTTTGCCTAAATCGCAACCCCATCATTTTCAGAATGGACGGTCCACCATATAACGCTACACCATCACATTCCAGATTCATTGTGTCGACGTGGAATTTGAACAGGTTTTCCTTCCAAATATGGATTAAATTAATCAAATATTAGCCGTAATTCGGAGTAGCCGAAATAATGTTGCCATTTTCTCTCTCTACACTCTCTCCGGTTCCTCCTCCTGCAATTTTTTGCTCTTGTTTTCCTCGCGGTTTCAGAAGGAAAGGATTTTTTCTCGGAATCGAAGGATTTAGCTTCAGTTTCAGCTTGTTGCTCCTCGCCTAAGGTTGTCGTCCAAGCTCATTGATGCTTTGGTAATCTTGTTATTCTGTTTTTTTCTTTTCCTTTTCATTTTGGAGAATTTTATGTAAGTCCTGTTATACTTTGTGTTAGAATGGTGTTTATGGATTTTAGAATTTCGAAATTTGGAGCGGTGTTGACTTTTATTAGAATGACAGACTACTGTAGCTGTTAATTACTGGTTTGCTCGGGGAGATGATGTGCTTGTATGTTGCACTATTGTTAAACATTTGAGTTTAATATTGAAAAATTTGTAAGCTGAAGAAATTGAAATTGTTGCTCGTACGTGTACACGAGTGTATCAATTTCGGTTATAACGTGTGATGACAAAATTGGGAAATGCTGTTGTTTGTAACAATGGATTGAGAACCAGCTAGGTCTATGGTTTTTCTGGTACAATATGCAATGAGAAATGTTGCTGAAATCTGTATAGATGCAAAGTGACTGCATATAGACAATTAATGCCTATCAGCACTATTTTGAGACCTACTGGTGATGAAAGTTATGTTGAAGTTAAGTAATATCTTTAAAACGGCATTGATTTGAGGAAGTTGATGTATTTAGTCAACATAAAGAAAAGAAGTTGTAGTATGCAAAGTGCAATTTACTTGAGATCTTATGAACTTTATTTCAGTGGACGAGCGTGAAGTCCTAACCTCTTATATATTATAAGTAATTGTACTCAATTTACTCGGGTTCTTCGTTCTCTTTTGGTGGGAAATTTACTGGGAATTTCTCAAGTAGTAGCATGACCTTTGTCTGTTTTGTTTTTCTAGCAATTTATTTGTTATTTCTGTTTCAGTTGAGATATTTTACTGTGCTAAAAGAACAATGGTCATAAAACAAGGTTCTAGGTGGCTACCATGCTTTCTTTATTGCATGATAAAGGTGTATCATTATACCAACACTGGTAGTTACGGAAGCTATTAGATCTAACAAGTTACTGAATGAATATCAATCTTCCATGGGTTGGCCACCTCCTCCAGATTCATAAGTTTCTTGAATTGTTCAATAACCATTATATAGGGCTGTAACATGTTTCTTTTTTCAGGCAAATTATGGGATTGGCTGCCTAGAGCTCCCACTTTTCCAGCATATGCAATTGCCTGATTTTGACAAGCTTTCTTCTGTATTGAGCAGTAAGTTGTGAATGAATTCATGACTTGCTTTCGGTATTATTTGTCTGTTTAAATAAAATTATTCATATCTGATTAGCTGCATATGTGAGTTATATTAGATAATCCTTTTGATCTTGTGTCTTATGAGACTGCGTATGCGGCTGCAGGGAATGGTGAAAACACTCTTGAGTAGTCTAATTTGATGTCCCAATTTACAAGGGAAATATTATATGTCAATTGTGTAGCAGATAATGACATGGAAAATTACAACACTATTTTTTTTTTTTATGCAATTCTTGCTTGAAGTAAATAGCTATTTTTTTATGCATCGTACTATATAGTTGTTTTCATGTGTTAAGGATCAGGGGAAATCCACTCTATTCTGTAGTTTTAATCTGCCAATGAAATAGTTTTAAGTCCTAATGAAATGGTTATTCCACTTCTGGTTAGTCTTGTACCATTCGTGGAAGTTATATGGCTATTTAGAAAAGATAAATCAGCATTCACATAATGTGTGTTCTGAAGATAAGGGGGACTGGTATATTCTCCTTTTAACAACTCGAGTTTCTGTTTTAGATGTAGCTGAAATTCAGTAGACTGAATATGGACATTTATGCTTTGTTTGCTTGTGATTCGACAAAACAATCTCATTCTCAATTTTATTATCCTAAAAAACACATCTAAATACATATCATGTTCTCCAATACATTTCCTCCTAATGCTTCACATTTTCCAAATCGCACCTAAGGTTTTTGGTAGCACGTGCTTTGTTCGTGATACGAGGCCTCATCTCACCAAACTGGATCCCAAATCTCTAAAGTGTGTCTTCCTCGGGTACTCTCGTGTGCAAAAGGGATATCATTGTTTTTCTCCTACACTCAATCGCTATATTGTGTCTCGGGATGTTACATTCAATGAACATCTCCCATACTTTTCTGCTTCTGTGTCACCTCGTCCGGAGGGGGATGATAATGTCTTGGTCTACTCTGTTCCTGTCATTCCCTCCCCAAAGTCTGAACAGTTAGCAAAGGCTCCTCGACCTCCGATTACTCAGGTCTACACTCGATGCCAACAACCGGCTCGGTTGAGGCATTCATGTCCGATTCATGTCCTTTTTCTTTTGCTTTGGTGGAAGATCCTATACCACCTTCAAATCCTGTTGATGATCTTCCTATTGCTCTTCGGAAAGGTAAACGAACATATACGTATCCTATCGCTTGTTGTTTCCTATGACAATTTGTCGCCTCTTCTTGTTCCTTTATTGCGAAATTAGATTCTATCTCTATTCCTAAAACCGTTGGTGAAGCTTTAGCCCATTCCGTTTGGCGTCTTTGCTATGGTTGAGAAATGAATGCACTTGACCATAATGGCACTTGGACTTTGGTAGACTTACCCGTTGGCAAAAAGCGATTGGGTGTAAGTGGGTGTTCACGATTAAAGTAAATCCCGATGGTTCTCTCGGCTCGTCTTAAAGCCCGACTTGTCGCTAAAGGCTATGCATGCACAGGCGATGATATCGATTACTCGAGACGCGTTTTCCTGTCACCAAACTCACTACATGGGATCGTTCATATCTCTTGCAGTCACTTTTGATTGGCCTCTGCACCAATTAGACATTAAAAATGCTTTTCTTCATGATTTTCTTCAAGAGGACGTCTATATGGAGCAACCACCTGGTTTTGTTGCTTAGGGGGAGCATGGGAAAGTATGTCATCTTCGAAAATCCTTATACGGTTTGAAGCAGAGTCCTCGGGCTTGGTTCGATAGATTTAGTCGATCATTCTCCAAATATGGCTTACTAAGATGTAAGTCTGATCATTCGGTGTTCTACAAACGCTCTGAGCATGGGATCATTTTACTAGTTGTGTATGTTGATGATATTGTAATTACAGGAAATGACAGTGTCGGGATTTCAGGGCTAAAGTCATTCCTCCATGCCCACTTTCAGGCTAAGGACTTGGGATCTCTCAAGTACTTCTTAGGCGTGGAAATAATGAGAAGTAAGAGGGGGATCTTCCTCTCGAGAGAAAATATGTGTTACTTACTCAAGGCGGGAAAATATGAGCTAAACCTTGCACTACCCCAATGTTTCCCAACTTGCAACTTGAAAAAGACAGAGTGGTGCCCCGTTCCATGATCCTGAGCGGTATCAAAGACTTGTTGGGAAGTTGAACTATCTTACTGTAACACGTCCGAATATTGCGTTTGCAGTAAGTGTTGCTAGCCGATTTGTGTCTGCTCCTACTATTAGTCATTGGGCACTTCTTGAGCAAATTTTGTGTTATCTAAAAGGGGCCCGGACGTGGATTGATGTACGGGCGGCATGGTCATTCAAACTGGAATGCTTTAAGGGATAATTGAATCATATTCGATGCCGACTATGCGGGTTGTAAAGATGATAGACGGTCCACTTCAGGGTATTGTATCTTTGTGGGAGGTAATCTAGTTTCATGGAGAAACAAGAAACAAAATGTCGTTTCTCGGTCGATTCTTTGTCAAGCGAGAATAGTCTACATGGCCGATTGGGTTTGCGAAATTGTATGTGTACATCGATTACTAAAGGAAATAGGGTTTGAGTTACATGTCATATGGTATGAAGCACGAGAATCAATGACCCATTTAGAGCCTTTAGAGATAAGGCATATAGCGAGTTACTGTGTTGGCAAAAACAAGAAGAGTGGGTGAGGTTCACCGCCTCAAGTCTACAGTGTACTCACGAAATTGTGACCATATCGAGGAAGATGAGGATATGGGCGGAAGAACCTTTCTCAGTTCTTGGCAAAGAAGTTGCGGACAATTATACTTGGTGTGCCCATATTCATGACAATAGAAACACTCCACCTCACCGATTCGGAGGTGCGAGAACCACGAGAGGTCGACCCCCTCTCGGAACCACCGCGATTACCACCACGAGAACCCCGACGTGAACCGCCACGAAAACCACCACGAGTACTACCGCGACTAATAAGAGCACTATTCTCGAGGGGTGGGATGTGAGGGCCGAATATCCTCGTCTGACGAAGAAAACGAGAAAAAATCTCTGTAATGAAGGGATAACATATTCGGAGAGAAGTTGAGACTTGAAGGTGGCGAACTCAAGACGTAACCCAATCAAAAACTCATAACCGCAATTTGTTCGTTGTTCTTTGCATGACCTTTACATCGGCACTCAATGGAAGAAGGAATTGAGCTCTTCAAAAACTTTGTTGAATTCCATAACATAAGCGTTGAGGATTTATCATGTTGCTCCCCGATGAAAAGATTTACAAACCGAGTAAATTCGAAAAATATTACTACAACCGAGTAAAGGAATGCCAAATAATCCATAAATCCCTTGACAAATTCACAATGATTAATTAAACAGAGTATCTCTGGCTCAATAGAATTCAGAATCTGGACCAATAGTTTGGCATCATCGTGCAACCAAGTCCGGCCTTTGTCATCCTTGAGGAGGATGAGTCGAGTGGTCATCCTTGTCAATACTTCGCAAATGTACGATAATAGTTTTACTCAAACCAAGATAATTGGAGCCATTAAGCTTTATATCAGTGATCTTATTCATCATCGGAATAACCTCGGACACAAGTTTAGTAGTGTCACCCATAATAGCAAAACAAAGCAACAAAAATCCGAAAGCCCCAAATCGTAAATCGAATGAGTAGTGGTGAAATTTTTTTTTTTTTATAATAAAACTGAATAGGAACAGAAACTGAGACCAAAAAACCCCCAAAATCCGAAACGAGTACAACCGTGCAACGAAACACCAAATCGAGCCCCAAAACAGAAAGCCCAATAAAAACCGACGGGACGATCGCCGGCCGCTGAAGATTCCGGTCAGGCACGCGCGGCGCGCCGCCCGGACGGGATGGGGAGGGGGTCGCCGGAGGATGCCGAAGACAGAGGTATGGGAGGTGAGATATAAATCGGACCCAAAATGTGTTATTCGAAAAACCTTAAGAAACCCTTTTTTTTTTTTAAAAGAAACAGACGGCTGAAATTTTTTTTTTTTTGAAAGAAACTGGCTCTATACTATGTAATGTAGTGTAATCTTAATGTGTTGTATATTCCAAGAATATAAGGTACACTTATATACAAGTTGGAGAGCAACCAAAATAAGGAAAGTAAATAAAAAAGCTAATCTACGGGATTCTAATAATCTCTAATTGATATATCATATCTACACTATATTAATGACCACCTTCTTTGATGACCATTTTGTCAAGATTTGACCATCTTTGCTCAATTTTCTTCCACAAATCAATTGTCACATGCGTTAGCTTGAATTTCCAATCGATTCCATTGAATTCCAACAACCATGGGCCAAGATATGGTTGAAAAATTGAGATGTGGTTGGCATACGAGATTAACTAGTGCAACAACTTCTTGGATTTTTTCAAAATTCCAAAAATCCGAATCTGACTTTGGGGTCTTCATCAATGTTGTAGCTCTATCATTTTTACATACTCAGTTAAAATTTCAGCTACAAATAATTTGTAATTTCCGAGTTATGTCTAAGATACCAAACTTGGTCAAGTCTGGAAACTAAATGAGCAACCTTTCAATCTTCATTTTATGATGAATTTTTGATCCAAGAAAATATCATTCCAAACTTTGATTTTTGGTTTCAATATATCTGAAAACTTGTAAATGAATGGATTGTGAATCCATATCTTCAAGAATCATCCCAAAATCATGTCGGAAATGAAAGTTATACTCGTTGACCCGAACCTGCACTAAAAAAATGCTTCCAAATACATTTTTATGTTGATTTCCTATTTTATTGCTAACATACTAATAATACTATAAATTTAGTATTATTCCTAACACAATATCATTAATATATCTCGATTATGTACAATATCATCATACAAAGATCATATATCCATAGCGAAGCTAGCTTAAGACGAGTGTGTTCGGTGGACCGCTTTCGAATTGAGTGACCCTGTTAAATGGATTGGACCGCACCGAAATTCAATCGAAGGTTTAGTTCATATAAAAATTTGAGTTAAATTTAAAAAGCCGATAAAGTTTCTTGTTTTGGCTCAAAATATTAAGATTACCTGGTTTAGTTAAGGCATTTGGATAAATGATTGTCTTGATTGTTATGTCTGAGAGATATATGTTCCAAACTTGGTAATGTGGTTTTGAGTATTTTTCAAATGAATTTTTGTATATAAATATATTCCATAATAATAATAGTTGTTTGATGGTTAATTTAGAATATAATTTTGGAGAAGTCACTTATCCAAAAAGTTCATTCTAGATAAACCATAATTGAAGATTATGAAAACCCGTAAAGAATTGTTCAAGATACGACCTTCATATTTGCCTTTTTTTCTATTTTTTTGCAAATATCGGTCCGACATTAAATCTGCCAAAATGAAAGAATTTCGACCGCTTTGGTAGGAAATCCTCGGCTACGCCCATGATATATCTCAAATTCATAACAATTGATGAACGTTAAATATGTATAATTGTTTTGGTTTGTATTATTATTTTACCTTATTAATATTATTAATAATATAAATTTATAGTATTATTAATATGTTAGGAATAAAATAGAAATCAACATAAAATTGTATTTGGAAGCATTTTTAGTCCAGTTTGGGACAACGAGCATAACTTTCATTTTTAGACATGATTTTGGGATTATTCTTAAAGATATGGATTCACAATCCATTCATTTACAAGTTTTCAGAGACATTGAAACCAAAAATCAAAGTTTGGAATCGTATTTTCTTGGATAAAAAATTCATCATAAAATGAAGATTGAAGGGTTGCTCATTTAGTTTCGGACTTGACCAAATTTGGTATTTTGGACATAACTCTAAACTACAAATTATTTGTAGTCTGAAATTTTAAGCGAGTATGTAAAAATGATAGAGCTACAACATTGATGAAGATCTAAAGTCGAATCAAGATTCGGATTTGTGGAATTTTGAAAAATCCAAGAAGTTCTTTGACTAGTTAATCCCGTATGCCAACCACATCTCAATTCTTCAACCATATCTTGGCATGGTTGTTGGAATTCAATGAAATCGATTGGAAATTCAAGCTAACACATGTGAAATTGATTGATTTGTGGAAGAAAATTGATCAAAGATTGAATCATGGACAAAATGGCGATCAAAGTTGGTGTTGACTTTCTTATTTTCTTACTTGTAATAAAAATAAAGAATAAAATAATTGTAAATTGATTTTGTGTTGGCTATAAATAGAGGGCATTAGCATTAGCGAGGACTAGTTTTATGTAGAGAAAGTTAGAGTTAGAATTTCAAAAGAATTTCTCTTTGTTGTTTTTCTTAAACTATAGTAAGATTTCTAGTATTTTATAAAATATTTTCTTTAGTTTTTCTTCAATCTTTTGTTTTCTCTACTTCATGTTTTTCTAGGTTTATTTTGTTGAGGAAATATGGTGAAACTCTTGATGAAGGAAAATGAATGATTGTAGATTCATATTAAATTTCATTGTTTGTATCATCAATTTGTTTTTAGCTTAATACATTTTTGTTTGGTCTTTGTTTCTTGATTTATGTATATCAATTGTCACAACAAATACTTGGTTCCATTTAGTTAAATGTCGGTTTTATTTCAATCGACTACTAATGTGGATACCTTGATTTGTTGTAGACAAAATAATACATAAATACTTGATCCCATAAACAAGTATTGGTGTTATAAGATAAATTCTAATTGATGATACAAATGATCACCTCATTGCATGATTTATATGTAATAATATTTTCCCATTGGAACATTCTTTGTGTATGGAAAAATAGTGGCAATCTAAGAGGTAAGAAAATATAATCATTCCTTTATCCAGAAATCAAGAGTGAATCCCTAATCCTCAACATTTCTATTAATTAAATTTCTTGTCAAAAAAAAAATATTGTTACTAGTTAAAAATCCATTTACTCATCACTTAAATAAGATATATTCGTAAACTTCCATCAACTTCCCTGTGGATCGACCTCAGACTCCCTAGAAATTTATTACTTGAGACAACCTGCACTTGGGTTTGCAACCTTAATGTTGTAGCAAGTTTTTGGCGCCGTTGCCGGGGCAGGCACGGTAAGTTTCCAGGTTTGTGAAAATTTTTAACTATAAATATTGTGTATTTGCATGGTTACATGGTGCCGTAGTCCATATTCTCGTTGTTTAGTTAGAAATAATTCATAAAACTTGATTGAAAATTTTGATTCACCTCCACACACACCAATTATGGCTGAAAATGAAGTTGTTCGCGATGAGATTCAACGAGCGGAAAATCAATAAGACGTAATATGCATTGCTACTTGCAACCCCGAAATTCTACTCCTTCGTGTTTTATTTTTCCACTAAATGCAAACAACTTTCGATTCAAGAAAGGGATGTTTTATTTACTTCCTAATTTCCATGGTATGGATTAAAGCCCATATTTACATTTAAAGGAGTTTGAAGAAGTATGTGCGACATTTGATGATCAAAATTGTACAAATGAAATTGTTAACTCAAATTATTTCCTTTTTCTTTAAAAGATAAGTCGAAACTTGGCTTAGCTCTTTGAAACCTAGATCAATTGGCACTTGACAAGAAATGCAAATGAATTTTTGAAAAAGTTCTTTCCAACTCACAAGAGTAATGTTTTGAAAAGACAATTTGAATTTTTTTCACAAAATCTAAAGAAATTTTCTTTAAATATTGGGAAAAGTTTAAAGAATTGTTGAATTCCTGCCCTTATCATGGTTTTGAAAATTGGCGTATCATTAGTTTCTTTTATGAAGGTTTAACTTCTGAACCAAAACAATTTATTGAATCAATGTGTAATAGTCAGTTTCTTGATAAAGAACCCGATGAAGCGCTTGAATATCTTGACTATTTGGCAGAAAATTCTCAATCTTGGCATAGTGTTGATGAAAATAAAGGAAAATTTCACCTTAATCAAGAGGATAGTTTAAGTGTCAGGCTTTGACTTTTAGCTAAAAGAATCGATGACATGGAAGTTAAAAAAGTAAAAGAAATCAAATCTGTGCAAGATAAAAAAGTTTGTGATATTTGTGGAATTAATGAACACTCTACCAATGATTGTCCTCATATTCATGTTGAGGCAAATGTCATGAATGGATTCGAAATTTTTTCAATCTCCATATTCTCAAACTTACGATCCACAATGGAGAAATCATCCCCGATTTCGGTTGGCGTGATAATAATCAAGCTCAACCAATGAATTCACAAAAGCCATCGAATTTTCCTTTCGGTCCCACAAGTTAAATCACTTGAGGAGACTTTTGCAAGCATTTATGCATGAGCAAACAAACATCGATAATAAAACTTCTCGAGGCCATCAATGAGATTAAGAATTCACTTTCAACACTCTTGCTTTCTTTGAGAACTCGAGAAAAAGGGTAAATTTCTGCTCAACCTCAACCTAATCCTTCCACGCGGTGTTATTGTTTCTACTTGGATGAAAATCCGATCCCAGTGAGGCTAATTCGGTCACAACACTTGAAGTGAGAAAGTTGTTGATAAAACAATTCATCCCGATAAATTTATTAGTTCATCTTGAAATGAAGAATGAAAATAATGATGATGAAGAAGGTAAGTTGAATTGAGGTAAGTTTGAAAATGATGAAAAATATTCACCTTGCCCCTTTTCCTCAAAGATTGCAACCAACTGAAATCGAACTCAAATTCGAGATTTTTGAATCTGTTTAAACAAGTCAAAATTAATATTCCTTTGTTGGATGCAATCAAACAAGTCCACCTTATACAAAGTTTTTGAAAGATTTGTGCACAATCAAAAGAAAACATCATGTGAAGAAAAGAGCATTTTTAAGCGAAAGTGTGAGTTCAATTATCCAACAATTTACTCCACCTAAGTATAAAGATCCAGGTTGTCCAACAATTTCATGCATCGTAGGAGACATTTAGAATAGAACGTGCTTTACTTGATCTAGTTGCTAGTGTAAATCTTCTACCATTTTCGGTTTATGAACAACTAGGTTTGGGTGAACTTAAAGAAACTCCAATTGTACTCAACTAGTGATCGGTCGATTAAAGTTCCTAAAAGAATAGTAGAAGATGTGTTGGTAAAAATTGACAAATTTTACTTTCTGTTGATTTCATTGTTTTGGATACTTTAGGTTGTAAATACAAAGACACAAATTCTATCATTTTAGGTCGTCCATTTCTTGCAACTTCAAATGCTTTGATAAATTTTAGGAATGATATTTTGAAGTTATCTTTTGGAAATATGACTTTGAACTGAATGTGTTTAATGTTTGCAAACAACCTAACGATGATTTGAATTACATGAAGTGGATTGATTGAAAAACTTGTTGAAGAAAATTTCACGATTCTTCTTAATTTGCTAAGACATGTTTTGAAAGTGAGGTATTTGTGAAAAGAAATGTTCGATGTTCCAACCGAATTTTTGCAAATCTTTGGAAAATCATTTTTGGAAACCAAAATTTGAAGAGTTGTCATCATCAAAAGTGCAACCTGTTCTTCAAGCATGAAAGCTCCAAAAATTGATTTGAAAACCATCCGATTTGAAATACTCTTTTCTAGGTGAGAATGAGACTTTTCTGTAATAATTTCTTCCAAGCTTGATGCATCTCGGGAAGGTAAGGCGATCGAGACTTTGAAAATGCATAAAAATGATTTAGGATGGACCATTCTTTGACATAAAAGGTACTAATCCTCGATTTGCACACATAACATTTATTTAGAGGAAAATGCGAAACCCTGCAGAGAAATGCAAATGAGACTAAATCCTAATATGAAAGAAGTAGTGAGAAATGAAATCATTAAACTCTTAGATAATGAGATCATTTGTCTATTTACGATAATAAATGGGTAAGTCCTATTCATGTCGTGCAAAGAAGTACGGTGTTATTCTTGTAGTCAAAAATGAAAATAATGAGTTAATTCCAACTAGGCTATTCTTGGTTGGCGTGTGTGCATTGACTACATGAAACTTAACTCGATTATCAGAAAGGATCATTTTTCATTACCTTTTATGGATCAAATCTTAGAAAGAGTTGCGGGTCATAAATTTATTGTTTCTTAGATGGATATTCGGGTATAATCAAATTGAAATTGCACTTGAAGATCAAGAGAAAACAACTTTTACATGTCTTTTTGTTACATTTGCATATAGAAAGATGCCTTTTGGATTATGTAATGCACGACTACATTCCAAAGATACATGCTTAAAGATTTTTAGTGACATGGTAGAACATTTTCTTGAAGCCTTTATGGGACGATTTTTGAGTTTTTGGTGAATCATTTGAAGATTATTGTTGAACTTTGAAAAGTCTCATTCTCACCCGAGAAAAGAGTATTTCAAATCGGATGGTGAGGGTTTCAAATCGATTTTGGAGCTTTCATGCTTGAAGGAACAAGTTGCACTTTTGATGTTGACAACTCTTCAAATTTTGGTTTCCAAAAATGATTTTCGATCTTGTAAAAATTCGGTTGGAACATCGTAACATTTCGTTTCACAAATACCCTCACTTTCAAAACATGTTTCAAACAAATTCGAGAGAGTGAAATTTTCTTGAACAAGTTCTTCAATGAATCCACTTCATGTAATTCAACATCATCGATAGGTTGTTTGCTAACATTAAACACATTCAATTCCAAAGTCATATTTCCAAAAGATAACTTCAAAATACCATTCCTACAATTTATCAAAGCATTTGAAGTTGCAAAAAAATGGACGACTTAAAATGACAGGAATTAGTGTCTTTCTATTTACAACCGGTGAGTATCAAAACAATGAAATCAACATGAAAATAAAATTTGTCAATTTGTACCAACACGTCTTCTACTATTCCTTTTGGAACTTTAATCGACCGATCAACTAGTTGGAGTACAATTGGAGTTTCTTTAAGTTCACCCAAACCTGTTGTTCATAAAGCGAAAATGGTGGAAGATTTACACTAGCACCTTTAGATCAAGCAAAGCACGTTTCTATTTTAGTGTCTCTATGATGCATGAAATTGTTGGACAACCTGGATCTTTATACTTAGGTGGAGCAAATTGTTGGATAATTGAACTCACACTTTCGATTAAAAATGCTCTTTTCTTCACATGATGCTTTCTTTTGATTGTGCACAAATCTTTCAAAAACTTTGCATAAGGTGAGACTTGTTTGATTGCATCTAACAAAGGAATATTAATTTTGACTTGTTTAAACAGTTCAAAAACTCGGAATTTGAGTTCGATTTACGAGTTGGTTGCAATCTTTGAGGAAAGGGGGGGAGGTGAATATTTTTCATCGTTTTCAAACTTACCTCCATTCAACTTACCTTCTTCATCATCATTATTTTCTTTCGAAATTGAACTAATAAATTTCTTGGAATGAATTGTTTTATCAATAATTTTCCCACTCAAGTGTTGTTGTGTTTGAATTAATTTCATTGATCGGATTTTCACCTGAAGTAGAAACACAACACTGCGTGGAAGGATTAGGTTGAAGCGAGTAAAACTTACCATTTTCTTGAGTTCGCAAAGAAAGGCTATGAGTGTTGAAAGTGAATTCTTGATCCGATTGATGGCCGAGAAGTTTTATTATTGATGCTTGTTTGCTCATGCATAAATGCTTGCAAAGTCTCCTCAAGTGATTTAACTTGTGGGACGGGATATGAAGGAGAATTCGATGGCTTTTGCGAATTCATTGGTTGAGCTTGATTATTATCACGCCAACCGAAATTGGGATGATTTCTCCATTGTGGATCGTAAGTTTCAGAATATGGAGATTGAAAAGATTTTCTGAATCCATTCATGACATTTGCCTCAACAGGAATACGAGGACAATCATTGGTAGAGTGTCATTAATTCCGCAAATGTCACAAACTTTTTTATCTTGCACATATTTGATTTCTTTTACTTTATTAACTTCCATGTCATCGATTCTTTTAGCCAAAAGTGAACACCTGACACTTAAACTATCCTCTTGATTAAGGTGAAATTTTCCTTTATTTTCATCAACACTATGCCAAGATTGAGAATTTTTCGCAAATAGTCAAGATATTCAAGCGCTTCATCGGGTTCTTTATCAAGAAACCGACTATTACACATTGATTCAATAAATTGTTTTGTTTTGAGTTAAACCTTCATAAAAGAAACTAATGATACACCAATTTTCAAAACCATGATGTGAGAGGAATTCAACAATTCTTTGAACTTTTCCCAACATTCAAAAAAACTTAGGATTTTGAGAAAAAATTTGAATTTGTCTTTTCAAAGCATTAGTTTTGTGAGTTGGAAATAACTTTTTCAAAAATTCGTTTGCATTTCTTGCCAAGTCTTAATTGATCTAGGTTTCAAAGAGCTAAGCCAAGTTTTTGCCTTATCTTTTAGAGAAAAAGGAAATAATTTGAGTTTAACAATTTCATTTGCACAATTTTAATCATCAAATGTGACACATACTTCTTTCCTTTTAATATAAATGTGGGCTTTCAAAATTCATACCATGGAAATTAGGAAGTAAATAAATCATCCCCTGGTTTCAATCGAAAGTTGTTTGCATTTAGTGGAAAAATAAAACATGAAGAAGTAGAATTTCGAGAGGGTTGCAAGTAGTAATGCATATTGCGTACTTATTGATTTTCCTCGTCGAATCTCATCACGAACAACTTCATTTTCAGCAGATAATTGGTGTGTGGAGGTGAATCAAAATTTTCAATAAAGTTTTTTGAATTATTTCTAACTAAATAACGAGAATGCGGACTACGACACTATGTAACCATGCAAATACACAATATTTATAGTTAAAAATTTTCACAAACCTGGAAACTTGCGTGTGTGCCTAAGAACACGCCAAAAACTTGCTACAACATTAAGGTTGCAAACCCAGTGCGGTTTGTCTCAAGTAATAAATTTCTGAGTACGAGGTCGATCCACAGGAAGTTGATGGAAGTTTAGGGATATATCTTATTTAAGTGATGAGTAAATGAATTTTGAACTAGTAAGAATATTTTTTTGTCAAGAAATTTAATTAATAGAAATGTTGAGGATTAAGGATTCACTCTTGATTTCGGATAAATGAATTATTATATTTTCTTACCTCGTAGATTGCCACTATTGGAATCCATAAAGGTTCCAATGGGAAGATATTTTACATATAAATCATGCAATGAGGTGATCATGTTGTAACATCAATTATAATTTATCTTATAACACCAATACTTGTTTATGGGATTAAGTATTTATGTATTCTTTTTGTCTACAACAAATCAAGGTATCCACATTAGTAGTCGGTTAAAATAAAACCACACATTTAACTAAATGGAACCAAGTATTTGTTGTGCCAATAGATATACATAAATCAAGAAACACCACCAAACAAAAAAATATAAGCTAAAAACAAATTGATGATACAAACAATGAAATGTAATATGAATCTACAATCATTCATTTTCCTTCACCAAGGGTTTCACCCTATTTCCTTAACAAAATAAACTTAGAAAAAAACATGAAGAAAGTAGAGAAAAGAAAAGATTAAAGAAAAACTAAAGAAAACATTTTATAAAATACTAGAAATCTTAATATAATTTAAGAAAAACAACAAAGAGAAATTCTTTTGAAATTCTAACTCTAACTTTCTCTACATAAAACTTGCTCTTGGCTAATTTTAATGCCCTCTATTTATAGCCAACACAAAATCAATTTACAATTAGTTTATTCTTTATTTTTATTACAAGTAAGAAAATAAGAAAATCAACACCAACTTTGCCACCTTATTTGACTGACCATTTTGTCCATGATTTCAGCCTCAGCCATCTTATTTGAAATTTCATTAATTGTCTGCTTTTCATTCATTTTATTTGGTCAGTTTAAAATGTCTTTGCTATGAACCAGTGCCTGAGTAAGTCTAATTCCAGAAGCACAAAAGTGGGATAATGCTGCTGCATGTATTCGCGAGACAACTGCTTAGGTGTTAAAAAATTGGGCTTAAGAAATGGAAGCAGTAATGCATATTTCTTATGTTCTTATGAGATGTGCTTATTATTCTTAGATTTTACATTCTAGTCACTGTCCGACATAGAAAATATTCTTATTGATCAAATATATTTTTGTGCACGCATATTCAAGTAAAGTTTGATCAAGTTTTTGTAATATGATGTAATATACTATTAGATATTCAGGTGTCAAAATCATTTGTACTGTTTTGTTTCTCTTTTTTTTTTTTTTTTTCGTGCAGTGTTTTGATGTCGAAAGACCTAAAATGGAAACCCAATTTTTATACGTGATTTTTCCATCTATATCATGCTAAAGTTCCAACATGCTGGCACTAGAAAGCTCGTGGTCTATTCTTTATCTAGGAACACCCAAGGATATTAATGCAACATCAGACCATCACTTTTTTTAAGGTGGGTTAATAGCATTTTAGAAGCCTTACAAGGCCACAACCAGTTACACAAGGTCAAGAGTTGAATGTAAGCAATTTTGCCCATTTGACATTTGACCGTAGTGCAGCTGTGGTTTATTTTCCGTAATAGTGATGGTTTATCTTTTCTCCGTCATTTCTGGAAGATGTGTAGGAATGATTGAGAGGATGATGTTCTTTCCATGTATAAACTTTTCGGAGACAAGAATTTTTCCAATTCAGGAGTGTAGAGGTAAATAATTCATTCCTGTAAGCCACCATATATATCTCGTGAGTTTTTGTATGAGGTAAGTGAAGGCTTTATTTCGGCAATGACGCTCTAAACATGCAAATTGGCCAACTTGTACACCTGTAATTATACCCTTTGATGTATATATCTCACTCTTCTATTCAACTCTTCAAGTTAGTTAATTTTCACAAAATCATTGGCCACAACAATCACGTATTCTTATTTATTTCGTTGTTGTTTCTATCCTTTACTCATACCATTTACGAGGACATTAGAATAATTTTCCATGTTGTAAGATGCTAACGCCTAACTGTGTCATCTTACATTTATATTGGTCCCCTTAACTTTTCCTAGAAAGTGTAAGACTTCATGCACACTACATAAGATGCTAGTGTATTATTGTTGATTTCTTTCATTGGATTCTCTTTGTTTTAACATATCTTAATTTCATCTTATTTAACAGAAAATTCGAATCCCTTATTTTATAACCTGTTTGTTTTGCCTTTTTTCAAATGGTGCCATATAAGACAAGTACAGATTTTTTTTTTAAGAAAAAAGACAAGTACAGAATAATCACAAAATGTTAATTAGGTTTTCTTTCTGCCTGCTAGCCAGTGAAGGTATCTTTTCTTTTCCTCTTCATCTCTTTCTCTGTGTGTGGTATTTGTTTGTTTTAAGTACCGAGATGTGAGGACCATTTTGGTCATTGAAAGCTGGCAAAGTCAAATCCAAGATGCTAGCAGACAATGACTTTGTCTATATCTAAAGCTTCACTGTTGTTTATCTTTCTGTGTTTTTGTCTCATTAATGTTGTTCTCCTTTGACATTAAAATTTGCCAGTTTTATGATGTATAGATGCATTAATTGAGTCAAGTGTTGGATGCAGGAATACAGATAATTTAGAAGTAAGGGATTCTGTCTTATAAGCGGACATATACATTGTTATGGACTGTGCATGAACTGATAATAATCCTTATTTTTTTCTTACTATCTTATTTCTTTTATGGGGTTGATTCACAATATATATTTTTAAATGATATTCTTAATTAAAGTAATGATGCAATAATTTTTAGGAATAATTGCATTTTGTCCGCCAAAACTATCATGAGTTTTGCACTTCATGGAAAACAAATTGTTTGCATGCATGACTTTGAACAGTTTACATTTAACTTTGGACCTATTATGAGTTGATACATGTCAACTTTGATTAGTTCAAGGGATAAAGTGCATCAAATCACGTAGTTGAGAGGACAAGGTAATGTGTTTTTAAAGTTTGGTGGACAAAGTGCAAAAATTGCTATAGCTTGGTGGGCAAACTGCAATTAACCTTAATGTTTGTTCTCATAGCTGTTTTTAAAGGTGATAGTGAAGTATATAATTTTTTTATTTTTGTAACTCATTTAAAACGCCATGTTATATCAAATTAACCCTAACTTGTGAAACTCTAACAATATATTATCTTATTTCTCAAAAAAAAAAAACAATATATTATCTTGAACAAATTCGCCCAAAAAGAAAATGTGGCTTTTGATGGTTGTGATTGACCACTGAACCTTTTAAGCATTTTAAGGTCATGACTAAAAGTTCGGTTTATTATATTCCATTTTGGCCTTACTCCCACTGAAAAAACAAATAAAAAAATGGAAAAGAGAAAGGTGAAGTGAGAAACCAGAAACCCATGGAGATGACACAGAAAAAGTCGCATGCAAAACCATTGGTTAACGGTTAAACTTCTCGTTAATATTCTTAATTAAAGTAATGATGTAATAATAGTTTTGCACTTTAATTTGCCTGCTAAACTTGGATAAAAAATTATTTGCATGTCTGAATTTGAACAATTTACATTTAATTTCGGGAGTTGAGTTGGAACTCTCATAAGTTGACACGTGTTAATTTTTGGTTGGTTCAAGGGATAAAGTGCAATAAATCACTAAGTTTAAAGAACAAATATATGTGTTTAAAGTTCAATGAGCAAAGTGAAAAAATCGTCATAGATTTATAGTTTGGTGAGCTAACTGCAGTTAACCTTACTGTTTGTTCTCATCATTATATATTTTAAAGGTGATAGTGAAGCATATAAAGGCTTTTTTTTTTTGTTGTTTGATAAAATATGTTACCCTATTAATTAATATAGTCTCGATTTTCGTAAGTGTTAATAAAAATCTCGGTGTCGAGATAGTGGTGTTATAACACTTAAGATAGGCACTATAAAAACCGATTGCACAACGGAAATAAAAAATAACACCAGGATTTTTAACGTCTTAGATTCCTCAATCTTAATGCATGAGGCCACGCCTACGAAGAAACAATCCACTATTAGAAAACAAACAATTATTACAAATACAATGGTTTTATGAAATTCCAAGACTCCTCTTTAAATTTCTACCAACACTTGTATTCAACTAATCCCAAAAGTTTCTTTCAAGAACTCAACTCTGTTGGAATTCCTCCAACTTCAAATCCCTTGAATGGTTGAGTCAATCCACACCGTAGATCTTTCACCTTCTTCTCCCGAAGAATAAGAATTATCAAACAATAGATTTCTTGAAGAACAATATAGCTCAATGGTGATTTTTACGGATAATTTCTTCAAGTGTCGACTTCTCTTCTTATAGCTATCAAGAATAAATCATATCCTTGATTTCTTGTGGACGGTTATAAGCTAAGGAAGGAAATCGGCAAAATAAAATATCAAGAATATTCACATAATAGATAACATGCCAAAAATCAAAGTACAAAATCGGCATAAAATTCGCCCGGATTCGTGCTACCAGTGTTGCATAGCCAGAGTTACAACACCAAATCAAGATCTTTGTGCACAAAGACCAAATTTGCCAAATATGCAAACATTAACAATCTCCCCTTTGGCACTTTTGGTCAAAACATACATTACTGAGGATTATATCATAATAAAACATCTAATGATACAACACTTAAGATCAAATCCTGCAAGTTAACACATTAAAAAAACATGCATACATAGTTCAAATTCATCCAACACATTGTCAATAGAACTAGTTTATCATTCGTACTAGAACAAGATAAACACAAGCATGTAGTGGTCTTTATTAGAACCACTATATTCCTTTCACTCCCCTCGAGTCAACATCGATATCATCTTCATCTTCATACTCAAACTCCCCAGAAGCAAAGACATCATCATCTTCTTCCTCATCATCCTTTGGAGTTTCGGACTCCCCTCAAAAGGGTCTCACCTCACTTGACTCGGTTTTCCCTCTTACTTGGGTCTCACCTCACTTGAGTCTCATCTCTCCGCCTTTTTGACCAAAAAAAGACAAACGAAGCCAACCAAACTTTGGCAATTTTTGGTCAAAACAATCTCATTTAAGAATATGTATGTAGTCCTTACCAAAATAGATGAGAGAATGAATCGCCATAATTGGAGTTATACAAATGGCGACTATGGGAGTTTCAAGAAAAGCTTCCAACCGCAAATTTGAAATTCAAATATTTTTGGAAAAGTCCCATAATTCAAGGTGTGCAATTAATCCAAAACAAGCACTGATGATCAATTCCTTTTATAAAAGACAAATTTAAGGAAAAAAATCATTTCCAAAAATAATATACCACATCGAATCAAGAAGAGAGATATTTTCCAAAAGCCCAAAAATGATCACGATGGATGCCAGAATGATGAGTTTATTTCGACAAGAATAAAATGGCCTCGGGCGTTTTGGTCTTTGTAACCGAGTGTTGTACCACCTTTTTCAAGAACATTGCCATACAAAGTCAATGGATCAAAATCCTTTTCCCATTTAAAAAATCTTTTGAGTGAAAGGAATCATCGGTGAAACAATTAGCGATCGGTAGCTTTCGCTACAAATCACGGGTAGCTCTTTCTTAGAAGATCATAACATGATTCAAGCATATAAAAGAACAGAGAATAGTTCACAATGAATAGATTTCACACACAATGTATATGCAGATTTTTCCGTCAAAGGCCCAAAAATAAATACATCTTTCACATGGGAAAAATCATTCGTTTGCAATTTGATCCACAATTATTTTTAGGCAAGGGTTTCATCAAAGGAGTACTCAATCGAGTTACAACAATAAAAGAGAGATAAGCAATGAAATGATCTTAAAAATGCAAAATGACTAATGCAAAAGAATTAAGATCAACAAGAGGTTGCAACACAACAAGAAAAAGAAATGATACATATGGTGTTGCAACACTGAAACCACCGGTCGAAAGAAAGACAGCAGACTGCTATTTGGGTAATAAACATTTGAAAGTCGAGGCTTTGGTGAAAATATCAACAATTTGATTCTGTGGTAACAAAATCAATGGTAACAATCTTATTCTCAACCAAGTCTCTAATAAAATGGTGTCGAATATTGATGTGTTTAGTTCGAGTGTTGCACTAGGTTTTAAAAATGTTTATGGCACTTGAATTATCACGATGCTTGATAAGAGTTTTCTCTTCAACCCCATAGTCGACAACACTTGTATCATCCACAACATTTGAGAACAAAAGCTCCCTCAGTTTGTATATTCGGACTCGATAGTGGATAGGGATACACAACTTTGTTCCATGTACAATGAAACTAAATTGTTACCAAGGTAGACACATCCTCCGAGTGCTCTTTCGATCATCGATATCACTGTCAAATTAACATCATTAAACCGTCAAGTTAGTGTTATGACACTTGGTGTTGTAACACCGAGCTCTTCCCGCAACAAATAATGATTAGCGGAGGACCTATTTCCCATCGAGAATATAATTTTGAAGAATTATCAAAGACATTACAAACATTCTTATCAAATTTGACACATAAATCATCATCACAAAAGCGCTAATGCTAATAAGATTAGCTTTCAAGCCTTCAACATACGGGACATTTTTTAGATGGGGAAGTCCTACGACATTTAACGTTCCTTTTCCCAAAACCTTTCCTTTAGCACCATCACCAAAAGTGACCAAACCGCTTTCATATTTTTCAAAATCAATGAGTTTTTCCACTTCTAGGTCATCCGACGAGAACAACCCTTTGTCAAAATACCATGATTCAATCACATTAGCTTTTAAAGATATGCGAGCAACATTACAAGAAAACTCATTTTTTCTAATCCGCATTTTCTTGGGTTTGTTGGATAAATCAACTTTAAAACAAGGAGTGTTTCTTTGGTGATGTTTGAACACATGAGATTGCACTGCCTTTGCCTCACGGTGTTTCGAAGACGATAACACTTGTGTCTTATATGCCCAAAAAGATTGCAATAGTGACAAATAGGAACAAATCCATTTCTTTTTCCAACATGATTAGATGAAGTTCCTTCTTTAACAAAAGCATTTTTAGAATTTTTATCCTTTTTAGCAGGGTTTTTGTTAGAATTAGAACAAATACCAATACCTGCACGATCTTGATGGATCTTTTCTTGAGATAGAATTTCATCCAATCTCCCCTTACCAGTGTTTAGTTTCTTAACAGAGGCCATCATCTCTCTTAGATCATTCTTCACCTTTGTTAATTCTTCCTTTCTTTCTGTTGCTATCCTTTCAAATTTTATGACTTCCCCTTTGAGTGAGTCTCTTTCGTGATAAGACACACCACTTTCTTTTCCAGGTTCTCATTTGTCTTCAAGATGACCAAACATTTTTCGTACATCTTTTGGTAAACTCTCCTTAGTTCTTCATTCCTTGATTCTTCATCAACTTGAGAATCATCATCCTCGGAGTATTCATCACTTGAGTTATTTTCCTCTGCGGGAATCACAGAGTTTAGACATATTTCAACAAAAGGAAAGTTAGTGTCATACCCGCTTGGTGTTGTAACACGAGAAATAAGATGAGGTGCGTTTCATTACAACCAACCTCTTTGTCAACATGATTGCTCCAATTTTCTTCTTCTTTATCATCCGGTCCTTCGTTATTCCATGAGGTGGTGAATGATTTCCGTTCTTCTTTCGAGTATTTGCACATTCAACCTGGATATGTCCAAAGCCACCACATTCTCGCATTGAATCCTTTTGCTTTTATTTGAGGATTTGCTTATTCATTCTTTTGGTATCAAGGAATTGAGGCGTGAAACCAAACTTTCTTCATAAACACAAGACATGTTAGCAACAAATACAAAACGAGGATCTCACTAATAAGCATTAGTGTTAGGCTCTTGATGCCAAATGATAAAATATGTTGCCCTATTAATCAATATACCGATTTTCATAAGTGTTAATAAAAATCTGCGGTATCGCAGGCGGTGGTGTTATAACACTTAAGACATAATTATAAAAACCGATTGACAAATGGAAATAAAAAATAACAGGGATTTTTAACGTGCTTAGATTCTCAATCTTAATGCACGAGGCCACGCCTGAAGAAGAAACAATCCACTATTAGAAAACAAACGGTTATTACAAATACAAATTGGTTTTATGAAATTCCAAGACTCCTCTTTAAATTTCTACCAACACTTGTATTCAACTAATCCCGAAAGTTTCTTCCAAGAACTCAACTATGTTGGAATCTTTCCAATTTCAAATCCCTTGAATGGTTGAGTCGATCCACACCGTAGATCTTTCACCTTCTTCTAGAAGAATAAGAATTATCAAACAATAGATTTCTTGAAGAACAATATAGCTCAATGGTGATTTTCGGATAATTTCTTCAAGTGGTGACTTCTTCTTCTTATAGCTATCAAGAATAAATCATATCCTTGATTTCTTGTGGACGGTTTTAAGCTAAGGAAGGAAATCAAAAATAAAATCATTTCCTTGTGGGTAAGAATCATGTACACAAGGAAAGTGATTAGAGAAGGATAATTGGCAATTTATAAAAGGTCAATCAATTAAGATAAATCTATCAAATAATATCAAGAATATTCACATAATAGATAACACGCCAAAAATCAAAGCACAAAATCGGCATAAAATCCGCCGGATTACGTGCTACCAGTGTTGCATAGCTAGAGTTCAACACCAAATCAAGATTGTCAAGCACAAAGACCAAATTTGCCAAATATGCAAACATTAACATTGTTGTTGTAACTCGTTTAAAACGCCATATTATATCAAAATGAACCTTAACTTGTGAATCGCCTAACAAGTGATTATCTTGAGCAAATTCTCCCAGAAAGAAAATGTGGCTTTTGATGGATTTGTGATTGATCACTGAAGACAACTTTTTAAGCATTTTATTATGATCATGACTAAAAGTTCACTTTTTTATTTTTCATTTGGCCTTACTCCCACAAATAAAAAAACAAATAATAAAAATGGAAAAGAGAAAGGTGAAGAGAGCCTCCAGAAAAAAGAGTCTCCCGCCCTAGGAGTGTATTTTCTCTCTCATGTGGGGAGCCCTAAGTTCCATGGCTTTGGAGCTGCAAATAACCTTAAAATTCTTCCTGTAGCCGCCGTTGTCCGTTTTGCTTCATTCCTTGTTTGTTCTTGGGTCTTTCGTTTTCTTCCAGTGGGGTCTGGGGGTAGTTTGGCTGTTGATGAATAAATCACTCATGGAGTTATTACCATCATTAATGCTTTGCTTTTTAAAATAATGCTGTTTGTTTTATCATTATGTTGGCTGACTTGGAATCCACTGTTACACCATTATCACGTGCTTGCTTGACCATTTGCTCTAGTTTATTGCTTTCGATTCCCTTTGTGAGCTGATCTAGTAGATTCCCTTGTTTTTTGTACATCTGATAAAAAATTATTGATTGCCCTATCTCCTCATTTCTGTATCGCTGACTTTTGCTTCCCTATTACTTTGTAACTCCTATGTTCCCCTTATCTCCCTTTCTCTTTGACTTTTTTCGCTTCTCTTTTCTCTCCATTTCTGTTTCTTTTTTACTCTTTTTGTCACAGGTGGTCAGCTCCTGATTGTGAGGCTCAGATTTGGATAGTGGCTACTTTCTACATATGGATTCGGATATTGTGCAACGATTTGAACGGTTTATGTTGTCATCGGAGGAAAAAAAAAGGTGTTTGCGCTGAGGAGGATGATATTGCGAGTAGTAAGGAGGAGTGTTCTCGTAGTCTTTTGGGAAAAGTGTTTGGAATCAAGAAAGTTAACTTCACTGGCCTACGAAATACCCTTACGAATATCTGGCAAACCAAGGAACCCTTTGTTACTAGGGAGCTAGGGAACAATATATTCCAGTTCGTCTTCACCACAAAGGAGGATAAAGCCAAAATTCTCAAAGGAAATCAATGGTCCTTTGAGAACCAATATTTGATCCTGAAAGACTGGCCTGAAACGACAGATGTGCACCAAGTTATGTTTAATAGAGTGGACTTATGGGTTCAAGTTTGGCATTTACCTTGTCAATGGGTGACTGTGGAATTGGGGATTAAAATAGGACAAATGTTTCCAAAAGTCCAAGATATTATCATCCCAGATTCGGGGAGTGTAAGGGGCAGATTTCTGAAAATTCTTGTTGCGGTTGATCTCGAGAAACCTCTTCCAAGAGGTACCTTTGTTAATTTGAGTGGAAAGTCACAGTGGGTTGATTTCAGATATGAAAATCTCCTGGGTTTTTGTTTTTACTGTGGCTTTGTGGGTCATCAAGAAAAGACGTGTGAATGGAAGAAAGAGGACTTCGAGAATGGAAAGGTGTGTATGGGTCAATTTGGTGATTGGATGAGGTCTAATGATTTTGGGTATAGTAGGCAAGGGAAGAATAGTAATTTGGAGTCAGAGCACTACAAGCAAGTTGAGAAAGTGGATAAAAATGCGATGCTTGTGGACTGCGATGCCCTCTCGGAAGAATCAAATAAGAAGCTTGATGATACGCTTGTACCTGAGGCTCCAAAAGGGGTGCGGCGAACCAGTGGACAGCCCTAAATCAGATCAATCATCTCTGCTTGACCCAAGGGTGGTGCCACCTAAGACGATGCAATCACACTTGAGTGTTAAATCCAATGATGAAATGATGAATAAGAATATGGAGTCTAAGGTTTCTCAGATGGATAGAAAGGATAAGGGACAACATCTGGACATGAACCAAGCACTGTGTGAGGAATTGGATACAGTGATTGATAATGCTCAGAAGCAGAACTACTCTGGTAGGGAACCATTGAAAGAGATGACACTTGATGAGTTGGGGACAGCTACAGGAACTAAAAGGGGAGCTTATAGGAAAAATGTGCGGAAACAGGGGAAAGAGAACTCCCAGCAAGTGACAGAGTATTATTCTGAGATGATGATTGACTTGAAAAGTAAAAAAGGGGGCTTAACCTAGTGAATGACAATGAGCATCTTGACACTTCGGTAGCTAAGAGAGGTAAAATCAGCAGTTGTAGTAAGGACTCTGAAATCAAGACGGATAAGGTGGGGGTAGCCAGCCTCGAGTGGCCCCAAAGTGATCAATGATTACGACCTGGTGGAATTGTAGAGGATTGGGAGGACCCTCTACAATATCCCAGTTGAAGGAGTCGTTAAGACTCCACCTCCCGGATTTGTGTTTTTTAAGTGAGACAAAAAAAAAGAGAGCATTTATTACAACAGTTTGCAGATCCCTAAAAATTGGTGATAGATGGATGTGTGTTGACCCGGTGGGTAGGAGTGGGGGACTTTTCCTCTGTTGGTCGCAAAAAGTGGTAATTAAGAATTTGAGAAGTAATTCTTTCTGCCTTGAAGTGGAATGTGGAGTGACTGGGTCGCCTGATTCATTTTGGTATATTTTTGTTTATGCTAGCACTGATAGGAAGATCAGACTGGCTCAGTGGAATTATCTGATTCATGCAAAAGCTAGCTGGGGGTTGACGTGGATTTTGGGGGGAGACTTCAATGATATTACCTGTCATGAGGAGAAACAGGGTGGGGTCAGAAGGCTGGATTCTAGTTTCCAGGATTTTAGAGACTTTATTGATAAAATGGGAATGGGAGAGATTGCTTTCAAGGGTTACCAATTCACTTGGTTTAATAATAGGGAGGGGGATAACTGTGTGCAAGAGAGGCTTGATAGGGTGTTCGGTTCATCTGGATGGATGATGCAATTCCCTAATGCTTGTGTTTCACATATTGACAAACAATCCTCAGACCACTGCATGCTTCTTCTTACTCCCTCTCCTGAGCTTAATTTAAAAAAAAAAGAGGTTCTATTTTGATAAGAGATGGACACAGATTCATGGTGTTGAGAGTGTGGTGGAAACAGCGTGGAATACTTCTTCAGTGGGCACCCCATTGTTCCAAATTCAAAATAAAATCAGAAACTGTAGGGTGGCTCTTCTGAAATGGAGTGGCTCTCAGAAAACTAACTCTGCAAAAATGATTGGGATTCTGAAGGAGAGAATGTCATGCTTAATGAAGGATGGGAGTCATAGGAATTGGGTGGAATGGACTTCATTAAAATACAAGCTGAAATCTGCTTATAAGAATGAAGAGAAATTATGGAGCCAGAAGGCACGGACCCAATGGCTTAGAGAGGGTGATAAAAACTCGAAGTTTTTTCATGCTTGCACTAATCAGAGAAGAAAAAGGAATTGTATTGAGAGATTGGTCCGTAGGGATGGTAGGGTCTGTGAGAACTTATCTGAAGTGGAGAATGAAGTGGAATCTGCTTTCCTAGAAATGTTTACATCATCAAACCCTTCTGCTGATCATGGGATCTTGGATGGTATCCCACTATCCATTTCTGAGCCTCTGAACCGGGAGCTGACTGCACCTGTGCATGATGAGGAGATCAAAGCTGCTCTGTTTGATTTCTCTCCCGCTAAAGCCCCGGGGCTTGATGGTATGACTCCCTTATTCTTTCAACACTTTTGGCATGTTGTTGCATCTGACATATGTGCTGCTGTTAGAAATTTCTTTTGCTTTGCTAAGCTGCCTAAAGCTCTTAACCATACTCTTATTACCCTTATCCCCAAAATTAAAAACCCATCATCTATCTCGCATTATAGACCTATAAGCTTGTGCAATGTGGTGTATAAAATTATCTCTAAAGTGATTGCTAACAGAATGAAAGGGGTGCTCCAACAGTGCATTAGTGTTAATCAATCAGCATTTATTTCTGGAAGGCAAATCCTTGATAACGTGGTAATAACTCATGAGTGCATTCATTACCTTAACAGCCTTAGGAATGGGAAAAAATCTTATCTGGCCCTCAAACTGGATATGGCTAAGGCATATGACAGAGTTGAGTGGCATTTTCTTGCTTCTATCCTGCTTAAAATGGGTTTTGATTTGATTTTTGTTAGGTGGATCTTCTCTTGCATTAGTACCTCCTCATTTTCTTTTAATATCAATGGCAAAGTTTGTGGTTACATTACTCCCTCGAGAGGTATTAGACAAGGGGATCCCCTATCCCCCTATCTCTTCATTATACTCTCTGAAGCTCTTTCAAATTTGCTGAAATCTGCTTGCTTATCTGGTAGTCTTCATGGACTAAAAATCTGTAGAGGGTGCCCTATGATTACTCACTTATTTTTTGCTGATGATGCTATTCTTTTCTGTGAAGCTAACCCCGTGTCTGCAAGTACTTTGAGAAATATTCTTAATAGATATTGTGGGGCATCGGGCCAGCTTATTAATTTGGATAAATCCTCCATTCTCTTCAGCAAAAATACTTGCCCCTCTGTGTAAACTGATATCTGTAATATCTTTTATGGGGTTAAGTTGCAGCAATGTGCCAAATATTTGGGGCTCCCTATGATGATTGGTAGATCTAAGTTTGATACTTTCAAATTTGTGTTTGAATCTGTTCAGAATAGGTTGTTCAGTTGGAAATCCAAGTTGTTGAGTCAAGCAGGCAAAAATACTTTGATTAAAGCGGTGCTTAATGCCTTGCCTACATTTGTGATGTCATGCTTTAAAATCCCTCAAGGCATTTGTAAAAAAATTAATCAAATTACGGCTAATTTCTGGTGGGGATCTAAGGCGGAGGGAGAGGAGAAGATCCATTGGATTAATTGGGAAAAATTATGCAGGGATAGGGAGGGGGGAGGGCTGGGGTTCCAACATATTCAGGATTTTAATGATGCTCTTATTGCTAAGCAAATTTGGAGGATAATCACTCAACCGAATCTGCTTTTAGCTAAAATTCTGAGAGCTAGATATTTTTCTCAAGGTGGTTTGATGAATATTGACCCAAAAAATTCGGATTCTTGGCTTTGGAGAAGTTGGTTGAAAGCTAGATATGTAATTACGATGGGATTAAGGTTTAAGGTTGGTGATGGTAAGTCCATTAGGATTTGGGAATCTCCTTGGATTCCCAAAGCCCCTAACTTCATTCCTTCTTCTTGTTTGCTGGATGAGTGCGTTCCTAGTAGGGTGTGTGATTTGCTGGAACCTGAAGGGCTTAAGTGGAATCTGGAAAAAGTCTTCTCTGTTTTCTCGAAAGATGAGGCTGAAGTCATTGCAGGCATTCCTATAAGTCAAGAGAGGAATAAAGACCGTTTACATTGGCATTGGGAGAAGAGTGGGATGTTCTCAGTCAGGTCTGCTTATAAAGTGTTGAGAGATGCAAGGGCTGCTAAAGTGGATTATCCTGAAACTAGTAGGAATCAATCAGCCCGCAAAAAGATGTGGATTTTTACTTGGAAAATGAGTGTCAAGAACAAACTTAAAATGTTTGTGTGGAAATGTTTGCAAGGAGCCCTTCCTACATTGGATAGGTTGTCTAGGAGAGGTTGTGACTTGGAAAAAATCTGCCCGATGTGTGGAGAGATGGAGGAATCACTTGAGCACCTGTTCTTTAAGTGCTTGAGGGCTAGAAAAGTGTGGAAGATTGCGCCTGTTAGTTGGGAGGGTATTGAGGGTGAATCCGTCTGTTTTTCGGGATGGTGGCAGAGGCTGAGTTCCATGGAAAAGGGGAAATTAATAACCATAGAATACAATTATCAGTCTACATTCTATGGTGGCTTTGGAAAACAAGAAACACGTGGGTTTTTCAAAAGACCTGGACGGGTGAAATCGATACCGTGAAAAGGGCAAGCGAGGAATGGGTTGAATTTAATGCTGCTAGTACTGGGAAGGGTTTGGTTCGGAAAGATCAGGGTGCTTTTGGGTTGACTCTTGGGGATGATAGGGTAAGGGGTGTGGGAGTAGGACCTGTTTTCGTAGAGGTCAGTGCTTCAATCATTGCTTCTGGATCCTGGGTTATTGGAGGTCGAATGTTCTGTGAAAAAAACACTGTTATTACTACTTGGGCTGAATCTAGGGAGGATATTTTTTCTCCAGTGGAGGCTCTCCTTGTGGCTATCAGACAGGCTCAACTTCGTGCAGATTCATTGGCTATGAAACACATTAATGTGGTTTTGGAGAATGACTTGGTTCTGCAACACCTCAATTCGCGAATGACAGTTGGTGAAGGATTAGATCATATTTTCTTTGATATCATGCTGTTTTGTTTTCTTTTTGACTGTTGTGAATTTTCCAAAAAGTTCTAAGTTGTGCTTCATGGCAAATGTGCTATGGCAGGTTGTATTTGTTGTTTGAATTGAGATTCTCAATTCCCTATGTGGCTGGGATGTAGCCATATTGGTCCTTGGATCCGTTGATCCCGTACGTTTGTATTCGTCTCCTCGTTGAGTTTTTTATGGTATAATATCTATCGTTTCGAAAAAAAAAAAAAGAGAGCCTCCAGAAACCCATGGAGATGACAGAGAAAGTGAGGCCATGCAAAACCATTGGTTAACCTTCTAAAGTTTCCTTATAGTCAATATCCATTTCTAATCTTCCTTTTCATTAAATCCCTTTCTGCCTTTCATTCCTATCTCTGATTATGTCCAGTTCCTTTAAGTCGGTGGCCTGAAATTATGTTTAATTCTAGAATCTTTCTTCCCCTCAGAAGATTTATCTATAAATTTAGCATAGTAAAGGATTAACATTTTTGCCAATTTTAGCTAAGGTAAGTCGGCATATCAAAAAATCATCACTGCTATCATATATAAGTGACAAGTGAAAACTTATACATGTTTATATATAATTTCTAATATGCAATTATACAATGTCCCAAAATCATAAAATATTTTTACATAGTGTGGGCCCTAGGGAGAAATAACAGAGAAAAGGTGGTGTTATGGAAGTGACAACTTTTTACTGGAGGAGAGTACAATAATTCAATTGGTAATGATTTTGATTTCCACACGGGGTAAAAAACTTTGGTACTAAATATCAGTTGCCCACATGTAAAGTTTGCTGTCTTTTATGTAATGGGTCCTCTCCAGTCTCCACTGCATATTCGCCATAACTTTTGTGCCCTAATGATAGTATCTGACCAACGAAAATAGGGATAATTACAAATACTATTCCTGAGGTTTGCGGTAATTACAAAGAAATTCATAAAAATTTTAAAATTACTAAACCACCTCGAGGTTTGTTTTCATCGTCTTAAAATTTACCTCAACCGTTAGTTGAATTGGCGGAACTTGCTTTGAGGTCTTGATTATTATACAATTACATCTCTTAACTTTTCTTATATTACAAATTAAAAAGCTCCAACTTTTCGTTTGACTATTGTAATATTCTGAAAAGACGAAGTATGTAATTATAAAATGCAAGACGAATAATTGGAATTATTTGTGATAATTATATGAGGATGAAACTGTAATTTTTTTTGATGAAGTTAGCAAATTCCGCCAAGTAAGGTAAAATATAAGACGGAATCAAACATCAATCGAAATTCTGTATTTTTGAAACTTCTCTGAATTTTTCTGTAACTACTGCAAATTTATGGATAGTTTTTATAATTATTCCACAATAATATTGAAGGTCCAGATATTTGGCACTAAAATAAGTATGAAATGTCGTGGTCAATTGATTTTCACGGTCAAGAGAATAAGGGTTTTTACAGGTGAAAATAAGAGAGGAGTTCAAAAGATGAGATGGATTTTAAAATCTCGAGTGAAAAATAAGGTGAAATTGTACCACCCGTTATAGATTAAAGGGGAAAATTGCAATTTTGGTCCCGTAACTATAGAGAGGTAGCAAATTGGTCCGTTCACATTTCATTTGGCAAAAACACCCTCAGAACTCCTTCACCTTCTCGATTTGAGGACCATTTTTGCCGAAAAATTGAATTTTTGCCGAAAAATTAAATTAATTGGGAATTTTGGGTTTCCTCCGCCAATTTGTACATCTTTGGATATATTTAATTTACATGACACCGAGCGTGACCATGCCCAATTCAAGTGGCACTTGCCAAAGTGGAAAAATAAATTAATTTTAATTATTAATATCTTATTTAATTCAAAATACTTAACTTAAATTAAAAATATATATATATTTCATTGATTAAATAAAAAATAAAAAAAAAATAATTCTTTTCTGTTTCTTTTTTTTTTTTTTCTTTTTCTTCATTTCTTCTTCGTTATTCTTTCTTTACACAATTTCTCCGTGATTCTAGTGAAACAAACAACCGCCACCGCCACCTCATGCTAGCTTAACTCGCTCCATAACCAAGAAGGCGTTGAGGTGGTCCTTCATCATCGCGATCCGTGGCGTTGTTCTCAACTTGTGGTGGTGATTTCTAGGGATCCCGAAATGGAGATTTAACAAAATACTTTTGTTGAAGAACAATTTGATGGTTCTAAAATCAATTTAAATTTGTTAAGTATTAAAAAAATGTTTTTTAATATTATTGCCTATTTTTATATTATATATATATTATTTAATTTAGGTATCTTCAATTACATAAGATATTATTAATTGAAAATAATTCATTTTCCATCTTGGCGTGACCACTTAGGCGTCATGTCATTTAGATCCATCTAGTGTATTCAAATTTTGCGGAGGAAACCCAAAATCCCCAATTAATTTGATTTTCCGACAAAAATTCAATTTTCGGCAAAAACGATCACGAAATTGAGAATTTCAAGAAGTTCTGAGGTGTTTTTGCCAAAAAATATTGAACGAGGACCAAATTGCTATTGTTCTATAGTTACGGAACCAAAATTGCAATTTTCCCTAGATTAAAGTGTTGTTTCATGTTGGATCGGATTAAATTTGAAGTATGGGCGATGGATGTAATGATCAAACTTGACTTGGAGAAGGGTAATTATAGTACTCAATATAATTCAAGAAAAAAAGTATATAAGGAGAGTATCAAAAAAATTTGTGAACTTAAATATCTCACTCTATATATATTGCGTATGGTCCAAAAACTATAAACTAAATAATTGTTTAATGATTGAGGGTGATTGATAGAAGTTTTGGAGGTGATTGGAGGTTTGATGTAACGTCTTGAGAAATGTGTGCATTAATAAATAAATACACTTTGAGAAACATAATGTATGTTTAGTTGGTTATTGGGTGAAGTGAGTGACTGAGAGATGATAAATAAACCTACCTAAGTGTATTTGTTGAGAATGAGATATTATCTTACAGCCATTAGTAGAACAAACGAAAAAATAAATTTCTATGAATTTAGTACAGGAGCAAAAAACATTATTTGTCATACTTCGGATTGAATATGAATAGAGTAAAGCTTTCAGTAGTTCTGCTCAATGATCAGTTCAGACAAAGCCATATTAATTATTTTCTTGTGATTAATCATGTTACCCCTAATTGAGGTTGTGTTGACTAACCGCTTAATTTGTTTTTAGACGTTTCAATCAATGAAGCATAGTAATTTGTGCTTTTTTTTTTTCTTTCTTGAGCGCATAGTAGTTTGTGTTACGTAAACTAATGCACGATGTTTCAAAAATCATTATGTTAAAATCCACCAATCACTCCAAGTTAAGGAATCTAATAAATAATTCAATTTCTTTTCGGAATTGATGAAATCTTGAATGAGAACTAGCATTGTAACACATATAGAACAAGATTAGGGGATCCTTGAGGTTTTCCAAGGAAGGCTCATCCGACACTCAAATCAAAGAATCATGACGAGAATGTAAGTCATAGTAATTAATTGAGCTTATTTATATACAAATGAACATGGAGAAACTTTTATACTTGGACCAGTGGGTTCCATGAGTCTTGTATGATAAAGTGGGTCGCATGGGTTTTGTATGACCGGTGGGTAGGATATAACAAAGCGAGTCTCACGGGCATCAATATAATTTGGGTCTAATGTGTCAATTGACAGTATCTTGGATTTGGAACCATACAGTATCCTACGTACACTTGACCGTATGTACATTTGTCTGTCATAGTCTGTTATATAGTGCCCAAAGCTTAAAGTCAAAATCCTCCAATTATATCCAGTGAAGAAGCTTATTTACGCATGCTATAGCTTTCAAATCATGGATCGTGAGAGGATGTTTGCCTTTTGTTTTATATATCTTTTAGGTGAAATATCAAATAGATCAATATTTTCTTTTTAGGGAAGTAAGTAATCTATTGTATCATTGACTATATTAATATATCAACAGTTAATTCAATATATATAATGTATATTAAAGCATATTGAAAATATACCAAAATGCGGAGAAGAGAATATAATATTATAGTAGATTATGTAGTGTCCTGAATTTATTTATTTTTTCTGAATTTAGTATTTCTATTTGGAGAGACTTAGTTATCTCTGTATCAAGTGGAATCTGAAAACTTTGGAGTGTAATTAATCCTCTCATTTTTTCACATAGTTGGCATTGATCGTTAGTTAATTACACGTTTTCGTGAATGCTTTTCATTAACTTGATTTGATCGACAATTGATTATGAAACTTTAGATTTTAGGTTGCACTTATCGTTCAAGATTAGTAATTGGTGGAATCATGAGAATATTTACAGACAGCTTAATCTATTGATACTGTTTTATTATCGGAAGATATTGTAGCCAAATAATTTAAAGAAGAATAAAAGCTGAAATTGTATATAACACCATTTATTTAGATTGATTGTAATTGATATATCAGAATATCTTCTTAGTATAGGATAGCTAGTTTTGCTTTATATATTTCAGAAATTTGTTTTGATTCAAAGCGTATTTGTGAAATCTGTCTTCTTGTGAAACAAACTCGTTTACCTTTTTCATCTAGTACAATTTCTTCTCATGCACCATTTGATTTGATACATTGTGATATTTGGGGACCGTATAAAGTAAAATCTCACTCTAGGGCTCATTATTTCTTATTAATAGTCGATGATTATTATCGATGTACTTGGATACATCTTATGAGTTTTAAATCGAAACACAAGAGATATTAAAATTATTTATTTCTTGGGTTGAAACACAATTAAATTATAAGATTAAAACTTTTGAGCCTGACAATGATACTAAAATTCTTTCAATGAAAGATTATTTAGATATCAAAGGAATAAATTACCATCATCATGTACTTCAACCCCCAACAAAATGGAGTGGTTGAGAGAAAACATCGCCACATTCTAAATGTAGGACGAGCTCTTCATTTCAAGCAAATTTGTCTTTAAGATTTTGGGGAGAAAGTGTTCAAACAACCTACTATTTGATTAATAGATTGCTTGCACGATTCTCTCTTATAAATCTCCATATGAAATACTACATAACAAATCACCTACATATACCCATCTCCGAACTTTTGGATGCCTTTGATATGCTACTAATCTTTGTCTGTACATAAATTTGATCAACGAGCTCGTCGGTGCATATTTGTTGGTTATCCACTTGGTCAAAAAGGTTATCGGGTTTATGACCTAAACACCAATAAAAAATTTCATTTCGAGATGTCGTCTTTAATAAGCATACATTTCCATTCCATATGATCCTCAATACGACCAATCTAACAAAGTTGTTCTCCCATACCTTCTACTTGAGAAGACTCAAGTATCATAGAAATAAACACCCCTCAAACCCGTGACCATCTTTTAGTCTCACAAATACCTCTTGTATAAGACAACCAAATGTCAAGCTCCAAAATTACCACCTTTATCACACTTCCAAGTATGATCCACGCCAATCTTCTTCTTGGTGCACGTCATCCCTTATCAAGGTACATTTATTATGCACAACTTTCACCATAATATTAGAATTTTGTTTGTGTTATTACTACACTTGTAGAGCCTGTAACTTATGAACATGCAATACTTGATCCAAATTGGCGTGAGTAAAAATGGATGCGGAAATAAAAGCCCTTGAGGAGAACAATACTTGGACACTTATAACTCTTCCTACTCTTGGACAATATCCAATTGGCTCTAAATGGGTTTAACGAATTAAGTATAACTCGATGGCACGGTTGAACGTTACAATGCTTGGCTTATAGTGAAAGGCTTTACCCAAGGAGAAGGAATCGACTATAAAGAATATTTTCACGAGTAGCAAAGCTAACAACGGTTCATTGTTAACTTGTCGTATTTTTGTCCATAATTGGACACTTCACCGGATGGACGTACAAAATGTCTTCCTTCACGGTGATTTAATTGAAGAAATTTATATACACCACCTTGTGGTTTTCATTGACAGGAGGGAGATACATATGGTGTGTCGACTCAACTAATCATTGTATGAGCTTAAACAAGCCTTTAGAAGTTGGTTTCATAAATTTCCCGATAGTATCCAATAATATGGCTTTCATCGGTCATGGGATTACTATTCACTTTTTACCAAAGTTTTTGGTGATACTTTTACGATTGTACTCATCTATGTTGACGACATGATCATAACAGGCAATGATGACCGAACAATCGTTGCTCTTAAAAAGTTTCTACACACAAAGTTTTATGTTTTGCATATTTTTATGTGTGTTTTGTGTGATGATTTACACATATTTTTGGCGTGTTTAATTCGCATTTGCATATTTTAGTATTATTTTATTGATTTTTTAGGTTTTGGTGGAAAAAACAAGTTTTGGAGCAAAAACGTTAAAAAGTCATTTCGCGCAATGCGGCAGTCATCGTATTTTGGACATAACGTTCGCATCCAAGCCCAAATGACATGATTCATATACATTGGAAAGATAAACAAAGCTCTACAATGTCAATGTCTACAACTAAATGAAAAGGAAGACGTTTGGATGAGTTAAAATCATGTACAAGTCAAAATAATATGTCGAAATCTCGCAAATTACACGTCTTGGTATTTTGGCCATAACTATCTCTAAAAAATTGATATTGAGGTGATTTAAGTGGATATGGAAATCTAAGAGATAGAGCTTCAATTCATATGAAGACATCAAGACAAAATTTTGACGTTTAGAGGTCGCGCAAGAGGCACGCGGCGACCCGAAAAGAAGTCATTCAAGCGCGCGCCGTGAATTGCAGAACACGAAATTTTCAATTTTTCCGATTTTTGGCTCTTCCACCTTGTCTAGGACTCTAGGCTTATAAATAGGACTTAGGGAGCCCCTATTTTCGACACACTCTCATTCTTAGCACTTTTAGACTTTAGTTTTGGTATTTTTCTCTTCCATTCGATATTGAGATTTCTTGGGTTCTTCCCCTTGAAGTTATTTTGCTTATTAATCAAAGAGTAAGATTTCTTCATCTCTTTTGTCCGATTTCAATTGTTGGGTGATTATTATTGTTGCATGATTATATTTATGATTATTTTCTTTCCTTCAATTGAGATTATGATTTCATCCCCAAGCATTAACTAATTTCCTTGTTCTAGGATTATGATGATTTGATTCAAACAAGCAAGCATGAATATTAATTAATTGATTTGCTTTCCTGAATAAATTGTTTTACTTATTGATTGATTGTTTGGCCAACTCTTGATTGTTTTAAGGGAATAATTGAGATCGATCGAAGATATTATTCTGGGACTAAATTTATTCAGGGGGTTAGATATGAATCAGAGATGTATTATCTAACCCCGGGCTTAATGGAAATAGCAAATTATATTGGAATAGCCCTAATCTGTGAATACGTGAGTTATCAGATCTAGACCTAGTCTTTACATGTTTGTTATATTTGTTAACCACATGATCAATTAATTTATATTCTGCTTGCAAGTTTGATGAGATGAATCTAAAATCCTAGACTTTCATCCATATCTTTCTCCAAGTTTAGTTGTGTTTAGTTTTAATTGGTCTTTTTACTTGTTTTTCTTTAGTTTATTAAAATCACAAATTTGGTTAAAGTGTTTATGATTTATTCTCTATTATTTGTGAAACATAATAATTATTTGCCGCCTAAGTCTTCTTTGAGAGACGACTTGTAGTTAACTTGCTACTCTACAATTGATCTCGTTCTCTTTGCGAGGATTGCTAGATTTATTTTAGGTGTTTAGCGGTCAAACATTTTACATAAAAGATCTCGGCCAATTACTATATTTTCTTGGTGTTGAAGTCGCTCGTTCAACTCTTTGGAATTTCAATATCTCGGAGAAAGTACACTCTTGACATTTTAGATGAAGTAGGTCTACTCGAGAGCCAAATCTTTGTCAACATCTATGGAAGAGAATATTAAACTCTTGCCCACGATTGGACAAACATTGAAAAAGCCGTCAATTTATAGAAGATTGGTTGGTAAACTTATATACCTCACAATTACAAGACCGGAAATTAGTTATTCAGATCACATTATGAGCCAATTTATGCAAGAACCAAGGAAACCTCATTTGGATGCTATTCACCATCTTTTACGTTATCTTAAGGGTGCAACGGGGAGAGGATTGCTTTTCCCTGACCAAGGAAAATTTGTTATTAAAGGGATTTTGTGATTGATTGGGCTCGATGTTCCATTTATAGATGGTTGGTAACTAGATATTGTATCTTTCTTGGGACGAGCTCTTATCTCATAGAAAACCAAGAAGCAAACAAGCGTGTCAAGTTCTTTAGTGAAAATCGCAGTATCGAGCAATGGCCGCTATTACATGTGAACTCACGTGGTTGAGGTACTTATTGAATTACTTGTGAGTGGAACATCCCCAACCAGCTAGATTATTTTGTGATAGTCAAGGAACATTACAAATTGCAGCCAATCCGGTCTATCATGAACACACGAAACATATAGAGATCGATTGTCATGTTGTTCGAGGAAATTCAATCGGGTGACATAGAAATTGCTCATGTTCCTTCAAATTGCCCGACTTGCGGATTTATTCACTAAGCCACTTTCAACAAGTTTTCATTATATTCTCGGCAAATTGGGTGATCATGATATACACGCTCCAATTTGAGGGGAATATTATGGGAAGATATGTTAGCCAAATAAAGAAGAATAAAATATGTGATTGTATATAACTCCATTTATTTAGATTGATTGTAATTGATATATCGAGAATATCTTCTTAGTATAGGATAACTAGTTTTGCTTTATATATTTGTCCATATTTGTTTGTATACACACAACAACAATGAATTATTCTTCATTTTCAATTCTCCTTTCTGAAATTACATTGAGTTTCGTTTTCATGTTTTGTGGGGAAGGCTATGTGTACATAATATCATTCAAATCACTCTAAGTTAATTGCTTTAAAATTATATTCAAAAATATTAATCTATATATAATAAAATAGAAACATTAAACCTGTTTAAAAGTAAGTCGCATGCATTTGCATTGTTGAAAGTCAACATTTGATGGGATTTTTTTTTTAATAAGTTGGGAATAGTGGTTGGAGGAGAGGGGATAAATTTCAACGAAATTGTAAAATCTGAGTTCGAACCTGGTCAATACTCTTACAAAGGGTAAATAATATCACTTTAACTACAAGCTAGTAGTCATTATTTGAAAATTCACTACAAGAAACAAGGACTTTTGTCACGAAGCTATTAGCGACAACAAAAAGTTGTTGTAATAAACCCGTTTTGTGACAATGATTCTCACAAATAACTTGGGCATCGAATTGTCAAAAATATTTATTGCTAATGCCAAATAGCTACGACTAGTGAAAATTTTCGTCGCAAAAAGTTTGGTAAATGTGACAACTTTGTTGTCGCTAAAGGTTTTATTAGCAATTTTGTCCCGACTTATCTTTTGCGATGATAATATCGTTGCTAATAATTATTATTAGTGGCAATTTTTTGTCGTCCCCTAATAACTTATGTAAACAAATTTTTGTGCCAATATTTTATCGTCTCTAATATTTGTCCTAATTAATTCGCCTACTTTTCTCACCTCTCACACTTCCCGCCCTAATTTTTCTCCCTCATTTTTTCTCCCGTGTTGTTGCCTCGTCGACTTACGATGTAGCCAGTCTCTCTCTCTCTGTGTGTGTGTGTGTGTGTGTGTGTGTGTGTGGCCCTTCATTGTCTTGAATTATTCTTCCACAAAATAATTAGTGTACTAACATTGGGTTAAATATCGTCCATCGTCCAACACTTGACGGCTAATTATTGTTGCTACAACAAGAATTCATAGAATTGGATTATTTTTCATTTGTTCTATGTTTTGCTAGGTTTTTCAATTCACTTTTGGATGATGATTGGGGCCTTTGCTTATTTCTCAAGTGTTGCGGAATTTAGGTTAGTGAAACACTTAACAATTTTTGCTTTGATTCTCGAATTACTTGATTAGATTGTTTAATTGTTTGCTCGGTTGATCGTGTGCCATTAAAGTTTAATCAAGTTCATGGTCAGTTTCTTCAAATTATATCTACACATAACACAAATAAGCGGTCGTATTTCTCAATGTGGTGTTTTATCTCACATTTTTACGTTTCCTTAAAATATACGAGAGACATATGAACCTTTTTCTATAAATGCCAAAACTAGTGGAATAATTCTTGTTTGCTTTAGATTAAACTTGGTGCGGGATTTTACGGATAAGCCTCTAATATTCTATGTTGGGTGTGTATTTATAACATCCTATCCACATCTTTTAAACATTCTCTCCTTGACTTTTCAAGTTTCATTGTTTTCTCATCCTTCTAATCTTACATTGCGATCATTTCCAAATCATTACAACCGATCGCAGGAGAAAAGTCACTAACAAGAAACTAAAAATCGGTGATATTTTTGTTTTAAATTGCATGGAGGCAGGAAAAACAACATGGTTAATGTTGGGTATCAAATATAAATGTAAAATAGATAGGACAATTTGGAGGCTAAATGTTTATTGATTACAAGGATTACAAAAATATTTCAAAAGCTTATGCACTAAAGCCTTTGGAATATATCACTCAATAAGTTTGTAATCTAACCTCTCTAACTCTCGAAATGTTTTTACTTTTCTTTTTATACGACCCAACATTTATATGTTATAATGGATGGTTCTTTCAAATGAATGAAAATAGTATTTCTTAAAAATAGAAGTGATAAATAGATGAATTGGCCCACAAATATAATGCAAGGTACTAATAATTTTACGAGCCTAAAAGTGCTACTTGTCGGAAATTTGACCAAAGGGTAAAGTGGCGATTAATGCTTCTCATCAAGAATAGAAGTCGACCATTTTCCAATTCTCCACACACGGTGATTATCTTTCTTTTCCCCAATCGACATTGAATTCTTCAATACGGTAGATCATGACTTGAATTGAGGAGCCTTATTTTATATTTTAGAAACTTCCTCGATCATTTTGTTGACCATATTTAATCATTCTACGTATGCTGTTCACATGATCCAACTAATCCGCAAACCTTGAAAATTACAAATTACGTTTTAACACTCCTCTTAATTTGTAATTCGGACACGACTCGAAGTTGCTTGAATTTTTCAAGTGATTGCTTTAGTAAAATCATAAGCTAACCGTTCCTTGTATTCACAAACTCTAATTGAATTTCTTCATCATTCATGAGACTTATAATAAAGTGATGTCGAAGTTCAATATGCTTTGGCCTTGCACGAAAAATTGGATTCTTTGTCGAGCAATCGTCGACATGTTGTCACAAAGAATTATTGTGGAAATTGTCTTGTCTTTCTTGGACATCGATAAAATTCATCTTAACCAAATCGCTTCACAAGCGGCATACGTAGCAACAATGTATTTTGCTTCACGATGAAAGTGATACCGTCTTTTGTTTCTTTGATGCTCAAAAAATTATTTTCAAGCAAGACAAAATACATCCCGATGTACTTTTGCGATCACCTAGTGATCCGGACCAATCGCTATCGTATAACCAACAAGTTCATTTTCTTTTTCTTTGACATACTTGATGCCAAATTTTTCGTACCTTGAAGGTAACGAAGAATTCTTTTTGCCGTTGCATAGTGTAACTTGTTGGGTTCATGCATAAATCTTGAAATTAAGTTGACCATGTACACAATACCAGGCTTCATGTTTATCAAGTAGATCAAGGAGCCAACTAGACTTACGTATGTCTTTGAAATGCTTTGCCGCTCCGTCATTCAAGCGAAAATTTTCAATGACGGCAAGCGGAGTCGAAATTGTCTTACAACTATTCATATGAAATTTCTTCAAACTTCTTCATGGCATCCTAAAATGGTAGGCTTTTATTTGTTTTACCATGTTCACATTCAATAACCCGAATTAGTCTATTGATGTTCAAAAGATTGAAATAAGCAGTATCCTTTGCTCAACAATTATCAATCTAGAGAAGTGATTAAATTTTAAGTTCATTCTTGTTTTCCCTGTGAAACCCCTAACCCCCCCCCCCCACCCCCACCCAAAAATAAGGAAAAGAAAAATAACACATTGAAAGAAGAATATATGTGCTTACCATGAATGAATTTTAAAAACATAATTTATCCGAAATAGTAACGAGGTAATCATCTATAAATGTTTGTGCTTGTACATTATATAGCACATAACATGTTCACATTCCTTTCAAAACAATGCGCTGTGGAGAAGCTCATTTTCGATATTTCAAGTAAGATCGCACTTTATTTACCATTTTCGTTACTAAATGAATATACATTCTTTCTTTGAAACAAGGTCTTTTTACATGCATTTCTTGATTGCAATAGTTTACTCAATGATGGTTGTTTCTTGAGAAGTAAAGGGTTGAGCCAACAAAGTTTGTTTTTTCCAATAGGGAACTATAGGTCCAAACCAAACACCAAAATGAACACAAAGCAATTTCAAATACAACACACTTTCTCAAAATAACCCAGTACCAACCGATTACAAGTAAAAGATTTATGCCTCACGTCTTAAGCTAGCTAATCTAGTATGTGTTTGTGAAATAATTATGCAAAAACTGAATAAATAATTACGGTATGAGTCGACATAAACATATCGCATGCACGATAGCGATTGCAGGGTCTGGATGTTTTTCGCACACTCGCTCTTACATGAGTGAGTCCTATCCCCATTTTCTTTTAAAGTGCTCATGTAGATTGTACTTCCAGTTCTGTAGCAATTCATTGCATCTCGCTCGACCACTCGGCATAATACACCACCTTTGCGGGTGTAATCAATGGAGAACCAATCTGAAACATAAATAAAATGTATTAAGCAACTTGAGTAATTCATAATGTAATGTATAATGATTAAAATGAAGAATATGAACTAATTAACAATGTACAAAAATCTCTCAAAGACTGTGTCCGTCCGATGCAATGGGATCCTGACCCATAACTCGTGGAAAGGCTCGCAATGGTCTCATGTAAGAATCTCAATTGCACTATCGTAAAGCGTTCCATCATCGCTTAAGGCCTTCCACGTCGTGCCTTCCTCGTCACACTCTAGATTGATTTTGCCACTAGTTGCCACTATTTGATGCATGTCTATTGCTTTAGCTAGCCCTTGGATTCTCAAGAGTCTCGAGGACTTGGGGGTATCGTGGGGCTCGCGTGGGCAGCTTTGTGCACATAATTTGAGGACATTTTAATAAAATATATAATAAAATCTTTATACAACGTCCGTAATGAATGTATATGACTCAAAATTTCAAATTATTTGACTCGTCTGCAAGGGCAACCTAGAAGTGAATCCTCGCGCGGTGGTTCGCTCCACCGGATGAACTGCACAAGTAGCTATAGGTGCGGACATGATGTATACGAAATGATACATATAAGACAAAAACTATAAATAAATCACATAGGAGAAAAAAGTACTACATAAGTTAAATGATACACATAAGACAAAAAAATATGCTAGAAACAAAACTAATCAAATATATCAAGACAAAAATTTAAGAAACTACAAGAATTGGATAAGAGGCAAGATCATCTTACTTGAGAATCATCCCACAACCATTAACACTTTGCCATTATGGATCCGGATGATGTTTAGCAACTGTTTCAATTTATTATAGAAAGAATATTTTATGTACCTTTAGAATGTCTATTCCCTATAACCTGGTTGGACTTTCTTTTCAATGAATACGATTTGTTCTTCTATCAAAGTTGAAATATATTTTCTTTAGAAAATTAGGTGGCAAGTTCTTTGCCACAAGATTGAACAAGAGTGCATTGAGATAAGTCGACATCATTCACATAATTATTAGGAACACAATAAAAAAATAGATGTATAATCGATTTGTCATTGTCACCTTTCATGATAAGGTGAAAATCTATTACATTAGTCATTGTGAGTGTCAATGTTTTCCACATCCATGTCATCAATATCATCACCATTTTCATCAATTAGTTCATTTTCACTATCTTGACATCTTGATCATTAGTTGCATCTTCTTCATCGTTAATAAATTCATCTTGTACACGGACAAATCATTTAGAATTGTTTCTAAATCGGAAGTGACAATGTCTGTAGGATGATTTGATTGATCCCATGACATTGTTTCTATGTCCGGCAATTCAACAAATAATTCAAAATTTGCACCACTTATCGTATCGCCTTCCACAACCTTGTCCAAGTCATCGGTTGGCAAATCTCAAATATTATTCAATTTCATTTTATTCGACACACACCACAAACACATTACACATATATTTGTGAAGAGGTATGTAAAATGTGTGATGATATGTATTTAATCAGTACAAAAACTTGTATGAGATAGTCTCATGGGGTTTAATTTCATGAGATGGGTCATAAATGACCCATGTTAGGTAACCCATTTAAAATGGATCTAACTTGTTTTATATGTAAAATGAGTTGGATTTGTCTCATAAATTTAAATCCATGATAGAATCTCACATATTGGCATTTTATTAAAGCCTTTTAACCATTTATCTCTCTCCTTTCTCTCTCCTTCCTCTCTCTATCTCTCATGTATCTATCTATATCCCTCTTTCTCTCTTGGTATGATCCTTCATTTTATCCATCCCCTTTTTTTCTCTTTGAATCTCTATCTCTTATACACACATAATTACACACGATTAAAACTTGGTCTATACACGTTTTTCACCTTCTCCCAGAGATCTTTCTTGTCTTTGATCTTTACCTAAAATCTCTCACCACTACATAAGTCATCAAAATTCACCTCCTATCACCTTTTATTTTTTTTTTTTTTTTTACATAATGTTTTAATCTACAATGTGTTTCTCAGGATCGAGTTTTGTATTGTAATTTATAGGATGAAATTGAGGCATTGTGAGTGTGCAATGGGTCATAAATGACCCATGTTAGGTAACTCATTTAAAATGGATCTAACTTGTTTTGATTTGTAAAATGAGTTGTATTCGTCTCATAAATTTAATTCCATAATACGATCTCACATATTGGTATTTTATTAATGCCTTAAACCATTATCTCTCTCCTTTTCTCTCTCTCTCTCTCTCTCTCTCATATATCTATCTATATATCCCTCTTTCTCTCGATCCGGTTTATGATCCTTCATTTTATCCATCCCCTTTTTTTCTTTGAATCTCCATCTCTTTCACACACACAATTACACACGAGTTAAAACTTGGTCTATACACGTTTTTAACCTTCTCCAAGAGATCTTTCTTGCCAACCCGATCTTCTACCTAAAATCTCTCACCACTACACAAGTCATCAAAATTCACCTCCTATCACCTTTTATTTTTTTACATAATATTTAATCTACAATTTTTCTTACGGATCGAGTTTTATTTGTAATTTATAGGATGAAATTGAGGCATTGTGAGATGTGCAATTCGGACGATGCCATTTTTACCCTTCGACGCAAAGATTTCTATGTTGGAGCTGCGATGCGAAAGTTCATGAGGCTAATTTCCTTGTAGATCTCCATGTTCGCCAATACATGTGCTCTAAGCGCAATAATCTCACCGGAAGGAGCCTCCAACGTCGGTTTAAAGCCTTTTCCCGCAACTTTGTCTCGCGTGTCCATGAGTCTCCACCAAAGAAAACGACATCGGATCCGTCTCGGCACCACCTTGCCTTGGGATATCCACCATCTGCGCAACTTGATGCTAGAAAAAAATTTTGTTCGTAGATTTTCTTTACTTGAACGAAAATTGATAGACTTCTCTTAAATAGAATGTATTTGCATCATAAAATGGCTCTATAAGTTTTATTGTATTCATTAACATGATAATTTTATCCTGGATACACTTGTAAAATGTGACGAACAAGCCGAACCACGACAATAAGCGTGCAAAACACTCAAAGACGTATACCATTCACCCGATATCGGTTTAAGAAGGTAAAAAGTTATTATATATTTAAAATTAAGTTTTTATAAGCGTGTGATACAAGTATGATTTTCGATTTTGTTAATATCGGACTAATATTAGATAGAGTCGACATCGAGACGCAAAGAGCCCTTATCATTGATAGAAAATTGGAAAGATATGCACACACGTGAGGGTGATAGGTGTACTCTTATGCCGAAAGCGGACTATGTAATTATAAATAATTCTAACTCGCGGCTTTCTTTTTCATCTCGACTCTGTATCACACATTCTTTGCTCCGCAAAGACCTTGAGGAACTCCAATTGATATTAGGTGGGAAGCAAGTAAGGTCTACATGGAAGACTAGGCCCAACTCGGTCATATGTCCTCCGTCCTAAAATCTCTTGCATGATAGCATGCTCATCTACATGCTCAAGGTCTGCCGATGATGCTCGTGTAAATCTCTCTACAAGACGATCTTTGTAAATTTGAAAGTTGAAGTATCGGATAACTTATAAAAACTAACTTACTCAATACCTACAAAGGAATATTCCAAAGAAATCGTCCACATCCGGGAATCGTCAATGCGGACCCAATATGCCTTATCGGTGTCTTTGCTTTTACCTTCAATGTTTAATATTATGCCCAACAAGCTATCACAAATATTTTTCTCGATATGCATAAGTCCAACTTATAGGCGCGGTGACAATGAAGCCCCATAAGGCAAATTCCATAAACTACTTTTCTTACTCCAATTTAACTATATTGTATGATGCTTTTGTTTCTTGCCACCATAATTCTCATACTTCCCGGGCAATCTAGGATCAAGATTCTGCAATTGTTCTAATATTTGTTCGATTGTTTTGAGAGTTGGGGAAGTCTCTTGTCAATTTATGCAATTTTTCCGGTCGTGATAATTCAACCATCTCCTCTCGAGTACGGGTTGTATACTCCTCTTCAACAATATCCCATAGATCATGAGATATAAACATTGTTTGCATTAGAACACTCCCTCGTAATTTTTGCCAACAAAGATAGAGATACCTTGTTGGGAATATATGAAGGTTAATTTATTGGTGCTAGTGGAAGCCATTTTAGAAAATGGGTGGGGATATCAGGTCAAGGGTGGCTCTAATACCACAAATATGTTGGGCATCAAATATAAATTTGGAGGCTAAATTTTTTATTGATTGCAAGGATTACAAAATTATTTCCAAAGTTTATGCACTAAAGCCTTTGGAATATATCACTCAATAAGTTTGTAATCTAACTTCACTAACTCTCTGTAATATTTTTACTTTTCTTTTTTCTCGACCCAACATTCTCGACATATATGTATATATAGGCAAAGAAATGACAGATTAATGCTTCTCATCGAATAGAAGTCGACCATTTTCTAATTCTCCACACACACGGTGATTACCTTTTTTTCCCCCAATCAATATTGAATTCCTCAATATAGTGGATCACAACTTGAATTGAGGAGCCTTATTTCATATTCTAGAAACTTTCTCAATCATTTTGCTGACCATATTTAATCATCGTGTATGCGCTCACATGCTCCAACTAATCCACACTAAGGGGAGATCTTAGGAATTTTCACGTGCATGAACAAATATTGTATACTAATGAAACTACATTAAGTAAGTACACATTCTTGAATAGGATAGGGTCATTGCCAAATTATATAGAGGGAGGAGAAGTGGAGAGAAATACATGCATGTCGAATATAACAATACGTTATATGTTATAAAGAATGATGCATTGCAAATATATATCTGTGATTAGTGCAAATCGACTTATGATGTTGATCAATAAGAGTTGGATACACATCGGAAACATAAATTTAAATGAATTTTGAAATGGGTTGAAAGATTCTATAGAGCACACGAAGAATTATACCAATTCTATAGATCAAATCGATTGCCCTTGCAAAAAGTGTTTGAATAAGAAAATGGAAATGTCAAAAAACGATTTGCTCATAGCCATGGTTATGGATTTAATCCAACATATATACGCAATATGGGATTTCCATGGTGAAACTACTACCACCACATCAACATCACCAATGTTAGTGAATCGGTGACGAGATGACCGAAATATTAAATTATTTTTCTAATACATCGAAGCTCATGACATACATGGTGACACACAAGATGATGAAGAGGATTCACATGATTTTAAATTTATAGATACATTATATGAGCTACACGTTGAACTATATCCGGTCATGTACCAAGTATTCATCCTTGAAATTTCGGTGAAATTGATGCACCTTAAAGTACTTCATTAGTGGAGTAACGAGCAGCATAGATGCTTTGTTGAAGCTATTGAAGGATGCAATACCTTATGGTAACAAGTTACCTACTTCGCATTATGACTCGAAAAAACTATTGAGCAAATTGGATTTAGGTTATGAAAATATACATGCATGTCCGTATGATTCGCTTATTTTGGAAGGAGAATGCTAATCTCTGACATGTCTAATTTGCATCACGGGTCATTTGGAAGAACACAAAGGGCAGCAAAGTTCCACGTAAGGTACTTCGTTACGTCCCTTTGAAGGATCGACTAAAACGATTATATGTTTTCCATCATATTTCTAGGAAATGACATGGCATCGAAGGGGCGTCGAAGGATAAAGATATAATGTGACATCCAGTGGACGATAAGGAATGGAAGGAAATAAATGAAAAATACCCGACTTTGCTCGTGAACCGAGAAATGTCAGTTGGGTTTTTTTCTCGGTGACGATTTCAATCCGTTTGGTAATATGAGCTTATCTTACAACATGTGGCTAGTGGTAATAAGTGTGTATACTTTACCACAATGGTTATGTAATAAAGACCCATACAAGCAATTGACTATGTTGATCCAGGACTAAATGCTCGGTCGAGGATATTGATGTGTAATAAAGGCCGTTGGTTGATGAATTGCGGGAATTGTGGTTAGAAGAAGTTGTTCTACGTGATCTGCTTCTAACACTAGATTTAGGATGCGAGTGGTATTGTTGATGACGATAAATGACTTTCCCCTCGTAGTAGTTTGTCCGGTTGGAGTGGACAGGGTTATATGGCTTGTCCTACATGCAATGATGAAACTCCTTCCAAATAAATTACGAGCAAAATTTGCTATGAAGGGCATCAACGATGGCTTTTCGTAATGATTTCGATGAGAAACACCAAAAATATTGATGGGAATGGACAGTGACCAACTCCACCATGAGAGACATGCTCACACGATTGCATCCGGACATGCCCTGCGCCAGTTTTCCGCCTCCGCCATCCCTACTTACAGTGCGGGTGCTCCGTCATCGTCGAGATCCTTTGGAGATAATGGAGGTGAGGATTTAGATGATTAGGCTTAGATGAGACAATATCTTGCTTATATATATATATATGGATGATTAGTTTGATATGTTTTTGTGTTTGGTTGAATGAACACATTTAGTCTTTGTTGGGTAATGGTTATATTGTTATTAGTTGAATACATGTAGTTTGATATTTAACATGATGTTGACACTTGTTTTTAGTGTTTGGTTGATATCATTGGTTGAATGAATATTGAATTGTGTTGGGTAATGTTGATATTATTATTAGGTGAATACATGTTTAAAAATTGAATAATAAAATGAAAATAATATTTAATAAAAGGGGTTTTGTGGCGACTTTGTCGTCACAAATAAACTTTCAGAGGACAACGACTTTTGTGACGACAAATTTGCCACAAAAATCTTAAACTACTTTGCGACAATATTGTCGTCACAAATAAGTTTGATGAAATGAAAATCTTTCTGGCGACTTATTTGTGACGACACTATTATCACAATAACATTTGTGATGACGTCGGCGTCACAAATAACTTCTTTGTCACGAGGTTTACGTGTCGACTTATTTGAGACGACTTGTCGCCACGAGATAACCTCACAAATAACCTTTTTGTGACGATATTTGGTCTTTTGTGACTATTTTTGTCATCACAAAACCTATTTTTCTAGTAGTGATTAATAGATTGAGTGGTTTAGACTCGGAAGCCTAGACGATTTGAGTTTCTATTCTCAATATATATACATTTAATAGTTTTAATCTGAATAAATTTATATTTTTAAAATCAATCGCTATCATACACTATTCAATCAATACCAAAATATCACAATTCACAACATACAAAAAGAAATAACATAATTGCATAAATAACATAACACACTAATCATATTTTAAGGATAATATTCAAAAAGACATGCATAATAATAACAAAGACATAATTATAGTTTATATGATTTTGGTGTTTGCCCACCTCGTTTTTATTCTGGCTCGCCCTTGGAGGTTTTATCATTAAGTTATAAGGATATGTCTTGTTTGTTGTTTTTTCTTGCAATTAATTATTTACATAATTTTCTTTTAAATTCACAAACGGGTTTGACGGATTAAATGGGTCATAGTAGGTTGACCCGGACCCAACCTGTTTAATTGATAGGTTATTTGGGTTCGATCCAATTTCGACATGGACCCTCTGAAGCCTGGACCCATATCCATTAATTTCGTGTTAAGTTAGGTGTCGGGTTTTGCGTGTCGGTCTGAAATTGACACCCCTAGGATTTTAGGGGAAAAAACACTCTAGTTGTAAGGAGATTATCGGTCTTTTGAGGTTTTGTCTTTAAATCTTTTAATATATTACAACCGTCAAAAAAAGATATTACAAAAAGAAAAACCTGTAAATAAATTAATGGATAATCGTCATAAGGTTATAATTATTAATTAAGTGTGATGATAACTGAGATAATAATGATGCATTTACGTCAATATAAGGATTATTATAGAGGGGTATGAGTCGTAGCAAGTCATTTTCAGCTCGTCATGCAAAAATCATGAGAAAATCCCATGAAGTAAACAAAATTAGGTAGTCGACATTCTTCAATAAATTAAAAATTAATTCATTATATCAGTTGGCAAACATTGACTCTTTTTTTCTTGATAAAAATAAATTTATTAGATGGGTACGCGGGTCGGGTCCGGGTTAAATGAAATAAGCGGTCGGGTTCGGGTTCAAGATTCTTACATGAATAATTAAATAGATCGGGTCCTGGGTCGATTATTTTTTTGACACGCGAACCTGCGAATCCGGACTCACGAACCCAAACCCAACTCAAATTGACACCCCTAGTTATCACATGAACAATACAACATAGCCAAAGGTTATGATCTTTATAATAATTTTACTTCAAACTCAATTGTGTAGTAATATAAGGTCCTGCTAACGTTATAAACCAAATCGAGTCAAAATTAATATTTTTCATTAACGTACTTTAAACATACGATGAGATTAATTACTCGTAGTTATAATTATTCCATGATGAGATTAGAATTGATTAGATATTAAATGAGTCGGGACAAAAAGATTAATTTACCATTAGAAAGTGCGTCGTCATATGTCAGTGAGGATATGCATGTTTTGTTGTGAACTTAAACAATATGGATCTAACACTCTAAATAACACCATTATGAATTAAAGTTTGATGTACTTGTTGTTAGAGTAGGGTGCCCTGCACTCCAATAGAAAAAAATAAGGGAACACCATAGAAAAACATGACAAATAGGAATAATATTTTTGGGTTGTTTTTCCTATGTTAGGGACAATTATGAAAATAAAATTAATTTAATTTAGTTTATTTCACGAAAATACGATAAAATAGTTAAAAAATAGAAAGCCCGACTTCGAGTTCATCGCATCGCGGATTTTGCTTACCAAAAATGGCCCACTTGAACTCGATTCCTGGCGTGGCTCAACAAAGCAACCACACCGTCCTACCTATTTAAAGTTTGAGAATATGTCGAGGGTGTTGTGCCCCGATGCCTCTAATCATTGGCTTTACCCGATATAACTCGCACACGAGCTCCAGCTATACCGAGTATTAATTAAGAAAATGAAAAACTAGACATAACAGATTGTGATTTTGTGAAAAAAAAAAATTCTTAAGGTCTGGCCGTGAGTTTGTGGTAGAAAACATTGAAAGTGTTCTTTTGTTTTTCTTCCTCATTTTTTTCTCTTAAAGCACTTATCTTCAATAGTTGTGGATAATAATTAATTGATAATTATTCATTCTCACAATTTATTCTTCAATTAATTGTTAATTGTAGAATTAATATTCTAGTCCATTATCAATTCGAAAACCAAATAAATTTTACTAGCAAAAAATTTATTTGGGTGTCTACAATCGAGAAGGTGGACTCGATTAGAGGGGAGGTGTCGAATCCCTATTGGCGAGCATTTGGAGTTTTGGTGATTGCCACATATCCGGGAATTGATTCCCTCTCAATCTTCGCTAAAAGGAGAAGATTCTACGAGGGTAATTTTCTTTTATCACTTACGAATCAAAATTTATTTTTGCGCATGATAACGAAAATGACGATCATTACAATCGCTACGTGAACCTACGGTGTTAGTGTTTATTATGATGAATGCACTTATTTTAATTTGATTAAAAATTTTAAATTTCCGATGTGTGAACCCGTGTGGTATAGCGAACCCAACAAAGGGTGGCATGAGCCACGGTTTGCATTTTGTTATCGATTTTGATTTGTTTTATCTTTATTAGATAAGCATGTTATAATTATTAAAATTTGTTTTAATAATTATTTTGTGTGGGATAAAATATGTTTTATTTGATTTAAGCTGTGGGATTAAAAATATATATGATTTCTTAATCAAGAAAACTAGTTTCTTGTTTAAGTTTTATATATTTCTAAAATTAAAAAAATGGTTGGAATGTTTTTTTAAAAGTCTGCCCGTTTTTTCAATGCACCAAAATGTTGTAAATTGATTTGTTTGTGGACTTCACTTTCACGTGCAATTTTAAGGAGTTTAATTTTCTTTTTCAAATTGCAACGTGTTTTACTATTTGTTTACAAATTATTTTTCAATTTACTCATTTTAATATTAAAGAGTTAATATTAAAATTAATCCCATAAATGAAATCAACACACAAAATTGGTAAATTTAAATGCTTTAAATTCATGTGATGAATGTTTTAGCATGATTTATTTAGGGATGATCATGAGTCTATGACCAATGTGATTGGATGTGTTTTATTTCTTTGGCTTTACGGGGCTGCGAGCCTCTTATTCTATTTTTATAAGTTCTTTAAATTTTCGCATTGAGAGTAGACTAGGTGGTGAGCTTTTCCATTTATTGTAATTGGAGGACGTTCGATACTTAAGGGCCGCTTTTTGTGTGGGTAGATTTTTACAAATGTAATAGAATAGGAGACTCAAGACCCATGCGTGTATGGGTACATTAATAAAATGTAATAGAAATAGTTCTATTTATTGTGTCCCTTAGATTGACCACAAGCCCATTTTTTGCTCTAATGGGTCGCATAGGTTGGCCATGATCATCCCACCGATTTTTGCATAGGATGCTTGTTAGATTTATTTAATGCTTTTTGCTTGCGCTCATATGATGAATTGCGTTAAATAAAAACACACTTAGTAATTAGGTTGATGAGGTCTTGAAAAGAAAACCCCACATTTTTGAAACTTAATAAGAAATTTAATTTTAATTAATTTCATATCAAACAAAATGGACAAACTATGTTAGACATATCGTTCCATGCCTTCCATCAAAGGTAGACGACATGACGATGCTACCACGTACACTTGGTCATTGGCCATGAGTCGTGGGAGTGGCCTTGTCTTTGGAAAGTCGTGATCCCTACCAAGCATTGAGATGTTTGTGAGATGGACTCGTCATTATGTTGGCCACAAGTTGTGGGATATTTTGATGCTCCATCTACACAAAGGTTTGATGGGTTATGTTTGACGCTTAGTACCATATAGGCTCATGAAATTGGGGTATATGGGAAAAGTGAGGCGAGAATATCTTGAGGTTGTATAAATGATACAATTGTCAAAGAGTTGATTACCAATGGAAATATATCATGAGCTCATAAAATTGGGGTATGAAATATTTCATTTGGGCTCTAAGTTCATTAAGAAAATTTGATTTTCGAATTTTATGATGGGGTTAATAAAATTTGAATAAAATAGTGGGAAACATTTAATATTAAAGACCTTATATTGAATGAATGTATTTTCCATAGTTTACTCATTTTCGCTTCGCCGTTTATTTTTGTAGATATCTCTACTAAAATGGCTAAAAATCCACTTGCATCCATACTTAAGCAAAACAAATTAACTAGCCCAAATTTTGTCGATTGGTTGAGAAACCTAAAAATTGTCCTTGATCGGAGAAGAGGGCTTATGTACTTTGACAAAGTGCCTCCTCCACCTCCTTAGGATAAGACATCGATGCCTATGGAGAATATCTTCGTCATATAGATGACAATCTCTAGGCTCGGTGCTATATGTTAGCATCGATGTCAAATGAGCTGCGCAGAGGCGTGATGAGGGTGTAGATCATGTTCTTTGAGATCCTCGTTCACCTACAAGAGTTGTATGGTGAGAGAACCAGGCAAATGAGATATCGGATATCAAAAGACCTTTTCGGATGTCGTATGATCGAGGGCTCTTGACCCAAGAACATGGTGAAGATGATAGCTCTCATTCAAAGGTTCTCGTCCTTGGAGTCGTTATGGACAATGAAGTCTATGTGGACCTTTTTGCCGCAATCTCGCCTCCCTCATTTGACACATTTGTTGTCAATTTTAACATGCACTCCATAGACTAGTCTCCCTGAATTGGTGAACATGTTAAAGACGGTTAAATCCACTATCAAAAAGGATAAGCTTGTCTTGCTTGTTGGATCCACTTTCGGTTCAAAGGCCGCAAAGTCAAGAAAAGGAAGTGGAAAGAAAAGGGTTCCTCTAAGCCCAACAAGAAGGCGCAGGACAATGGCAAGAAAAAGGTTAATTCTCAAGCCAATGACAAATGCCATAAGCTGCGGCAAAATGGGGCCTTTGGAAGAGGAAGCGCAAGGAGTACCTTGCAAGCTCTGAAACGTTCGAGGTATATATTTTGTTGAAGTTAACTTATCCGTTAATGATGCTTCTTGGGTATTGGATACGGTTGTGGCTCACACTTTTGCAATGATTTGCGGATAATGACAAGAAGCATGAAGCTTGATAGGGAGGAGACAATCCTTAGAATGGGGAATGGAGCAAGAGTTCTTTGCATTAGCTATAGGGGCGCTTATCTAGCTTTAGAGAATGATTTTAATTTGTGTTTGAACAATTGTCTTTATGTTCGAATATTATTAGAAACATTATCTATGTTTCTATTTTGGATAGAGAAGGTTTTAAATTTGTCATTGAGAATGGAAGTTGTTCCATTTTCAAAGATTCGCATTTATATATTAAGTTATTTGGCAAATTATTTGTACACTATTGCTCCCCATAATCCCATACTCACAATTCAACAAAATAAAAGAAAATTAATAATCACGAGTTCTTTCACTCTTTGGCATGCTAGATTAGGTCATATTTACGAAAAGAGGATATAAAAGTTGGCGGAAAAACTCGACCTTAGGGGAGAGCAAAAATTGCCAACATATGAATCATGTCTTAAAGAAAAATGACTAAATCACCATTTGTTGGACAAGTGGAGCGAGCAAAAATTTGTTGGATTTGATCCACACGGATGTCTGTGGACCACTAGCGTTAGTGAACGAGGGAACTATCACTACTTCATAACTTTTACCGACGATTATTCTAGGTATGATTATGTATTTCTTATGAGACTCAAATCTGAAGCTTTTGAAAAGTTCAAATAGTTTAGATATGAGGTGGAGAAACAAACTGGTTGTAGTATTAAGACTCTTGATTTGATCGATGAGGCGAATACTTGAACACCGAGTTTCTTGATTATTTGAAAGAGAATGTGATTCTTTCACGGTGGACTCCTCACGGTACTCCACAACTCAATGGAGTTTCGGAGCGTAGGAATCGAACATTATTAGACATGGTTCGATCAATGATGAGTTTCACTACATTACCTCTTTCATTATGGGGCTATGCCTTAGAGACGACGGCATACCTATTGAATAGAGTGCCATCTAAAGTCGTGCCCAATACACCATACGAAATGTGGTGTAGCAAGAGACCCTCCTACAAATACCTCAAAGTATGGGGTGGTTCGCTTATGTGAAGCGACAAGTGGGAGATAAGTTAGATATGAGATCTATCTTATGTAAATTCGTGGGATATCTCGATATGGGCCTAAAATACATGGGCAATTAGAGCTAGGGCAAGTGTGAGATTGTCGAGTAGGGTGCCCTACAATCCAATTAGAATTGGATTTATCCTACTTGTAAAAATAATTTTATTGGGAATTATATTAATATAAAGGCATTTTTCTTTATCTTATGTTTTGCATTTATTATTTAATTGCTCATAGATACGATCCTTAGATCATTTTAAGCTATGAGGCATGGTTGCGCATTTGATGACGATCATGGAACATGCGCCTAAGGTTTGATCTTAAAATAGTTCCAAGTCACGGGTTTTTCAAGATAGGGCGTTGAATAACCCCGTAAGACTTGTGCATATGATGCATGCTCGTGAGGCGAGAATATTACATTCCATTAACATTAATGTTGAAGACGCAAATGCATATATGCGGGTCTTGTTGGAGAACAAGTTCATCGAACATGACCCAATAGAAATTCTTACATGGAAACTTTGTTTGTCGAATAAGAATTTTCATATTGCAATAGTACATGATTAATCCTCGTACTTGAGGCACGACAAAGTAGCCTTGTGTTTATCTTTGCAATACTTTGATTTATCTTTTGATTGCTTGACAATCATAAAGGGGTATTTTGGGTATTGCTTGTTTTGATATACATGGAGGCTTATCGTGGCCAACATAGAATTCGACACTTGTCTTTTGACAAGTAATTTCTGTGTGTTTTCATAGTTTGTGATTCAAAGACCACTTGACCAAGGCACGATGAATTTGATTTATAAAAGAATCACTAGAACTTGAAATGGAATCACAGATTATTAAATCAATTGGGTTTCGATAAATTCATGTCCAAGATTTAATTGGGAAATTAGTTGTCGAAATGATTGTACATGTATGCAATTGCAATTGAAATAGGTTTACTCGCTATTTCACTTAATACTAGGTAATCATGCTACTTGCTAGATGTTACCATGATTTGTAGGTTCTTGAAATTAAAGAGTTGATTTCAAGTATATTAATTAATATGATTAATTAGTAGAATAAATTATTATTATTCAAAAGTTACAAAATTGTAAGCCGCAACTAGTATTAGTTGTGAACCTAAAAGGGTCACACATAGTTTTGGTTGTTGACATTTGAAATTGATAAATTTAATAGTTGGATGCAATTAATTAATACATAGATTAATAATTTAATTCAATAGTTGAATTAAATATTTAATTAAATAATACAATTATCTAATTAAATCTAATTTGATTAGAAGACTCAATAGAAGGAATAGGATAAATTTGTTAATCAATTGGATTGGTTAATTTGGGCTTTGAGTATTAATTAATTAATTAGTTGAATTAATTAGTTAATTAGAGTTTTTGAAGTCCAAACCCATACCATAAACTAGTAGGCCTAAATGTGGAAGCCCACTAGATAATTGAAGATTTATTTATATATATAATGAGATATATATATATATATATATATATATATATAAGAAAAAAATTGCCACATTGGCACATTGTATATGCACGACAGTTTTCACAAGCCACTAAGCCATTTATTAGTGGTAACTCCCACTAATAAATAGTGAGGTGGTTTTAATTCCTTAGTTAATAAAACATGGGAGTTTTTATTAATTAAGAAAATGAAAAACTTGACATAACAGATTGTGATTTTGTGAAAAACAAATTCTTAAGGCCTGGCCGTGAGTTTGTGGTAGAAAACATTGAAAGTGTTCTTTTGTTTTTCTTCCTCATTTTTTTTTCTCTTAAAGCACTTTTTTTTAGAATGAAAATGCATTTCATTAAGAAGAAAAGACATGAGCTTCCCCCACAACCATGTACAGAATATGCTGGAGAATAACTACAGAAACAGACTCTAAAGGACTAAGAGAAAAAGCATGACGCACTAGATTGTGAGAAATACAATTGCCCGATCGTCTAACCCAACTAAACGAAATGAACGCAATACTAGGCATAAGGAGTTTTACGTCCTCTATGATATTCCCCAGATAGGAGAAGTCCGTCGAGGTCTTCGAGAATGCATGAAAAATGTTTATGTTGTCCATCTCCAACACCACCGTCTGGAAGCCTTTATCCAATGCGACCCCAACACCTTCTCGACACGCCAAGGCCTCAGCAATTTCAACATCCATAACTTCCAGGCTAAATCTGGAAATGGATCCTTTAGCATTACCTGCATAGTCCCTTATAATTACTCCGATCCCCATTCCGACTTCCAGCACTATTGACGCATCAACATTTATTTTGACAGCAGAAGATGGTGGTGGTTCCCATATATCATTTGTTGATCTCTTGGGCAGGGGTGCAGTTTGGACTTTGTTGAGTCTTTGGTATTCTTCAAGCTTTCCTATGGCCATCTCAATACACCTTTGTGGAGCAATATCTTTTCCTTGAAAAGTTGTCATGTTACGTCCATACCATATGCTCCAAAGTTGCATAGCAAAAATTCGTGGGACACGCCATCCATCGTTTCCACTATCCATTCGATCCAATCAGCTAGGTCACCTATCCCCGTTAATTTATTTGTGTTTAATCGTAACGGGCATGCCTCCCACACAAATGCGGCCCATGCACAATCTCTCAATGCGTGTATTGCCGTTTCCTCCTCTTGTCCGCATCGACAACAGGTTGGATCACCCCTACCCCTTTTTTACCCAAAGCACTTTTCACCGGAAGTATGTTTTTAATACACTTCCAAAAGAAAATTTTAACCTTGGGCGGTATATCCAATCGCCACACCCATCTCCATAATTTCCTATTTTTCCCGGACGACGGTGACGTAGTGTTGGAGCTTTCTTGAGATTGCTTGGCCACATGGTATCCTGATTTAACGCTATAAGTTCCATTTTTTGTGTGGTGCCACATTAGCTTGTCCGTTCTCGCTTTAGAAATCAGTGGAATTGTTCTAATAGCTATTATCTCCTGGGGATTCAAAATCTCCCTTAATCTTTCAATGTTCCACCCAGGAGCATCTTCATACATTAGCTCACTAACTCGAAGGTCCTCCGGCCAGTCACCGTGCGAAGATATAATTCGGAAATTTGGCAATGTCGGCACCCATGGGTCCTTCCATACCATCACCTCATTTCCATTTCCAATATTCCATCTCATCCCTTAATAATAATTTGTCTCCCTACAACAATGCTTCTCCAAGTATATGATGGATTATAGCCAATCGTTGCATCAATAAAATTATTATTAGGGTAGTATCTCGCCTTAAGTGACTGTGCAAGTAAAGAATTGCTGTCATGAATAAGTCTCCAACTCTGTTTTGCTAGCATTGCCTCATTAAAACAATTAAGATCTCTGAATCCCATACCTCCTTCATCTTTCGCCTTAGTAAGGGTATTCCACGAACACAAATGAATCATCTTTCTTCCCGCTTTTGACCCCACCAAAAATTGCTAATAATGGAATTTAACTGTTGGCACACATTTTGGGGGAAACTAAAACAACTCATGATGTAGGATGGGATTGCTTGAGCCACTGATTTAATGAGAATCATTTTTCCGGCAATTGAGAGAAGTCGACATTTCCATTGCATGAGTTTTTTCGAAACACGATCAACTAGGAGCTGGAAAACCTCCTTTTTGGAACGCCCAACCACAGTAGGTAACCCCAAATAAATTGCATGTTTCGACACTAATTGGACCCCCATCTTGACAACAAGTTGCTGTTGTCTCGAAGTCTCGATGTTACCACTGAATGAAATCTCCGACTTGTCCAGATTAATTTTCTGTCCCAAAGCCCTTTCATATGCATGAATAATCCTGCTCGTTTCCTCTATCTCCTGATCGTTTGATCTTCCAAAAATAATGCTATCATCCGCAAAAATAAGTGCGAAATTTGTGGAGCCCGTTGGCAGATCCGATATCCATGCAATGATCCGCTTAATTCTGCCTTTCGAATCATAGAGAGAAAGCCTCTGCACAAAAAAAAGGAACAAATACGAGAAAGTGGGTCTCCTTGTCGAAGCCCACGAGAGGGGGAGAAAAAATCTCCGGTTGTCCATTAACTAAAATAGAGAACGAAACAGTAGAAATACATTTCATGATAAGCGCAACGAAAGATTGATTAATACCCATTTTAAGAATAACACATCGAAGAAATTTTCATTCCACCCGATCATAAGCCTTGCTCATATCGAGTTTGAATGCAAAGTTTCCACATTTTTAGCTTTACTATTTTTCATGGAGTGAAAAATTTGAAAGCAAGCAGAGCATTATCAGTGATGAGAGACATCCGGGACAAAGGCAGATGAGTTTGACAAATAAGACTCGGCAAAATAGATTTAAGTCTATTGGCAATGGTTTTTGTTATGATTTTGAAGAGAACATTGCAAAGACTTATGGGGCGAAAATCGGTAACATTTTCGGGTTTTTTTTTCTTAGGAATCAGTGCTATGAAAGTTTGATTAAAGGCTTTCGGACTTGTAGAACCGTTTAAAATATCCAAAACAATAGACACGATATCGGTCTGAATGAGAGATCAAAATTTATGGAAAAATAAAGCAAGCATATCGTCCGGTCCTGGAGCTTTAGTTGGGTGCATCTGCATTAGAGCTGTTGTGACCTCCTCCTTCGTGAAAGGTTGAGCCAAAGTGTCGTTCATCTCTGTTGTCATTTTATTGTCAATTGCATTTTGCGCTCGGTTCATATCCAAATTGGGCTCAGCGGAGAAAAGACCTTGATAATAATTTTAAAAAGCTGACATAATCCCAACCTCTTCGTCCACCCACTCGTTATTATTATCCCGGATTCTCTCAATATTATTCTGTTTCCGAAGTCCCGAAGCTGTTTGATGAAACAAAGCTGAATTTTTATCCCCATCTTTTATCCAGTTGGCTCTGGACCATTGATGCCACATAAGCTCCTGCTTTTTATATAGTCCCGCCAATTTATCCTCTAGCATTTTCCGAGCTTGTAATTCCGTCGAGGAGGGAAAAACCGAAGTACTTCGCTGCAAATGTTCTTCATAGGCGTTGATTTGGTGATTTATATTACCAAAATGATCTTTTCCCAAGTTTTCAACTGTTCCCCGCATCCCTGGATTTTTTTCGCCACTCTATCCGCACTGTTAGTATCAATCCCCGACTGCCAAGCCTTCTGCACAACATTTTTGCATGATTCATCCAATAGCCACATCGACTCAAACCTGTATATTTTCTTTCACTTCCTTTTTCCTCTTTTCTGGTGATATAGAGCTTTCCTCCAGGTGATCTTCAATGGGCAGTGATCCGAGCTCACACGCGGTAAGTGTGTTACTTTATGTTTTGGAAATTGAAAAATCCACTCGGTGTTTCCGAAACATCTGTCCAACCTCTCCTGAATATTATTCTCCCTGCTTTGTCCATTTGTCCATGTAAACGAGAACCCCTCGTATCCAAGGTCAGCCAAATGAGAATTTTGAATGCATGCATGGAAAACATCCATCTTACTCCTCTCTTTCGGTCTCCCTCCAATTTTTCGAAGCTATAAACGATCTCATTAAAATCACCTAGACAAAGCCACGCTACACCAGAGTGAGTATTAGCAACTCGTTAATAAGTTGCCATGTTTGGTCCTTGAGCCCTTCCTCCGGCCACCCGTAAATTCCCGTCAATCTCCAATTGGGACCTCCGTTAGATATTAAAATGTCAACGTGATGTAAAGACGAGGATAAAATTGTTACCTTTGCTGAATCTTTCCATAAAAGACACAATCCACCTCGTCGCCCCCCGATGATTTGTCACAATCAACCATAAAACTTTCTTCCATTCCGGTGTGTTGCAGAAACTCGTCATATTCCTATACACATAATTTTGTCTCCATAACGAAGACAATATTGGGATCTTCTGATCAAATAATTCTTTTAAGCGCTTGAACTGTCGGTGGGTTCCCAAGCCCCGACAGTTCCAACTGAGGCAACTCATTGTTCCCGACAGGGTTGCTCCCCTAGCAACCTCCGCCGATAGTGTATTCGTGGATGGTAAGTCAAAAATCCAAATTCCTTCTGTTTTTGGCTTGTTGGATGATAGAGCTCACTTCTAGCAAATTGTTAGTGGGGTTTGGTCTTTTGGCCGGGAGGGTGTTATGTGTGTGGGGGTTGCTGGTTTTTGTTTTATTCTGGTCCATGTTTTTGTGAATTTGTTTTTGGTTTTGGTCTTAGATGGTGGATATGCGGTTGAGGATATGGTTTGTGGGGATTCTGGGATGATTCTGGTTGCTTAGGAGGTTGATGAGGATTGAGTGTGGGATTAGGGGTAGAGGTGGATGAGTACGTTGAAATAGTAGAGGGCAGTGGGTTTTCAGTTGAGGGATGGTTATGTATAGGCCATGGATTGGCTGAGGGCTCATTAAGGTCGATAGGTGTGTTTTTGTGGGTTCAATTGTTGAGGGGTTATGGCTATCGTTTGTTCGATGGGCTGGCATGGTAATGAGAGATAAGGATTGAAGGGAGCGTCTAAGGTGGGAGTTCAAAGGTGATAAAGTGGGGTCATTGGTAGCAACTTGCTCGGATAAATCGTCGTCGATGAGGTGGTTCATTTTGGCTGTTGGCCAGTCTAGATTTGATTGGGGGTCAGTTTTATTCGGACAATTATTTATTGGAGGTGAAGTTTGGGTTTGGGGTTCCTTACCAAATAAGTTTTGTGCCGTAGCCGAGCTAGATTGGTATGGGGCGTTTCGAGCTATTGAGGTGCGCTTTAATGGAGAAGCTTTCAACCAAGGGCCGTATTTCATGCTCGCCGTATCCATGCACTCATTTCGGTCATAGTGCTCGCAATTCCGATAAAAATGTCCTATTATTCCACAACAAAAATAATATATGGGCAACGCTTCATATTTCAATGGTAGGATCAATTGTTCCCCTTTTATCCGAATTGTGATGGTGCGTTGCAAGGTTTTGGTAATATCCAGGTAAACTTTGAACCTCAAAAACTTCCCAAACATCTCTTCCGTAGACTGGTCCAGAGCCGTAAGAACCCCCAGACATCCTGCTATATTCTTTGCCACGCCAGTATTCATACATGCGATTGGGACATCATATGCTCTTACCCAAAAAGCTGCTTGATGGATATTTATTGTAGAGGGTTGTTCATTCTCCTTTAAGGCTCTTATTGCAAATAAACCTCCATCATAGTGCCAAGGTTGATTATCTAGCACCCATTTCATGTCCTCTCTTCGTCCGAATCGGAATAAAATCAGGCCCTCGCCCCAATTCACGTGCAGTTATCTCGTCTTTCTTTTTCCAAGCCTTTTTCATAACTTCGATCAAATAGAACGATTTCCAACTTTTATCCGAAAATAGTTTCCCGACCAGGCAGTATGACTGAGTGTGAGTTTGTTCCAGGCTTCCTTCAATTGTATCATCAAGATCGAGAACGATCTGTTCATCCTCCGTAGGCTCCTCCATACTCCCAATCAAAATCGAATCTCCGCAAGAACCCAATAGAGAAAAGAACTGATACCAAAGTCCCTGCAAAAAAGACACCAAAAGAAAAACAACCAAAGCGTTTCCAGAAACTAAGAGGAAAAAACACATCAGATCCAAACCAGAAAAATACCCAGACCAAGCTAGATGAGGAAAAAAAAAGAAACCCTACCAGAACCGAACTACTCTAGAGACGCAGATGCGAAAATGGGAAGGATGAGAAAAATCTAACTGGACGATAAGGGTTGAGGAAGAAATATGAGAGAGTGAAAAACGAGAACACGTGGACCTCTCTTCATGAAGGCTACGTACAGGGGGAAACCCTAACCATAAACACTACGGGATGACAGAGCTCCTTACGCAGAGGAGAACCTAATTTATGGTCAACTATTGTTAAATGGCAAACTTTTTTCTCTTAAAGCACTTATCTTCAATTGTTGTGGATAATAATTAATTGATAATTATTCATTCACACAATTTATTTTTCAATTAATTGTTGATTGTAGAATTAATATATATCAATTGAAAACCGAATAAATTTTACTAGCGAAAAATTTATTTGGGTGTCTACATTTAGAAGGTGGACTCGATTAGAGGGAGACGTCCGAATCCCTATTGGCGAACATTTGGAGTTTGGTGATTGCCACATATCCGGAATTGATTCCCTCTCAATCTTTGCTAAAAGGAGAAAGTTCTACGAGGGTAATTTTCTTTTATCTCTTACGAATCAAAATTTATTTTTTTTCGCATGATAACGAAAATGCCGATCGTTATAATCGCTAGGTGAACCTACGGGATTAGTATTCATTTGAATGCACTTGTTTTAATTTGATTAAAAATTTAAATTTACAACTTTGTGCGAACCCGTGTGGTATAAATAACCCAACACTTGTCATAATTAATCATTTTCAAACCTAATAGAACATTTTAAAATAAAATATTAACTATGATATTTAGTTTAATAATTCAATGATTTAACTCTGAATTGTTTAATAAATTATTCTTGTTTAATAAATTATTCTTGATTGTATCTTTTGAAGCAATAATTTTAGGGCATATAACAACCGTTAGTAAGAAAATGAAAGCCAATTGAATTGGTTGAGGAGAATATTTATTATCTTTATACATATATGTGATACAAATTAAAATGGTTGGAGACTAATCTCATGGCTCAATAAATATTAACAAGAGCTTGATATGTAAGTGGATTGGTAATCATTTTCTATATATAAGTAGTTAAAGTTTTAATTAAATACGTCCCTAAAACGGTGAATAATCTTTAAATTAGTGTAAACCTTTCCGTGCACGTAGATACTGACGTCTTGACTTAATTGTCAATTATAATTATAATGGGGTCACTTTGATGATTGATCTACTACGTCTAATGCAATTAATTTAGATGGGGACAATTAGGTTAGAGTGTATATATTAATTATATCTGAGTTTTTAATATACAACTGCCAAATAATCTACATTAATTATTAATTTTTCATCGTCCAACGCCAATAATTGAATGGTTACGTAGTATCAAAACAACACGATTTAAAGGTTGAGATACTCATCAATGTAAGAAAATATAATTTCTGGATAGAATATAAGTCAAAGAAAATGCCTAACGAAACTCATAAAATTTGATAAAGATAAAAATCCCACAAGGGATACTATAGTCATTGGAAACTTGGTCTCAATGCGTTGAGGCTTAGTGTGACAGAATTATTCGAAAGGCCATCTCATTAAATAGATTTTAATGTCTGGCGTTTTCACTCTAATTATGCTTCATTCTGATTCCATTCTCTACTTTTAATATAATTGATGTGAAACATTATTCTCACAAAGCAAAAACTCGTATAACACGATTAAATGCGAATAGTTTTCCGTAAGATGGATCATTGCGCGATGACCCGTCCCAACCCTACCCGCTTTTTTATTTCTTTATTTTAGAGTTTTTCTTTTTTTCTCTCTTTATTTCTTTTTCCCATTTTTCTTTTCTCTCTCTCTTCTTTCATGTCGACATGTTTTCTTTCTAAAGACGATTCGATGGTGATGAGGGCGTGTGATGCCATATCCCCGCGACCAAAGCAACCAAATAGGATCAATCTTCCTTAGGAATTCACAAGTATCATGTTTTTTAATACAATCATAGATTAGGAATTGAAGACAATGCGAGAAGAAAAGATAAAATATGACGATTAAAAATAACACTTATGAGTAAAAATGTACATTTTTTTGAGATAAAGTATCATTTTTTTAGTAAAGATTAGGAATTGATGCAGTGAAAAGGAAAAATCAATATGACATAGTGAAAGTAACACTTTTATAAGTAAAATTGTCTATTTTTTGAGATAATGTATCATGTTTTTTCTTGAATATGTTTGTAAGTAATATTTTTTACAATTTTATTTCAATATAGAATCCAAAATTCGGATGTCCATATTCGAATCGAAAAAGGCAGATATATGTGCTACAACCACGATCGAAAAATTGAGGAGGAATGAAAGAGAAAAATAAGAAGAGAGAGAGAGAGGACGAGGACGAGGGAGAGAGAAAGAAAGAGAGTGTGTAGGAGGAAGAGGAAAAGATTGAGGAGAGATAGAGAGAGCATCCGAGGAAGAGAGGAATAGGAGGAGAGATAATTTTTTTAAAATTAAAAGACTCATATTGGGATCATGGATGAGGATCCGTAAGATGGTCCATGAGAGACCTATATTCTCACAAAAGTAACATTTGTAATAATTTTTCCTTTTTTTTTTTAGTTTTGTGCATCGTATGAGATCTCTTGATTTTTACAATGTTTCATTGGGTGTTTCAATTTAATCAGTGTTCACTAGATGAATGATATGTGTATGTAATGAAATTATTTTTGTACATGTAACATTTACTTCATATATCGAAATATCAAATGAGATAAACATTATCTTGATGGTAGAAGCTTATCTTGAGGATAATTGGTTCGAGTTCTATACATGTGAATATATGTATTCCCTCCTTGATGTACCCATATAATATATATATATATATATATATTGAAATATCAAATAAAAAAATTAGAAGTGCTTTTTCTCTTGTCATGATGAATGTTGCATTTATGGGTATGTCAATAAGGGTCTCACCCAACTCGACCCTTAAAATTTGAATGATGGTCCTATATTTTATAGACCTTTATAGCATGAGGTGTTTTGGTCCGACCCTAATTGGCTTTAGGGCTAGGGTCGAGCGCCCTCGGGGCTTTTTCCAATAATTTTTTTACATATTTATATATTTATGTTTAAAATTTATTCATGAATACTATCAAATCCAATCTTTAATTTCACGTATATATTATCATTTAATTTTTATCAAATTATTAAATATGATCTTTGGTCTGGCTCTGAAAAATTAGAAACAACTTCGTAAATACAAATTTAAAGTTTATATAAAATTATAATGATTACACAATAAATTAATAATCAAACAAAGAACTGAAATATATTTCTAATGTATTTAGCCAAAAACAATTGAAATAACTATATCAATTTCTCACATTGAAATAATTATAGTTATAGAGTTAGCTCGACTCGACTCGGCCTTCTGAGCTAGGGGTGAGCCTAGATTTTCCGAGCCCTTAAGGTCTAGCACCTTTTAGGGTCGGGATAAGATCGGGCGAACCGATAGTTATTGCCATCTCTACTTGTGGGATCACCATGTGAATTCAAGAAGCTAGCCAATTTGTTTTAGTTTTGAATTAAGTTTTTTTTTTGGGCAGGGTTTTGATTTAAATTTTAAGAAAACAGAAAACAGAACAAATAGTAACATCATTAAGACAAGTGGAAAATTCCAAGTAGTAAAAGGGCATGTTTTTGGAGTGCTAATGGTGCCATTGATTTCTTCTTCAAGCTCAACTAGTTTAGTTGGCAGCCATGTGATCTAGGCAGCTTTTTGAATCCACAATACTAGCCCATATCTGATATCTCAATCTTTTATTTCTTTTTAATTTTTTTTTTTGTTTTTTAATATTTTCTACCGTAATATAAAGTATTCTATTTTAAGTGAAAATTAAATTTACCATTATGATTTAGAGACATTTGACAACTGAAAATTGGGATCATTGCTAAATTTTTCAAAATCAATAGTTGACATTTCATAAAGAGGTTAAAAAATGAAAAGTTTGGCCCACCGCAGTTTCACAATTATCTCAAAACTAACCTTTAAATAAATTAATATTATTACTAATTTTTTTAATTACTTATTGTGATAAGTATAAAAATTATTTTGGCCCAAAGGCCAAAACATAAAGTACATAACCAAAGTTGTCCATTTTAGCCTTCATTATTGAAAGATAGAAATTAATAAGATTAAAACAGAGAAAAATAGATTCAACATGCTGATTCCTGTTTTGTCTTGGACGACATCATCTATTTTTATAAATGATTCCAAAAAATTATGTTATGCTGATTTTAGTAAGACTAATAAACTTTAATTTCTCCAACTAAACATACATCTGTATATTTAAAAAGTAGTCAAATTAGTAAATTAGTTTAATCGCTCAAATACATGAATACGACATGCTCTGGTATTTAAAACCTCTCCATACTTTCCTCAAAAAATAGAAAGAGAAAAAAACCCGATTATTCTCTCATATACAACTTTTTGCACTCCCTCTCTCTCTCTCTCTCTCTCTCTCTCTCTCTCTCTCTCTCTCTCTCAATTCACAGAATCACATAAATTTATACCTTCTATAAAGGTTTCCATTATATTTGTTCATAGAATGTTCTCATGAGAAATGAGTGATAGAAGAGGGTGATGATAAGGGATGGTGTTGATATATGAGCATTAACTTCACGCAGTTCAAGAAATAAATTTGCAGAGGTTCAACACTTGGCCAAATAACTTTTAATATTGTTTGTTAACTGTCTTTTTCAAGGGCGGGCTTCAAAAATTCATTCAATTCTGCTTCAATCGTTTCTTGCAATTTAGCAATACTATTGGCTTTGAAGTTTTTGATTTTTGTGTGTTTGTTTGTTTGAGGTTTATTAAATTGTTAATAATGGGTTTATAATGGTGTGGCAATGGCAGGGATCATTGAATAATACTGATTTGGGGATTGAACGAAGATGAATACAAAAGCCCGGATGAGTTTGCACCCTATGAAGGCTCATTTGAAGCATGAAAAAGTAATTATAATCCTAATTACCTTTTTCACCTGGTATTATTTATTAATTAAATTCTCTGAAGTTATTATCAATGGCGATTGGAATTGGGTTGTTTTGTGTTCTTGGTTTTGGGATTCTGCAATTATGAAATCTATCTTGGTGTGCTCATAAAGCTTCAGTATGATTTTCTATTGGCTCCTTATCCATATTGTTTTTTATTTTTTTGCTTTTTCATTTTTCTAAATATGTGTGAGCCTAAGTGTGAACTTTAGCTTTTTCTATCATGTGTAATTAATTCCTTTCTTGTTGAAGCTGATTGTTACACTCTTTTTATGATTGATTACTTGAAGGAAAGAGTGGAAATGCAGAGAGGTTGGATAATGGATGCTGAGAAACCAAGAACAAGCCGTCGAGTCTCTATTAGGGAGAGAAAGATAGCATTGCAACAAGATGTGGGCTTTTCATTTATTACTGTTTTTGTTATCTGTTAAGTTTTCCATTATTCTTGTGTGTAATTGTACTTGTATGTTTGGTTTGTGTAGGTTGATAAGTTAAAGAAGAGACTCAGACATGAAGAAAATGTTCACAGAGCTTTGGAGAGGGCTTTTACTAGACCGCTCGGTGCTCTTCCTCGTTTGCCTTCTTATCTACCAACTCATGTTAGCCTCAATCCCTCAATTTGTTTTCGTCGGTTTTTTAGTAAAATAGGTGAAAAGTTACAATGTTGCAGTAGGGACGAATTTAAAATGAGCACTACAAAAAACTTCTAGTTTCTGACAGAAATGATTTTTTCACTAAATTTTACGATTTACCGATAGAATAGAAATATTGTTTTCCCACCAAATTATACCGACTAATTATCGACAAATCACCAACATTTTTCAATTCACCGACAAAAATATTGTTGGTAAAATATTTACATACAATGATTTTTACGTTTTACCAACAATTTACAGTTATCGTAATATGAAATCGGTAGGTAAATTGGTTTTCTACTTTAGTGCACAATATTGCAATTTCAAGAATTGGAGGGATGGTCTATTTTAAATGATTAACCTTTTATGTAAATTGAAGGGAGAAAAGGAATTAAATTTTCTTTTATGTTTTATCAACTTCCTAGTGATTCGTTATTTTTTTACTACGTGTGAAGAGTATTGTAATTTTGAAGTGATGTGTGTAGACACTCGAGCTTCTAGCCGAAAGTAGCCGTTTTGGAAGAAGAAGTTGTTCGGCTTGAAGAAAAAGTAGTGCATTTCAGGCAAGGACTATACCAAGAAGCTGTGTACAATTCGTCCTCCAAGAAGAACATCGATAATTCAAAGCAGCATTCGCCAAATTCTAAATTACAATCAGTGAAAACACCTGTGAAAAAGCATCCAGTCGAATGCAGATTAGGCAAGAGGCGTTTGGATCCTCAGAGATTACAGGTTTGTGTTTCACTTATCTTTGTCACATTATGATGAGATATTCAGCTAGTGGGTTTAACTGGGTTTCGGTTTGATTTTTCAGTTGGAAAGACGAATAATTGACCGTGAGAGTTCAGAAGAGAAAAATTCTGCAAATCAAGAGGAAGTATCAACAGTAGGTGACAGTCCAAACAAAATTTCTGAGAGCATTTTGAAATGCTTAATGAACATTTTTTGAGAATGAGCTCCAAGAAGAATAAAAGTATTACTTCTTTTGAAAGCTTAGCATATGCAGAGTATAGTGATCCTTATAATTTATGTTCAAAGTTTGGGAAAAGAGATATTGGTCCATATAAGCACTTAATTGCTATTGAAGCCATTTCTATCGATCCAAACAGAACAACAATATCTGTATTCCTTGTCCAAAGATTAAAGTAAGTTATTGTAAGGCTAGATTAAATTTCATTTCTCTTGTGGATTTTTTTTTCTTCTTTATAACAAAAATCATCTTCTTCGTTTGTAGACTTCTCTTTCAAAGACTCGCAAAAATTAAGTTGAAGGGCCTAAGCCATCAAGAAAAGCTCGCCTTTTGGATAAACATCTACAATTAGTGCATGATGAACGTATGAGTGAGAATTATTCCATGTTTTACTAATCCACTCGAAAATAAATCATCGCTAGCTGATTAACAATCGATTTTCTTCAGGCATTTATTGAGTATGGCATTACGGAGAGTGCTGAAAAGGTTGTTGAACTGATGCAAAAGGTAATTTACTGCTTTTTTGTCCATTTAATGCCAAATGATTTTTCTGATATGGCCATGGACAATCTTTATGCATTTCGATCAGATTAAGATTTTTGGTGATGTTAACACTAGCTATATACTAATATACACACTGATGATATATTTCATCGAGTGACTGATGTTCACAATGATGAAATTCAGCCTCTTGTTTCTCAGGCTACATTGAATGTTGGTGGACACGTTCTAAATGCAATAACCATTGAGCATTTCATACTCAGACAGCCTTATCACTCAAAATATGTATGATATCTCAGCTTACATCTCGACTGTTGACAATAAGGTAGTTTGCAAACTCTAGAAAAAGTGTTTATCAGCTTTTAGATGGAAAAAATAGTTGTTTTTGCATCTAGAAGCTGAGAATCACTTTTTTTTAGAGTTCGCAAACACTCCCAATATTCTGGTTGCCTACAATAAATTCTGTTTGTTAATTTGTCTCCCCAGACTTTCTCGAAAGGTACCAAATACGATGTGATGACACGTAGCATGCTTGGCTTGGAATTGTCTGAACCGTTGGTAACATTTGCTCTCTCTTGTGGAAGCTGGTCCTCCCCTGCTGTAAGTTTATTGCTCAGTATAGATATTATGTCATTAAAATACATACTAATACCACATTAATATTACTCATAGTTTATATAAGACAAAAAAAACGACGGATTTTTCCACCGTTATGCTGACGAAATCCGTCGGTAAAAACAAATACCTTTGCCTTTATTGACAATCTTATTCAAAAGTAAGCTGTTAGAGATGAGAGATTTATTTTTGGGGTTAATTACAAAAATTACCCTTCGAGCTAAGTATAAGATTACAAAAAAAAAAATTAGCTATCTTTCAAACTTACGAATACCCCTTGATATTTCTTTCTATTTTATAAACCGCACCATCAAGAGGGGATATTTGTTAAGGAAATACAAACCTCAAATGGGTGTTTGTAATACCTCGAAGGGTATATGTAATTTGAAATATAAACCTTAACATATTTCTTATTCTGGTTCTGAGTATAATCTTCGGTCAAATTTAACGGATATTATAACTAAATATTCGGTTATATTTAAAGGTGCGAGTGTACACTGCTTCTGGAGTTGAAAATGAGCTGGAAACTGCTAAAAGAGACTACTTACAAGCAGCAGTTGGCATTTCAATCATTCAAAAAGTTATAGCAATACCAAAGTTACTGGATTGGTATCTCTTAGATTTTGCTAAGGACTTCGACTCGTTGCTCGATTGGATATGCCTCCAATTACCAACTGAACTCGGAAAAGAAACGATTAAATGCCTCGAGGGCACGAGACGAGCCTCTCCTTCAGTCTCTTCAGATAATGCCATATGAGTTTTGCTTCAGATACCTTTTCCACACATGAATAAGGTCAGTTTCATGTTTAGTCTTGTTGCAAAGTTCCAACAATTTTGGAGCTTTATATTTCCTGTACACATATATAGATATAGTGAAAAGTGTATAATTTTTCTCTGAATTCAATGTTTCTTTATGGAGTGTTGAGGGATGTAAAAAAAATAATTAATTTCATTCAATTTTTGGTAGAGTGTATATACAAGATCCTCTTTATTTTCCAAGTTAATTATTATAACAAGAAAAAGTTTGACGATTATGGCCCATTTTGTATTATTTTGGTGTGTGACTTTTCCAATTATCCCTAGCATTATTTATTGAAATCAACTGATTGCATGAATATAACTGAGACAAAATATAATGAATGCAATAAGGGAACTAAAATTACCGATCAAAAAAAAAAAATAAGGGAACTAAAATTATAGTGGAGTGTGATGTGACTAAACCGTGCAAATGGATGTTAGTGATTGGTGATCTGGAAGCAAGTTTTGTCTGAATATATAATATCAGTTGTCTTGTAGTTTTAAAATTTTGGAATCTCTTTAATTTTCATGCAAGTGGTAATTATTATAAATAAGAATTTCAGAATTGTTGATGGAAGAAAACAAGTAGTCATTTATTTAAATCATTCTAAAAGTGGAAAAGGAAGCATGACAAGAAGGGGGAATGTATTTCAAATTCCCTTGGCAAATAAAGCAAGGGACCTCAAATTAATATTCTCCTCTTTTTGGCATATTTTATAGACACAAAATTTGACTGTATGAGTTGCCCATGCATCAAGATATGCAAGGTATTTCACAAGATTTTATTGTTAAGGCAATCCAGTTGTAAATGGGGACAGACCATTACTCTGGTGGGCATATAAATCAGTTTCATACAATGACAAAATGCAAATAACTGAACAAAAATGAAGGGTTTTCTTTCTTTATTTTATTTCATTTTGTGTTTTCTTCATTTTCAGTAGAAGTACTCTTTTAGAAATTTTTGTAATAGCACATCTTTATTTAAAAATTTATGTTTAGATATTTTGACAAGTACCCTAAAACAATTTATTGGAATATTATATAATGCACAAAAATTAAGAAATGGATTAAAAAATTGTCATTATAAATAGCTGAAATAGAGATGATGAGGGTAATAAAATATTAACATGGCAAGAAATTGGTCCAATTTATGCAAACAAGAATCCAGCTTTGTCCCATGCACAAGAAAATCTAGGGCCCCTCTTGTCACGGACTTGTTCCCTTAACAATGAACCGTGCGCGGCCTTAGCGCTCTTTTCGCCCCTCGCGGTTGCTAAGTGTTTTCGGCCTCTCTCGAACGTCTGCTAGTGTGTGAAGAAGTGTAGAATGAAGGCAAAGTAAAGCTCACAAGATTGTTGGGAAAGAACACTTGTATTGATTCACTCAAACTTGCTTACAAAGCTTGGTTGATTACAAATGAGGTCCTACTCCTATTTATACTACTCCACCTCCTTAATGGACGGTGGTGATTGATTTAATCTAACGGTTAGGATATGTTCTCTAGAACTCTCCGGATAATTCCTACATATTCTACAATCATTCTATAATCCACTAGTCTCTTCTACAACCTTCTACATAGTTATACTACTCTATAACATTCTAGACTATTCTAGAATGTTCTACATTATTCTACCATATTCTAGAATATTCCGGACTCTTCTACAATGTTCTAGACTCTTCCAGAACATTCTAGATTCTTCTAGACTCTTCTACAACATTCTAGGTTCTTCTAGACCATTCTAGAATTATCTTTAGGTGATTAGATGATGGACTACGTATGGTGGTGAGCCTCTTTGTTAAGATAGGCATATGGCGAAAAATCGATCGTAAAAGGCCAAGCTGCGTGACATTCTCCCCCACCCAATGGCGGCGACGCCGTCGCCGCCGTACTCATATCACGTGTTGACTTCTTTTCTCTTCCGACGATGAACCTTTTTCATGTTGGCTTCAATCAACCTCATGGTGAGAAATAATTTAGCTTCTTTGTATCTTGATGCTCAGGTGGTAGCAGGTACTATACAAGATGAATGCTTGTCAAGAATCCACACTGCTTTGTTGAGGAAAGGTATGGGAATAGCACATACCTTGCGCCAAAAGTCCATCCCAAGCACCACCTTGTAGTTATCCATTGCACTATTGAAAAGTTTGCTTGGCCCTTCCAAGCACCAAGGCAGAGATCAACACCTTGAGCGTACCTTTAATGGGTATGGGTTTCGTATTGGCGACGCCTTCATCCATCCGTCCCCTTTTTCCCCCTTTGTAGGCCTAGTCTCTTAGCTTTCATTAACATCAATAAAGTTGTTTGAAGCTCCGAGTGTCTACCATCACTTTGGTAGGTTTCCCATTGATATGCGCCTCCACGTACATTAGCTCCTTGCTTGATGTAGTAGACACATCTCTGGTCTTAAGAGCATTAAGAAGTTGTAATGCTCCAATCCTACTTGGTTCTTCGGGTGTTATTTCCTCAGCACCATGTTCCTCCACCATGGCATGCAAAGTTCCTAACTTAGGACAGTCGCGTATGGGGTGTGGTCCTTTGCACATGTAGCATCCTCCTTTAGGCGTAAAAGTGGTTTTCTTGGCCTCATACTCTTTCGGGAAGGATGCTTATCTTTGTCGTGGGAGAAATCTTATAACGCCCGTGTCTCTCTTCTTCTTCATCCAAAGAGTCCCTCTTTTTCTCTCTCTCATAGAAGCTCCAAGCTTTTGATAATCGATGAGAGACTACAAGCAACCGCGATAGCTTCATCCACCTGTACTAACATTTCGACGTTGTACTTCCCTGCCTGCGGCCCAGTGTTGAAGTCCATCGACAAAGTAGAAAAGAAGGTCCTCATCCGACATGTTTGGGATTTGAAGCATAAGGGTTGTGAACTCTTTCACGTAATCTTGAATATCTCCCCTATGTTTCAACTCTCGCATTTTCTTTCGAGCAACATAAACGATATTTTCGGGTAGAAGTGTCGTTTAAGCTCTCTCTTAAATTCTTCCCAAGTATCAATTCGACAAGCACCTCGTTCTATGTCGGCATGTTTTCTACGCCACCACAAAAAGTAGCGATCTCGTAAGATAAAGAGTAGCGATTCTTACCTTTGATGTTTCATCGGTAAGGTCGAGCCCCTCAAGTATCGCTCCATTTGCCAAAAGAAGTTTTCCACGACTTTAGCGTCCCCTTACGCCATTAAACCCCATCGGCAGGGTAGTCCACATGGACTAGTATTTGTAGTGATGTTAGCTCCCCTGCTAGCAATGACCTTTTTGCACGCAAGATCTTCTCGCATCCCCTCGATCTTGCTTGTAAGGTCGAATAGCATCCATCATCCTTGCCTCCAACTTGGCAAAGGCGTTCCTCATGTGTGGTGTTGACATCAAGACAAGTTTGGAGATTTTCCTTGAGGAATCTATCCGCTCGAGAACATGGCCCTCCAATGTCTTGACAAAAGTATGTTCGACCCGCTCAAGTCGTTCCCCATCTCTACTACAACGTGTTCCAAAGACGTCCCCTCTCGTACTTAGCTTTGGTCACGTTTCTTTCGTCGTCTCGTATCCGCCTTTGGTTCCCTCCCGCGGTTCTCGGTCACACGACCAATGTCTTCACTGCCATCACGTACTACTTCACAACACTTCGCCCAAACCGGGCTCGATACCACCGTCACGGACTTGTTCCCTTAACAATGAACCGTGCGGCCTTAGCGCTCTTCCGCCCCTCGCGGTTGCTAAGTCGACCTCTCTCGAACGTCTAGTGTGTGAAGAAGTGTAGAATGAAGGCAAAGTAAAGCTCACAAGATTGTTGGGAAAGAACACTTGTATTGATTCACTCAAACTTGCTTACAAAGCTTGGTTGATTACAAATGAGGTCCTACTCCTATTTATACTACTCCACCTCCTTAATGGACGGTGGTGATTGATTTAATCTAACGGTTAGGATATGTTCTCTAGAACTCTCAGGATAATTCCTACATATTCTACAATCATTCTATAATCCACTAGTCTCTTCTACAACCTTCTACATAGTTCTATACTACTCTATAACATTCTAGACTATTCTAGAATGTTCTACATTATTCTACCATATTCTAGACTATTCTAGAATATTCCGGACTCTTCTACAATGTTCTAGACTCTTCTAGAACATTCTAGATTCTTCTAGACTCTTCTACAACATTCTAGGTTCTTCTAGACCATTCTAGAATTATGCTAGGTGATTCTAGATGATGGACTACGTATGGTGGTGAGCCTCTTTGTTCTGGGCAAGCATATGGCGAAAAATCGTCGTAAAGGCCAATCGTGTGACACTACGCCTAGTAACATAAAATAAAAGACAGTGAACTGGAAAGTGGAGCCCAAGTTTTTACAAGGCTGCCATCCACCATGCATACTTGGGGAAAGAACAATCTACCTTTTGCTTAAGTTGCTGAATTCAGAGTGCCACCACAAAACGTCAGAACCCCAAAAGAGTAAAGCCATTCAAGAAACTGCATCACCTCAAACTTTTTACCCAAAAAAACCCACATTGGGTGTAATTTCCCTTGGAAAAATTAGGAAAATAGTGTTAGGTTTAGGTAAATGGAATTTGGGCTCTTTGAGTTTCTAATATTAAATTAAACAAGGTGTGGATATTATAAGGCAAATGATAATTGTCAAAGAAACATGTAAGAATCATTTGTGCGATGTAATAAAAAATGAAACACAATATATAAGATCTCATCCAGTCATCCGCTTAGCATGAGCTATTTGAGACACCAAATATGTGAGGATGATATTGGTTTTTGTTTTTAGCAAAAAAATTAGTTGAATGCAATAAAATGCAGAAAAATTGCAATATTAGCATAGACTTATCTTCTTCTACATAAAAACATCCTCCCAAACAAATAGAAAAAGATGACGAAGAAAGAGGAAAAAAGCCCTAATAGAATATTGAAAGTCCCAGGTCCGGCTCAAAAGGCAACGAATCTCTACATAGTGACTACTTGCATGAACAATAGAGAAGTTGACGGGCCAATAATCCAAATTACCCCCAAATCTGTAGATGTGATGAAAAAAACCAAATTCGTCCAAGGAGGCCAAATAATCTTCATATGATTGAAAAAAACACTCTCACAAGAGAGAAAGAAGAATACTTCCACTCACAAAGAGGGAAAATGTCTATTTCCACAAAAAAGAATAAAACTACTCCCAAAAGGAGAAAACATAAAGATAAAGATCAAACAAAATTAAACAAAAATGAATATTCTTCCACATCCTTCAATGGGTTTTCGGGTAAAAGGTAGAATAGAAAGGACTATGGTTTATTATTATTATTATTATTATTATTATTATTATTATTATTATTATTATTATTATTATTATTATTATTTATAAACAGGGTTTTTTATGTGTTGATTGTCACAGCAATTTCTCAACTCATTGTTCGCATAGTATTGTTGTTATTATTATTTTAATATTTATTATAGTTCATCACTTTTTTAAAAAATAAATACAAAGTATTATTAAAAAATGTATTATCGCTTACAAGCCAATCGATTAGCTTTAAAATAGGGTCTCGCTAAAACCCATCAAAGTAAAACCCAAGTGGGAAAAATATTTGATAGAAAAAAAAGTACCCCATAAAAGAAATAACAAATATAACTTAAAATCGCAATGTAAATGACGAGTGTCTATTTTTTTTTGAGAAATTGCGAATGACATTGTCATGTATTTTTATTATTCATCATTTTGAGTAGTTGTGTATTGCATATAATTCTTACGATTGTATCATTTTTGTAAGTTATATTATTATCCACCCCTTGCGATTCTCTCATAAATACCATAAGCCCAAGTATTTTCCACATTATTCTCTTCCTTTTTCATTTTCACTTTTATTTTTAATGATATAATAGTACAAGTAATGTAAAACAACTCAAAGATGAAACACTTGATTAGAGACTAACTTACAGTACCGAACATTACTTAGGTAATCCCCTATATCCCAAAATAATTACTCAATTTGCCATAGGATAAAGTTAATGTTTTTAATTTTTTAAACTAACTTATTGTATTGATTCTTTAATAAGTTTGATGTAACTAAAATTTCAGATGTTAATATTTGTCACATTGTTTGTTATTATCCAAGAAGTTCTTGATAGAATTGACTTGATTATTTGTAGCGCATTAACAGAATAGTAAAATCGACTGCTCAACAATAGGAAAGAGAAATGAATCAACTATGGATATTTTTAACTTAAAACCTCATTACTGAAATTTGAAATTTGGAATATCTGGTGGGAAAAAGGAAAAAATAAAACATAAAAGAGAACACGTTCTTGGGGCCAGAATAATTTAGAGACTGTTCCATGGGCTTCATAAAATTTAGTCTCTCAGATTCCATTGCTGGAGCCCAAATTTTTATACGAGTTGAATCAGAGCCCAGACTCTTATGGACCATCAAATTGGTCTTCCGTATACAGTTCCAAATGGGTAATTATATGCTACCAAATTGTGTAGTATTCAACCCTATTGAGATGCTTACGTGAGTCTAATTATTAATTTTACTTTTAAAAATATACATGCATATGTTATAATTGTACACACGTAAGCATCTCAATGGTAATTGGGTGCTACCAAATTGAATTTCCCCTTGGGAATGCCTCAAATCCTATATATTATTGCTTCAAGAAAATCCTATATAGTTCTTTTGTGTTTTGTCTACGTGATATAAACATGTTTTTATAGTATAACTGAATTGTACTGTAATACCCAAGAAGTTGGGGGAAAATAGAAATTTAGGGCTTGATTGTTTAACAATTAGGAATTTAAAAATTTTGGGGAAATCTGAAAAATCTTATTTTAATTAGGCCTAATAGATTAGTTTTAAAAATTCATTTTTATATTTTATTATATTGGCCCACTAGAAATAATATTAAACCCATCACCAAACCCAAGTCCAAGCCCAAGTCCAAGCCCATGTCATCCATTCAAATATGGTAGTACCAATAAAACATAAATTATCCTAAAAATCTTTAATTTAATATAATTATAACAACCAAATTAATTAACAATAAACTCCAACAAATATCCCTATAAATCAAGATTTTTATTTTAGCCATCTAATCTATTATTATAATTAAAATAATTACAAATATTTTTTTTTATTTTGTATTAATTTAAGCTTGACAAAAAAATAATAATGATAATAAAATAAAACAAACAATTGGAACTAAATTGGAAGTCTGCCATTAGGAAAGAAATAACAAAATCCCTACTAATCAGCACATTTTTTTACCAACTATTCTAAAAATTACATCAATTAAAAATCTGAAAATCGGAAAGGAAGGAGAAATTCATTAACATTCCATTTCTCTTAGTCAACTACACTGCTAATTTTCAGCAAAATAATTACACCAATTTCCTCAATCAATTAGAAACAAAAATTCTGGCTAAAATTTCTAACTTTCCAAACTTCAACCCAACAATTGCTACCTATATATACACTCTTTCTGAAAGAATTGAATTCCACGAGAGCTAATAATACGTAAAGGTAAGAGTCCTCTTTTCCTCTTCTCACCCTCCACTGTCAATACCAAATATATATATATATATATATATATATATATATATAAAATACAGAGAGAGAAGCGGAGAAATCAGAATAGTAGGAAGAAGAACGACCTCGCCGCCGCGCTGCCCGCCGCCGTTGTACTCCGGCGAGTGTGTTGGGTGTGTGTGTGTGTTGGTGTGTAAAAGGGGTTAAGAAGAAGAAGAGAAGGGGCGTGGGAAGGGGAATGGCAGTGGGTTTGGGGCTAAGGAATTTGGGGGATTTGGTTTAATAGGGGAGGAAAAGATTTAGAGAGAAAGAAATGAAAAAGAATAAAGAAAGGAGAAAAAAATAGAAAGGAGAAGGAAGAGAAATGGCTGAGGTGAATTGGGTTTGGGGATTTACGGGGAAAGGAGAAAGAAGAAAGAGGGAGTGGGGGGTGGGGGGCTGGGGCTGGAGTGAGAGAATAGGGAGAGAAATGTGGGTTTATTAGGAGATTGATCCAAATCTTAAATTTTTACTCAATTAATTTCTAGTCAATTTTAATTCCTATTATATATATATATATATATTTTATATAAAAGTTACAAAATATTAATACTAGTTTTAAATTTAATTGTAGGCAACAGGAATTTTCGGTCATAGAAATTCTCACTCTTCAACACACTCTACTCTACGCTACTTTTTTTCGATGTAGGGGTTTTCCGCTTTATTTGTCCTTGTTAAATGCCTTTATATTGCTTGATAATTTATGCATCTACGTGCTAAATGTCTATAGTCGTGTGGGACCATCACAGTAGAAGGGGCAAAAAGTTCTATACGGTGAAATCCCCGTGATCGAGCCATATTTTAAATGTCTATAGTCGTGTGGGACCATACGAGAGATTCGGGGCATAAAAGTTCCCTCCGGTGAAACCCCTAAGATGCGAGCCATGTTTCAATACCATAGCTACGATTACATTTTAAATGTTAAGCTTGTTATTTTGTAATGTGTATTGTGTATTTAGCTTGGACAAATTCGCCCCTCTTGAGCCGTTGAATGCTCACCCCAAATATATTTCTATTTGGATGAATGATGGATGAATGATGGAGTTGGCGGGACACGTGGAGGCGGTGACCCAAATAATAAAATTAGAACAATAAACTTAATTGTTTTTTTTTTTATTATCTTTGATGGATATTCTAATGTTTAGTATTTAAAATTTATCTATGGAATAGTTCTTGAAATTTTTATCTAACAGTTTTTTTATATTATCTCTTTAAATGGTAATGATCTTTGGAAAATTCACGTTTATTATAAATCGCACTATTACTTTATAAGTCGTATTTTATTATGAAAACGGGATGTTACATAAGTGGTATCAGAGCGGGTCGACGTTTCTGTAGACTCGTAAAAAAAATTATCTTCTTTAAAATTAGAAAAATATATATATTTATATATATATATATATATATATATATATTAAAAAAAATGGGTTGCCTACTCCACATGTTATGCCGACTCCGATCAAGGTACACATTTATTCTTCATAGCAACAGTTACATAATGAATTATCAATTCAAAGCATGAATCACAATCTGTAGTTCTCATATTTATTATTATCACAATAATTATTGATTAATTGGCTAAAATAGTAATAATAATAATAATAATAATAATAATAATAATAATAAAAAGGGTTAAGGAAAAAGATTGTCAATTACTTTGTCCCTCTCATTGCTTTTTCTGTTAAATCAGTAGCTTCCTTTTTGTCAAATAAAATATTTTTTTTTCTCCTCTCTTTGTCAAATAAAATATTAAGGCGTCTCAAAGATCGCCAAATTGGCTTCAGCGCCAATTTGAGCGTCCCAAAGATCGCGCCATATTCATTTGTATTTTGGCGTTTGCTACAGTACCACGCCAAAAATGGCGCTGCGATCTTGCAGCGCTACTTTTTTTTCTTTTTCTTTTTTGATTTTTTTATTTAATTTGTTATTATAGCTTATTTTAATTTTAAATATTATTATTAATATTATATTTCAGTTAATCTAATAAAAAATAATACTAAAATTAATGTTATATTATTTTCATTAAATATAATTTTTTTAATTTGTTTACTTTTAAAAGTAAAACATTTAATAAATATTATATTAATTTTACTTTATTTGAATTTGTTTATATCTTAAAAATTAATATTATATTCTATTCTATTTTTGAATTTAATTAATTGTGAAGATAAAAAAATAATAAATATTATATTAAGTAAAAATCCTTATATAATATTTTTATCAATTATACAATAATAAAAATCAATATAAAAGAAAGAATCTTATGGAATATTCTTTTTTAGTGCAGAAAGTAGTACAGAGTGCTGGAGATGAAATGTAAATTTTGCGCTAAAGTAGTGCAAATTCTGCACCAAAGTAGTGCAGAGTGCTGGAAATGGTCTAAGTTAGCCAGGTTAAGATTTCCCATTTCGATAGTGTGCTAAAAAAAAAAACCATATTTCAAAAAAGCGGTGAATAGATATAATGCTAGATTTTAAAGATCTCCGAATAAACAGGACCGAAAATTATGTTAGGATTGCTGTAAAATATTAAGTTAACATTCATCGCAACAATATAGATAGAGCACGAAATCACGAAAATATAACCACCTCCCTGAATATTAGCAATTAAGAACATAATAGAAGCCCAAATATGTATATAATACTTAAATAACCATTTGGTACATTTAACATAATTACAAATATTTAAGAAGAAAGTAATCAGTAAACTGGGGTTTAAAAGATCATTTGCTTTAAAAGCAAGAATCTTTTGCAAACCAACCAATGCCAATACACCTGTTAATTGAAACGAGAATCTAAGAGGACTTGAGAATAAAATGAAATGAAATTGCTAAAGTAAAAGAAACAATGAGAGCTTAAGACAGGCAAATAAGCGATCACAGTAAGTGGGTAATTTTTTTCCTATACACTCATAGATCCTGTATTAGCCTGAGAAAATGTAAGTTACAGCAGTAAAAGTTCCAACCAATACACTCTTTCACTATATTGTCAATTTCGCTATACGGACGTTTTTTTTTATGATGAAATTATTTAGCCTTTTAAATATTCTGAATACAAGTATTGCCTCTTATATTACAAATATAATGTATCTTTTATAATTTTATAAATGAACATATATGACTTATATCATTAAAATTGTAGATGACTAAAAGATACAGAAGCACAACTAGGAAATCATTATTAATTGGCCACATGACCACCCGGCTTTTAGACTGGACCGATATTTTCACTATAGAAAGAACGATGCCGACAACTTGGGGACTTTCATTGTAACAATGCACCAGGAATGGCTTCGAATCAAAGACCTCCCGGGAGCACCGAATGACTATGGTGCGGCTCGTAGGGCGATTGATAAGTTGCCCGACTTGTGGAAGGTTAAGGGTGAACGAGTGTTGGCACAACTAATAACATATGACAAAAATCGTCGGGAGAGGGTGTGACTCGATTATGGCGGGTTCACGACCTTGATGTTCAAAGCAAGTGGGTTACCCACGTGGCCCTAGAGGCTCTGCACTGTGGTGGCGCTGTGGGGAACCTGTGAGGGCACCTGTGGATGAGTCCGAAGAAGAGTCGGAGGAAGAGTCTGATGATGAACCTGAAGAAGAGCCTGTTGAGGAGGAGGCCGAAAGTTCTATCTAAGGATGATTGCCACGATGTGGCATAGATTTAAATAAAAACCTCATGTATTCCGACTTATTAAATAAAGAATGCATGATAAATTAATAAAAATATTACATTATTATTACATTGGTGTTTATAGTTATAGTGTATGATAGTTTTACTTTAGTGCTTGATGATTGATTAAGAATATGACAAATAAGTTTAAACCATATATTAGAGAGAACCAAATAATAAGATGGAATCAATGCAACCTTACGGGTTATTTATTTTTTTTACCTTATAATCTTGGTGAATTAGGTAAATTTTCGATTAAACTTATGGGTTACACGCCTTAGATATTAAGACTCAAATCCTTTATGGAATTACTAAGACGATTTATTTCATGATTTTAGATGGCACCACAACGTATTAACCGGAACCGCAACCAGGCCACAACTGGTGACGAGACACCCGCTGGAAATGCCCCAGTTCAAGGCAATACGGGAGATTTGGCAAATATAGTAGCCAACCTCGTCACTGTAGTGCAAGGCTTGACTCAACACAATGTGGCTAATGCCCAGAATGGCCAAAACCATCAAGCTCCTATAGACACTACCTCACAAGTGGTGGAGCGTTTCGCGCTATAAAGCGCGCGAGTCTTACGGGCGTGAAGACCCAATGATTTTGTGGAAGAATGGATTGGTGAATTAGAGTCAGTGTTTGACTTAATAGCTTGCTCAGAAGCACACAGGGTTTCGTGTGCAATCTTCCAACTGAAGCAGGATGCAAAACATTGGTGGGACCTACATCGGCGCACAATCACTGATGAAGAGAGAAATGCGCTAATGTGGAAGGATTTCAAGGAGTGGTCGCACGCCAATTTTACCACAAGCTCCCGGGAACAAAAAGGCGAGAGAGTTCATGGGCCTCGTCATGAGGGAATATGTCAATGCTTGATTATGAACGAAAATTTAACCAATTGTCGCGTTACGCAACGCACTTGGTCAAAGACCGATCAAATGAAGGCCGAGAGGTTTGTGGAAGGATTACGCCCAGAGTTAAGTGGGATAGTTAGTGTCCTTGTAGATGTTACAAATGCACGGGCAGTGGATCGAGCTCGAATGGTTGCGGTAAATATGAACCTAGAAGGAAACCCACGCAAGGCAAACGAGGCACCCAAGAGAAAGTGGGATGGACCAACTCACAATAGTGGTGAGAATAAAAATAAGATGACTAAAGCTGGAGGAGGTTCTGCTCAACCACCACCACAAGAGAAACCCCAATGCCCAGTGTGTGGTAAGAGCCACTATGGAGAATGCCTCTATGGGAAGGGAGTTTGCTACTGGTGTAAGACACCAGGGCACACCGCAAAAGATTGCACGAAGCACAATGGTGCAGGATCGGGTCAGAAGGCAACTGGGGGAAATGCGAGGATGTATGCTATGACCCAGCGCGAGGCTGAGAATGAAGCAGGTACGATGTCTGGTATGCTGTCAGTATGTAATGTACCTGCTTTTGCTCTATTTGACACTGGTGCCACACACTCTTTTATGTCTGCTAAATTTCATACTATGATTGGACAAATAAAAGAACCTATAGATGAACCTCTTGAGATTAGCTTAAATGCGGAAAGACGATGATTCTGCACTCGAATGTTAAGAATGTAGGCGTGAACATAGGAGGAATGGATTTTAGTACTAATTTGTATATACTGGACATGAAGGACTTCGATGTAATTTTGGGTATGGACTGGCTTAGCCGGCATCAGGCAAGCATTAAGTGTAAAGAAAGAGAGATAACTCTCAAGTTACCAGGGGATGGGGAAATAAAGTACTACGGGGCAAGTACTAGAAATATACCTCGGACAATATCAACAATGAAGGCAATGAAATTGTTGAAGAAGGATAATTGTCAAGGGTATTTGGTAAACATAGTCGGAACGCCGACATCTGAATTAACACCAGCAGATGTGTCGATCGTAAAGAGAATTCTGGATGTATTTCCGGAGGATTTACCAGAATTCCACCGGATCGTCAAGTGGAGTTTACAATAGACTTGGAACCTGGGGTGACACCAATCTCAAGGCACCTACTGAGAATGGCACCGAAGGGGTTACGAGAAGCGAAAATGCAAATACAAGAGTTATTGGATTTAAAGTTCATCCGACCAAGTGTATCGCCTTGGGGAGCTCCAGTACTATTTGTGAAGAAGAAGGATGGGACTTTTAAGAATGTGTATCGATTACAGGGAGCTGAATCGACTCACGATAAAAAATAAGTACCCATTACCTCGGATCGAAGACTTATTCGATCACCTAAGGGGTGCAGGCACATTTTCTAAGATCGATCTTAGATCCGGATATCACCAATTGAAGATTAAGGAGAGTGATATCCCCAAAACAGCATTTAGAACTCGTTATGGACACTACGAGTTTGTAGTGATGCCTTTTGGGTTAAGCAATGCACCAGCAGTGTTCATGGACTTGATGAATAGGGTGTTTCACGTACTTGGATAAATTCATCATTGTCTTTATTGACGACATACTTATATACTCGAAAAATGAGAATGAACACGAAGAGCATTTGAGAATAGCACTCGAGGTACTTCGCAAAGAGAAGTTGTACGCGAAGTTCAGCAAGTGCAGTTTCTGGATAGACCGAGTGATTTTCCTCGGACATGTGGTAACTACGCATGGAATCGAGGTTGACCCAGGTAAGGTCGAAGCTGTCAATGAATGGAAAGCACCCACGAATGCGAGTGAAGGTCGTAGCTTTCTTGGTTTGGCGTGCTATTATCGAAGATTCATTGAGGGGTTTTCTAAAATAAATTTGGACCCATGACCCGATTGACGAGAAAAGGGGAAAAATTCATTCGGAGCAAGAAATGCGAGGAAAGTTTTCGGGGGAGTTGAAACAAAGACTAACCCTCGCACTGTATTGACAATACCCGACTCTCTGAGAGGGATTTGTTATTTACAAAGTGATGCGTCAAAACTAGGTCTTGGGTGTGTTTTGATGCAACATGGCAAGGTAGTTGCTTATGCCTCGAGACAATTGAAGCCACATGAGCCGAATTACCCTACCCGTGACTTGGAGCTAGCCGCAAGCAGAGTACACGCACTAAAAATGGGCGACACTACTTGTATGGAAGAAGTAAGTGTGAGGTATACACGGACTAAAAGTCTAAAGTATCTATTCACACAAAAAGAGCTTAATATGAGGTAAAGAATGTGGTTAGAGTTAGTGAAAGATTATGACCGCACTATCAATTACCATCCGGGTAAAGCTAACGTGGTAGCGGATACTTTAAGCCAAAAACTAAGAGCGAATTATCCTATTTACTAACGGATCAAGAGGATTAGCGAAAGAGTTCGCTAAGATGAAAATTGAGATCGTGACTCCACCGAGAAGTACAAAAGCGATGTTAGCAACACTGGTAGTGCGACCCACGTTGTGAGATAGGATCAAAGAGACTCAACCACGAGACATATTTCGAATAAAATAAAGAAACGAATTCAAGAATAAAGTATTAAGGGTTTTGAGATGATGGCCGACGGCGTATTAACATACGAAGGAGATTATGTGTGACTAAGAATGAAGAACTTAGAAGAAAAAATCTTGAGGAAGCTCATAAGACGCCATACACGGCTCACCCTAGTGGTATGAAGATGTACCAAGACTTGAAAGAAGCTTTTACGGTGGAGGAGCATGAAAAGAGACATCGGGTTATTTGTAGGGAGATGTTTGACGTGTCAACAAGTCAAAGTCGAACATCAAAGACCATCAGGTTTACTAAATCCCCTTGAGATCCCAAAATGGAAATGGGAACATATAACAATGGATTTCGTAGTCGGGTTACCTCGTCAAGAAGAATAATGTTGTGTGGGTAATAGTTGATCGAGTGACAAAATCAGCACATTTTCTGCCAGTGAAAATGACGTTAAAAATGGACCAATATGCAAGGATATATATTACAAAAATTGTAAGGTTGCACGGGGTCCCTGTGACGATAGTGTCAGATAGAGACCCACGTTTCACTTCAAAATTTTGGAAAAGTCTACAAACCGCCTTGGGAACGAAGTTAAGCTTTAGTACAACTTATCACCCACAGACGGATGGACAGTCGGAAAGGACAATACAAACACTAGAAGACATGCTGAGGGCATGCGTGCTCGATTCTGGTGAAAATTGGGAGTCAATATTGCCTTTGGTGGAGTTCGCTTACAATAATAGTTATCAAGCGACCATTAAAATGGCTCCGTACGAGGCATTGTACGGAAGAAAATGTAGATCACCCTTATATTGGAGTGAAGTAGGTGAGAAGAAAATTTTGGGACCGAGTTAGTCGAGCAGGACAATTGAGAAAATTGAGAAAGTTTGGGACCGAATGAAGGTAGCACAAAGCGAGACAAAAATCTTATACGGACCGAGCGGAGGAAGGATCTCTGATTTTGTGGGAGAAAAGGTATTCTTGAAAGTGGCACTTATGAGGGGTGTTTTTCATTTCGGTGAAAAGGGAAAATTAAAGCCAAGATATATTGGCCCCTTCGAAATTCTGCGAAGAATCGGTGAACTAGCATACCCGGTGGCATTACCGCCAAAGTTGTCATCCGTTCACAATGTATTCTGTATCAATGCTCGGAAAGACGTTTATGACCCAAGTCATATTGTCAATTGTTCAGAATTAGAAATCAGGGACGATTTGACTTACGAGAAGATGATGTTCGAGCTAAGTATCTGAATTTCCTTAATTTTGGTAAGTATTCGAATTTCGAGGACGAAATTAATTTTTTAGGAGAGTAAGATGTAATACCCAAGAAGTTGGGGGAAAAAAGAAATTAGGGCTTGATTGTTTAACAATTAGGGATTTAAAAATTTTGGGAAAATTTGAAAAATCTCATTTTAATTAGGCCTAATAGATTAGTTTTAAAAATTCATTTTTATATTTTATTATATTGGCCCACTAGAAATAATATTAAACCCATCACCAAACCCAAGTTCAAGCCCAAGTCCAAGCCCATGTCATCCATTCAAATATGGTAGTACCAATAAAACATAAATTATCCTAAAAATCTTTTATTTAATATAATTATAACAACCAAATTAATTAACAATAAACTCCAACAAATATCCCTATAAATCAGCATTTTTATTTTAGCCATCTAAATTATTATTATAATTAAAATAATTACAAATATTTTTTTAATTTTGTATTAATTTAAGCTTGACAAAAAATAATAAAGATAATAAAATAAAACAAACAATAGGAACTAAATTGGAAGTCCGCCATTAGGAAAGAAATAACAAAATCCCTACTAATCAAAGACATTTTTTTACCAACTATTCTAAAAATTACATCAATTAAAAATGAAAATCGGAAAGGAAGGAGAAATTCATTAACATTCCATTTCTCTTAGTCAACTACACTACTAAATTTCAAAGAAAATAATTACACCAATTTCCTCAATCAATTAGAAACAAAAATTCGGCTAAAATTTCTAACTTTCCAAACTTCAACCCAACAATCGCTACCTATATATACACTCTTTCTCGAAAGAATTGAATTCCACGAGAGCTAATAATACGTAAAGGTAAGAGTCTATTTTTCCTCTTCTCACCCTCCATGTCAATACCAAATATATATATATATATATATAATACGAGAGAGAGAAGCGGAGAAATCGAGAATAGTAGGAAGAAGAAACGACCTCACCGTGCGCCGTCGTTGTACTCCCGGCGAGTGTGTTGGGTGTATGTGTGTGTTGGTGTGTAAAAGGGGTTAAGAAGAAGAAAGAAGAGAAGGGGCATGGGGGGGGGAGTGGTCGTGGGTTTGGGGCTAAGGAATTTGGGGGGGATTTGGTTTAATGGGGGAGGAAAAGATTTAGAGAGAAAGAAATGAAAAAGAATAAAGAAAGGAGAAAAAAAAATAGAAAGGAGAAGGAAGAGAAATGGCTGAGGTGAATTGGGTTTGGGGATTTACGGGGAAAGGAGAAAGAAGAAAGAGGGAGTGCGGGGTGGGGTCGAGTGAGAGAATAGGGAGATAAATGTGGGTTTATTAGGAGATTGATCCAAATCTTAAATTTTTACTCAATTAATTTCTAGCCAATTTTAATTCCTATTATATATATATATATAAATTTTATATAAAAGTTACAAAATATTAATACTAGTTTTAAATTTAATTGTAGGCAACAAGAATTTTCAGGCATAGAAATTCCCACTCTTCAACACACTCTACTCTACGCTATTTTTCGAGGTAGGGGTTTTTCCGCTTTATTTGTCCTTGTTAAATGCCTTTATATGTTGCTTGATAATTTATGCTTCTACGTGCTAAATGTCTATAGTCGTGTGGGACCATACAGAGGTCCGGGGCATAAAAGTTCCCTCCGGTGAAACCCCGACAGTGCGAGCTATGTTTCAATGCCATAGCTACAGTTACATTTTAAATGTTAAGCATGTTATTTTGTAATGTGTATTGTGTATTTAGCTTGGATAAATTCGCCCCTTGAGCCGTTGAATGCTCACCCCAAATATATTTCTATTTCAGATGAATGATGGAGTTGGCGGGACACGTGGAGGCGGTGACCCAAATAATAAAATTAGAACAATAAACTTAATTTTTTTTATTATCTTTGATGGATATTTCTAATGTTTAGTATTTAAAATCTATCTATGGAATAGTTCTTGAAATTTTTATCTAATTTTTTTTTTTATATTATCGCTTTAAATGGTAATGATCTTTAGAAAATTCACGTTTATTATAAATCGCATTATTACTTTATAAGTCATATTTTATTATGAAAACGGGATGTTACATGTACCATCTTGTATCCGACATTCAAGTTCTCTTAGAAATTTGTTTTTTTAATATTGTTATTGTTAAAGCTTTGAATAATGAATATTTGTTCTTCAATCGCCTATAATTATCACTTAGTCAAGTTCAAATCGGATATATTTAGTTAATCTTAGAACTATGTTTAAAACACAAATCCATTTATGAAATGCATTTCTCAATATGAACTTTTGGAAAAATGCTTATAAGTATTATTAAGTGCATGTTTGGGAGTACTTATGATCGACAAAGTTCATTTATAGAAAATGGATCTTAATAAATGACTTCTTAGAAGTCTCTAGATTTAGTGTATATTTGGGAGCAATTATGTCAAAGTCCATTCAAAAATGGATTTCTTAATAAGTGATTTTTTTAAAAATGTCTATAATCATGACTTCTATAGATGGACTCTTTGGAGGAGTAACTTATCAAAAGTCTCATTCTAAATTACCACCAAATATTAATTATTACTAAAATGAACGTTTATATCTAAAAGTTCACCTTAAAAGTGCTCCTAAACAAGCACATAACTTCTCTAGAATGGAGTTTTTGGAATAATAATTTATCCAAAAGTCCATTATAAATTAACCACCAAACATCAATTAATATTGTTGAATTGTACTTTTAGATCCAAAAGTTCATCTCGAATAGTGCTCACAATTAAACAAGCACTAAGTATTGTGTGGAAATGCATTTTAATTGTCATTTTAAAAAGTAGCTAGGGTGGCCAAATGGAATCGAGAACAAGAACCATGGGCAACGTTTTGAAAAGCTTGACCGGCATCCATTTCCAAAATTAGAACCGGAACCATGTAGGCCAGTTTCGGTTATGGTTCATCTGTCATGTCAAAAATCGTGGAACTAGAAGTTTTAAGCTGTCGATTTGAGCCGCGGTTTCAAGGTTAATACCAACGATTTTTATTTTTTATTTTTTGTAAAAATATGCTAGAAGAAATGTTAAATGTTTATTATGTGGTTTATATTCACAACTGCATGACACACAATTTAAACCAAATGTTGCAAGCGCACTATGTGGACTTTGATTCCTTTATATCCTAACGGCTCACTTGGCATTGCGATGGTATTAGATAAGAAATTAAAATTAGCTATTATAACACTATTCATTGATTATATTGTATGGTTTACGTTTAGTGGAAATGGGTCAAATTAGCCCTTTCTAAAATGTAAAGATGTAAAATAACAATCTTTTGTAAACACATCTTTTTTAGCCATTTTGGCCAAGCAAATGACATTTATACCCTTTAAGCGTATTACAATAGGTCACCTACCTCTATTATTCTTTTTCAGTTTCTCTCTCACACTTTTGGTTCTAAGACTATATTTTCCAGTGATCCATTTTTTTTATTGGAATCTCGAAACAATGTAAGCATTTTGTTCTCCAGCTCTTCCTTTATTCATTTCAGTATCGTAGTTAGTTTGGTGTTGGGTATAAACTAGATTTGAAAACCGTAGACATGAAAAAAACCAGTTCAAAATAAGCTCGAACAGTCTGCAAATGTAACTCAACATCTAACTCAATGTCACGTCACATCGAGTCACATGTAACTTGACATCGAGTTAGATTGTTTTCGAGTTACTTTTAACACGATGTCGAGTCACTTACTCAACTTCGAGTTACATGTCAGCCTATAATTTTTAATTTTGTTTTGTTCTTTAAATTGATAATCTGTTGTTGTTGGTTTCAGATGGAAGATCATAAAGTCATAATTATCCACAATGGTTTTTGGGATGGTAGTTTCTATAGGAATGGTGAAGAAGTACTCGTTTTTACGTCATTGTGGACAATATCATATAGTGGGTTTGTGGATATTGTTCATAACGTTGTAAATGGAGATCGGCGATTGTGTGAATACAAATTACACTGTTTAATGCCAACTGGGGGTGGTTCTGAGGTTAAGTCTTTGATTATTTGTGAACGGGAGCTTTGATGAATAGCAAATTTCAAAGATCCCGGATATTTGTGATGTTGCAACCAAAAGATCATGGGATGGTGGGGACCTCATACACTAGAAATAATAATCCACATTATTTTATGGACCTCGTGGCTGCTCAACTTTATTCTTATGGTACGACGATCAATTCATGCCCATAAATCCATATAATTCTCACTACCGCATGAATTACATACATGGTCCACCACAATGTATGACAATCTATATGCAACATGTTGCGCCCGATGATTGTCCAAGTAAATCTAGGACCTTGGAGCCTCAACCAATGCCTATGCAACATGTATTGCCCGATAATTGTCCAAGTAAATCTCCTATCTTAGAGCATCATTTGAGAATCAATAGTAGTGATCATGTGGATGGTGGTGATGATGATGATGATAGTGTTGGTGGATTTAATGATGATTTTGAGGGCGGTGGCCATTATGATGACCAAGATGACCATGATTTTGTTGGTGATCAACATAACCAACAAGAAGAACAATTTGTTCCATCGGGGTCAATGATGGTGACAAATCCGAGAAAGAAGATGACGATCCATATTACGATGTTGACGATGAACTAGTCCGTCAATGGATTTATGATCATTTTGGATGGGAAAAAGATGACTATTTTGTTTTGGATGACCGTGAAGGGAATGATGTGAAGAATGAAATAATAATAGGAGATAATGACGAGCATGTTCTTGAGAATAGATGATTTCGATCCATACAAGACCTCATGTTGATGCTAACGAAGTAGATAATGAGAACAATGAACATACGAAGCTCCCAATGGTTAGGTCGAAATATGCTTGGATGGCTCATGGAACGTCTTATCAGTATCCCGGTCATATTTCCATTGCACAAGAACCACCTAACATGAGCGTGACTTATTTAAAGGTGTAGTGCTAGTAAGCAAGGAAGAAATGGTAACAAAGTTGGGCTTCTACCATCCACACCATTGTGTGAAGTATAGAACAACACGGTCTTCGACTTCACGTTATGAGGCTATTTGCAAACATAAAGGATGCACCTTCTTACTTCGTACAAATGCTATCGAATGAGAAAGTTAGAAGGTGACTAAATTCAAGCAACCTCATAAATGTGAAGCCAACCTAAGTAGACATGCTCCTCGACAATTGCCTTCGAAGATTATTGGAGCCCTATTCGTGCCAAGACTACTAAAGAAGGGACGATCCCTTAAACCTAGGGATATTATTGCTAATTTATCTGCTGAACATGGGATAGACATTTTGTACAACAAAGCACTAAAATCACAACATCATGCTTACAACTGCATACATGGTGACCACTTATAGTCTTGGGGGATTTTGCCTGCATTCTTGTACATGTTGAAAAAAGAGAACCCTGTTACAATTGCGCTACACGAGACTGATGACGATGATAGATCAAGTATGTTTATATTGCCTTACATGCGTCAATTAAGTGATTCAATGAGTGTTGTAGACCTGTTATTATTGTTGATGGCACACATCTAAATGGCAAGTTTAAAGGTGTGTTGTTTGTTGCGATTACTGAAAGATGACAATGAACAAGTGTTTCTATTAGCATTTGGTGTGGTGATAAGGAGAAGGGCGAATCATAGAAATGGCTTATGAAGCAATTACGCAACACATATGAGATGTCCTCAAATTTGCTCCTTGTATCTCATCGTCATAAAAGTATTAAGAATGTAGTTGTCAGTGTATACCCTGACGTTGTGCATGGTATATGCACATATCACTTGAGGCAAAATATTAGAAATTATCGAGGTCAAGTGTTGAGCTTATACCAAAAGGCTATGTACACTTATTCTCGAAAGATTCAAGAAGATTATGGCCCCGATTCAAAATGTAAACGAATAGGACTATGAGGAGTTGGTTAGACTGGAACGGGTGGGCACGTGCATGTTGTCCCGAACGAGTACAAGAATAGTCTCAAATGCCCATAGTTGTATCAAACAAAAAATAAATAAGTAATCAACCAAATTACAATATGAAATGCTCGTGTTAAAAGTGATACGTGTTTAAATTATATATACCTGTATAGGATAGAAGTAGGCATAGACGTGGAACTCGGGGGTGGTCTCTTAGGATCATCAGAGCTCGGCCTCCGATATTAATGCTGATAGATGTGATGCCCATACACGTAAGAGCCCCATGGGAATGCCTTAAACCCTGGGGCATCCTCAACCACTGTCCATAGCCATAATGGGACGGGGTTCTGCGGATTAAGAGCCAACAGGTACTGCGTGACAAACAAAATATACGCCATCTTGAGATTATCCTCTGGTCGCGCTCTAAAATGGCCCTTGGTGAAAAGCAACAATACTTTCACTGATATCACGGACTCCACATCGAAAATCGATGGTATACTCATTCTGCCGGTGGGATATGCTGGGATGAGCATGGGTCAATCGCCGAGGGGCCAAAGCGTAGCCCCCCAACCATACAAAACTCTCGTCGGCCAAATCTGAGGTTACGGCCACCAACGCAGAACCACAAGTCGCCAGCCTCCGATCCCTTCACTGTGATCTATCTACCAAGCAATCGGAGCATCCCTTTAGAGATTAAGTATGTATCATCGTCAAAGTCGAGAAATGCACCAAATGGGCCATCCCTAAACTGATCTAAATTGTCAGATTCCGTAAGCTCCTTCTTGATATCCTCTATTAACCGACACTTGGAATAAACATTCAATTTTCCTCTCCAATTATGAGCTTCTCCCCATTTCCATCTCCAATTATGTCATAAAAACACCAAGTTTCATGTTAACTGCCTGCTGTCAACAGGTAACTCGATATCGAATTACGTGTAACTCGATAAGTCACATTAAAAATGTGACTTGATATCGAGTCACATGTAACTTAATATATGTAACTCGAAAGTGACTCAATATCTAATCATATTTTTAAATGTGACTTGATATCGAGTCACATGTAACTCACCACCAAAAAGTAACTCACCATCGAGTTACTTTTGGATGGCGAGTTACTTTCCGTAACCCCTCATCTTCTTCGTCCTCACCCCAAACCTCCATTAACAACATTCAAGCTTCACCAATCAACCAATTATCCCATCTAAAACCTAGAATTTCTACAAAACCTACAACAAATCCTAACCTAAAACAAGTATAGATTAAACTAAATCAACGAAAATCCATGAAATTAAGGAAATAGAGTTCGAATTACATACTTGAGTGTCTCCATTGCTCGTCGCTAATCGCCATGGCCGATTTCAAATAGGGGAATGGGGAACTGTTTGATTTCGAGTAAGTGATGTTAGGTTTTAACTCGAAAACTAATTGTAAGTTACAAAAAGAAAGTTTGGAATTTCACACCCCAAAATGGCTAAAAAAGATGTGTTTGAAAAAGATGGCTAAAAATATTTTGAATTGATCAAGATGGCTAAAAAAACCCTTTATTAATTTTATGGTTGGGATTTGGGATAGAAATGAATCCTTTTTTACAGCCTTTGTTTGGGATTTTTGATTATATTGGATAATTTCATGAAATTATTAGTGTGCCCCTCTAATACAATAACCCAACAACTTTTGTTTTTTAAGTAGAGGTGATCATGAATTCGACATTTATCTTTTCGCCAAAATGGTGGTCACTCGTCCAAAATTGAGACGTGCAAAATGTTCCAACCTCAGTCTTTGCTAGAGAACACAGTTGGGCTTGTATCGCCGAAATAAATAGTTCATATATACTTGAATTGAAGGATTTGAGGTAAACATTTCGAAGCCACAAAAAATCAATTTGGGCTTTTTTGAATAGATTGAATGATTGCCGACTATGAATCAATATCCTCAATATGATTCGTAAATATTTGATTTAAATCGAATATTGGGTTTGTTTAATAAGTGCGTTGTATTTTGATGTTTGAAAACTAGATTTTATGGAATGACAACTGTAAAAAATTTGTGATGATCGTGATTTCAGCAAACACTTGACCTTGAGTTGGATAAAAAAAACTGGACTATTTTTCATGTTTTGTTTTCATTGATTATGCCTAATTTTCTTAAAAATATAAGTTATGAATATGTATGATTGATGAGGATTTTATTATTCTAATTTTGTTATTAATATTTCCATTGTATTTTTCAAAACTAAATTGTATTTTTCATCCCCAAAACCCAATAAATTGGCTATATTTTTATAAACTTAAAAGATAATGTGAAGTTTCTATTGTCCACCTATAGGTTTTTCTGTAACTAATAAGTCCATCTATTTTAGGGGCAAGGTTGACATTTCGTAGGAAGGGATAACATGGTATAATATAATAACACCCCCAACCCTCATATTAATTATCACATAAAACGATGACAAAATATCGGGCTTCAACACTTGTACATAGCCAACCAATAAGTTCCCAAACGAAAGATTGAGGCTGAAAAGGGACATTTTCTACTCTTTTCACAAATGCCAAACGAACCGTAAAAAGATGCATAAGCATATTAATATTATTATTAATATTAAATCTAAAATTTAATATTATTATGAATGTTAAGTCAAGTCATTTTCTTTTTTTTTTCTTTTCTTTTTTTTTTTTTGTTTATAACTCAAATTGATAAATCCTAATTAAAAAAATAAAAAATTATCAAAAGAAGAAAAACAATTGCAGTAAAACTGGAACAGAGGCGTGGAGAAATGGGATTTTGGTTTGAAACAGAAATCGGCAGGTTCTAGAAACCGTGACCACCCATACACAAAAGTCTTTGTAAATTATTTTTATAATTCATAAATTAACCTTCTCCAAATAATTGTCTTGTCAATGACAAAGAACATTATTTTATTTGGTTGTAGTTATTAGTGAAGACGATTGCTCGTCAACAATTGTCTTCTCTTCTAAAGAGTTGAAGATTGTTTTTTATTTTAAATTCCTAAATCAAAACAAATATTTAAAAAAGAAAAATTATTATCAAATAATATAATATCTATAATTTTGGTTGGACAAGAGCTCAAAACCTTTAAATTAACTTTGGGGCCTCAATTTGTTCAAAAATTCAGGTTGCCCTATAAAACTTTGTGAATCAAAGGCACAAATATTGCTTAGACAAATGCCTAATCATCTTCATAAATTGGTTTTTGTGTTTTTTATGTTTCCTTTTCTTAGTTTTTTTGAGTTTTCTTATATTTTTGAAAAAATAAGAGGGTAAGATACAATTTTCATTAAGAATGCGAGATCAACTGCAGAGAATTACATAGAAAAAGCGGATGCACATCCTTCCACTCTTTGAAACCAGACATAGAAACAGAAGCCCTAGCTAAACTATGAGCAACATCATTGATCTCCTAACATAATAACAAAAAACATTTTCCAACTCTAACAATAAAGCTTTACATTCATGAATGATACTAGCAAAATAGGAATGTTCTTCCATATTTCCTCTAATTGCTTTAACAACAACGTGCATCCGACTCAATGCTTATGGTCGAATCTCCATATTCTTTTTGATCCAACTTAAGGCTTCATGAAAACACATCGCCTCGATCACCTTGGAACACATAGAACCTATAAGCGTACCCTGGATTGCTACTACAAAATGGCCCTTCCGATCGCAAAAATGCATCCATAACCCAACCTGCTGATCTTCAAAAATGGCTGCATCTATGTTGCATTTTAATCTACCTTCTCTTGGTTTCTGCCACACCACAACACCATCTTTTGAATCCATATTCCAATTGATCAACTCCGAAACCTGAGCGACTTGCCATTGAAAAAGACTCGAACTAGCAAAGTTAAGAATTTGGTTCGACGTCTTTTGTTTTTGATTCCACACCACTTCATTTCTGTTATGCCAAATTGCCCATAAGATCATAACATTCATCTATTTATCCTCTAAAGAACTCTTTGTCCACAAAACTAGAAGTCCAGTTAGAAAAGAGGAGTTTGAAAGTGGACTAACCTCAACTTGATTAACCTCCAACACTTTGGGCTATCGGACAAGAGAAACAAATGTGAGATATTGTTTCAATTCCATTATTGCATACTGGCGATCTGAAGATACCTCAATCTTCCGTGAAATCAAACATTCTTTAGTAGGTAGTACATTCCGACATGGTCTCCAAACAAAATTTCTATCCTTTTTAGGAATCTTCAATGCCCATAGTCATTTCCAATCAAAATTATGGGAAATGTTCTCTTCTTTCTCAATATTGGCGCATAGAATTTGGTACCCCGACTTAACAGAATAAATTCCATTTTTATTCCTTTCCACATCCACCTATCTTGTCCATTCCCTACACTCGTGGAATTTGAAGAATCATGTTGTCGGTCTTGTTGGTTAAATAAATCGCTAATATGTCTTCATCTCATTCCAACAAGTTCGTTTCATAAATTATTCACATAGATTTCGCCCAAATCATTATTTGGAGATGTAATATAACTTTGAATCATTTGGAAGCCATGAAACCTTCCACACCGAAATAAGTTTTCCATCTCCCACACGCCATCTATAGCCATTGAGAACCGGATCCTTAGCAAAGCAAAAATACTTCTCCATACAAAACTTGGGTTGGAACCAATACAAGCCTCATTTGAATCGCTACCAGGATAGTACCGAGCTTTAAATATCCGAGCAACAAGTGAGTTCGGTTCCGAGATGAGGCACCAAACATGTTTTCCCAAGAGTGCAATATTAAATTGATGGAGTCTTCTAAAGCTCAAACCTCCTTGATGCTTGTGAGCACATAATTTCTGCCAAGACGGCCATTTTAATACCCTACGATCTTCACTTCCGCCCCACCAAAAGGCGTTCATTACTCTCGATTCGAACATAGATCAGCGGGAGCAAAAATACTCATAGCATAAAGTGGAACCACTTGAGAAACAGATTTTAATAAGATCTCCTTACCGCGTGAAAGAATCTTATTTTTCCATCCTTGTAACCTTGCCCACACTTTATCTTTGATAATGAGAAAAAATCTCTTTTTTATTTCTTCCCACAAGTGATGGCAAACCAAGATAATATTCATGGTTTAAGCATTGATTAACATTCAGCAGTTACAAATAGAGTTATGCTCTTCTTCCTTTGTATTTTTGCTGAAAGAGATAGAATATTTCTAAAAACTTACAAGTTGTCCTGAAGCTTTCAAATATAAGTCCAGACATGATTAGATTCTGATGGCCTCCTCCCAAGTAGCTTTTAAAAAATAGGAAACTTTCATCGGCAAAGAATAGGTGAGAGACGGTGGATGCACCTCTAGCAATACAATATCCGTGAATCCAACCCCTTGACTGAAATTTTTTTTATAGCTGCAGATAATCCTTCGGCACATAAAATAAACAGATACGGTGAAAGGGGATCACCTTGTCGTAATCCACGGATTGGTGAGAATAGTTCCGATTCAAATACCCCATGAGTAATTTTATATCAAACAAGTAGTCACGCAAAACATCATCGATTCACCCATCTAATATGAAAACCCATCTTGATAAGAATAACCCTTAGGTAATCCCATTCAATCCGATTGTATGCCTTATTCATATCAATTTTGAGTGTCGCAACCGTTCTTCCTTGGCTCTTTTTTTGAGATAATGGTTTATCTCAAACGCCACAAGAATATTATCCGAGATAAGTCTACGAGGAACAAACACACTTTGATTTTCTGATACAATCTCGGGCAGAATAGATTTCAAACGATTCGCAAGCACCCTCGAAATCACTTTGTAAGCCACATTACATAGTGCAATCTGTCTTAAATTTGTGACTACCTCTGGAGAGGATTTCTTTGGAATTAGTACTATGTTTGTATCATTGAAGCCCGCTGGGAACGAACACGTGTTGAGGAATTGGAGACACGCTTTCATTAGATCTCTTCCCGTCACATCCCAAAATTTCTAAAAAAACGCAGGATTCAAACCATCCGGCCTGGGGGATTTGTCTGGATACATCGAAAATAATGCGTTTTTGATTTCTTGTTCGAAAATTCCTCCAACAGATAGTAATTTTGTCCATCAAGTAACCTTTGCCCCACATACTCCAAAACTGGATCATACTCGTAGTGAAGAGAGAATATATCAAAATAATAGTTGATTGTATAGTTACCTAAATAGGAATTCCATTCAAGCCAAATACCCTCGGCATTCTTGAGCTTAAATATGTCATTATTTCTCTTTCGTAATGAAGCCACTGTGTGGAAATATCTGGAATTAGAATCGCCACGTGCACCCTTGAGCCAAAAGAGCTTCACTGTTGCTTCCAAAAGTCTTTTTTGGGCTAGAAGATTATTGTAAGATTGTTGTGCTTCTTTGAATTTATGGATTGAAATTTGATCTCTACAACCTCCGAATTCGCCCATACATCTCCTCGCATTATTAATTCTATCATTGAAAGTATTTCACAAAATATCACCCCATTTTTGTAGTTCAAGACCACAATGACCAATCTTACTTTGGATGTCCCCCATAATTCCTTCCTCCCAGCCCCGTTTCACAACATTCTTACAATCCGGCCCGTAACCAGGACGTTTTTGAATCTGAACTTTTTAACTCTTTTGACTAGATAATGAGGACCGATATCCAAAAATATTGGGCTATGATCGACTTACTAGCTCCGATGTTCCATACTTTGTAATTCGGAAAAATTGCGCACCAGGATTTGCGTAGAAAAGGCTGTCCAACCTCTCTTCGACCCAATGATTAGTATCTCTATCTCTTTCCCAGGTAAAAGGATACCCAAACATGCCCAAGTCCATCAAACAACACTCATCAATAGCTTTCCGAATCAGGAGAATAACCATGGTGGATGAGGGATATCACCTCTTTATTAGACGGAGAAAGAATATAATTAAAATTCCCTATACAACACCAGGAAATGGGGATTGTCTTTGCTACAATTTGAGGAAATTCCATGACTCACGTCTTCTATTAGGTTGGGGAATTCGTAAAAACACAGCCGGACACCATCTTGCTACATCCTTTAAATGAACTTCCACGTCGATGTGATTAGCGAGAAAAACTAAAAGACGCGTTTGGCCCCCTGGAAAAGACAGGAAATAATGTTTATCGGTTCATATCCGAGATTTGGGGTTGTTGAAACCGCCCGGTAGGAAAAGCTCGCCCGTGAAATATTCCAATTTCAATTGATTGGAACCCACCTACGAGGTGTTATTATTTTGTTCAACCTTGTCCCACCCACCGAAATGACTTTTATGCCCTCAAAAGTCCTTTTATTATACATATTTCGCCCCTTAATATCATGGTAATTACAATGTCATTACCTCATCGACTTCATTTTTGGAGACTTGGAACCCTAGCCATTCCACCCCCATTTTCGGTTGCTCAAGCGCACGTAGGTACATCTTCACTTTTTTTTTTTTAATTTTTGGTTTTACACAATGTTATTGAGATCGATCCAAGGTAAAAAAAACTACTACTAAGATGGAATGCTTGAGTAATTTCGTAAAAAAAAGGTAGAATCTTTAAGTTTTTGACGCATTTTTTCTTGATTTTGGGATAAAAAAGTTTATTGCCAAATTGTATTGGTTTTCCTCGTTTAAAGAATATTTATCGATTTTAATTCCAAACTTTTATGGGTTTTTCTGATTTTTTTATTTTCGACAAAATGATATGTTTATTTGATCGGTATTTTTTCCAAAAAGAGTAAATCTTTTAAACCTATTTTTTGTAGAAATTATTATGTCTAAACCGAGTTTATCTTGTTTAGGTTTATTTGAGAGAGTTAGTCCTGTATTTCTATTTATTTTTTTTGTTCACTAAATAAAAAGATATAGCCTATTAAGAACATACATTTGTTTTGAGGTTTGTGTTTCAGTATTGGTTTAGAAAATGCATATTATGTTACGGCTTGGAATTACATATTCGGACTAATGTATTATCATGTAGATTCCATATTCATTTTGGATCCAAAAAAACAGTCAACTTGTTTTTGTGCAGGTCGCATAGCTTTTCTATCTCTAAGGTGTAATCATATTTGGATTGATGTAAGTTTCCTTCGTAACCCATGGACATATAGCTAAAAAAGCAAATAAATATGATTAAGGTTGGAAATGCATAGTTTTTTACTAGTGTCCATCGTGAAATTATTGCTTGATATGGATCAATTTCATGAGCACCTTTTAAAAAAAAAACTGATTTTTAGTAACTTGAGTGCCTATATGTTATAAGTGCAGTTGCCTTACATTGAAATAAGGGAGAATTTATTGGTTTTGTCATCTTGATGAGTTTTATTTTGAGCTGAGCTAAATGTGTGTAGTCACGGTTGTACCTGTAAGATGTTATTGATACATGATCTTTTGACTTATCGTTTTGTTCAATCTAGATGTGAAGTTTTTAAGGAGTTATGTGGTTTTGTAGCCTTTTAAAGCCAAACTTATTGTATGTTTATGGAAAAAAGCTAAAAGACTGAACATTATACCCAATTCAGGAGTGCTTACTTTCATTAACTTGTACATGGGATACACACATTGTTGGTGATTTTAATTGAAGATCAGAAAACCTATTGATCCAATTGTTTTTTATATTGTTATTTGGATAGTTACTCTTCAACAATTTATCTCAAAATCTCCATAATAATACAACAATGGATTCGAAGATGCGAGTTGTCATTGTTATTGTTTTGGAGGTTGTTTCTATAATTACAACCTTTTTCCTTTTCATTTATTACTATGAGGAGCACTATATGTTTGCTCGTCGTCGTAGACGATGCTAGATTGAGACGTGCTCGTATAGAATGATTTGTGAAATTAGGCCCAACTAAAACACATGCATGATCTCGTTAATGTTAGCGATCAGGATTGCATTAAACAACTTCGAATGGATGGAAATTCCTTTTCAAGATTATGCTTTCTTCTTGAAAATGTTAGGGGGCTTGTTCGTACAAGGAAGGTTCAGATTAGTGAGCAGGTCGCAATCTTCTTGTTGGTGCTTGCACACCACAAAAAGAAGCTGCGTAGTCAAGTTTGAGTTTAAACACTCGGGGGTACACGATTAACCATCACTTCAATCTTGTTCTAGATGCAGTCCTTAGGTTGCATAGCATCCCATTGGTTACACCTGACCCAGTTGGAGCTGACTGCACAGACTATAGGTGGAAGTGGTTCAAGGTAAAATATCAGCATAAACTTTTTAGAATTATGTGCATATGGGTTATTGTGAACCTTATAAATTATACATCTTGCCTTTTATTTGACAATGAGCTCATTTATTTTCATGTTTAGGGTTGCTTAGAGCACTAGATGGGACATATATAGATATCCGAGTGCCCTTGATCGAGAAAGCAAGGTATAGGAACAGGGAAATGAGATGTGTCAATCAACTTATTAGTTGTTTGTAATCAAGAAATGAAGTATACCTTTGTGTTTCCTCGGATGGGAGGGGTTGCGGATAATCGTGTCTTGCATGATTCAATCACCGACCTAGTGGTTTAAGGGTCCCGATTTGGTATGGAACTCTCTAACAAATTAATCCTCAATTATTTTCAGCCCATCCTAATGATAAATTAATAATTACTCCAAGGTAAATATCCCTAAGTACAATATTCTTGATTTCGAGGTAATTACTACCTTCTTGCGTGACAATGGGTACACAAATGGTCTGGATTTCTAACCCTCTACTAGGGAGTTAAATATCATCCGGATGAGTTTCATGGTGGCTCCTCATCTCCTCGAATTATAGAGAATTGTTCAATTTGCGTCATGCAAAGGCCAGGAATATTATAGAGTGTTCTTTTGCTTTGCTAAAGGGACGAGTGGGCTATATTAAGGAGCAATGCGTTTTATTGATCAAAAACCGTATTATTATGGCCTATTGTTTCTTTGCACAATTTCGTTCGCACCTCGGTGGTTGTTGATCCTTTGGAGGATGAGGTGTCGGAGTATTTTGTGCAAGACGCAAACAACCACAATGACGCATATTATGTTGACCAAGTTGAGCTTACACAAGAGTGGACTAATCGGAGGAGTCATTAACCCTTGAAATGTTTAATGAGTGGAATGCTCGTAATCTTACTAACATCATGAACAATGTTTCAAATTTGTTTCCTATTGTTTATTTAATGTTATCAACTATAAACATGTATTGTTAAATGGGTAGTATTTGTGTAACAAAGCTGGTTATTGATTCACGGATAGTCATTTGGAGACTTCTTTGCAAAAAATATTTAGTAATATTGATTTATTTATCTCTAAAATTGTCATGTATGGTGTGTTTTATTTGTAATATCCAGTAATATTCAGGTTTTTGATAATATTGATAATATTGATTTATTTATATGTCTAAAATTGTCACGTATGGGTGTGTTTTATTTTGATAATATTGATTTATTTATCTCTATAATTGTCATGTATGGTGTGTTTTTTCGATAATATTCATTTTTTTCAAGTAATATTCGGTTTATTTATCTCTAAAATTGTCATGTATGGGTGTGTGTTTTATTTGATAATATTAAGTTTTTCAAAGTAATATTCAGTTTATTTATCTCTAAAATTGTCATGTATGGTGTGTTTTTTCCAGTAATATTGATTTTGTTAATATTGAGTAATATTGATTTATTTATCTCTAAAATTGTCATGTATGGTATGTTTTTTCCAGTAATATTGATTTATTGATAATATTGATTTATTTTATCTCTAAACTTGTCATGTATGGACTGTATTTTTTCAATAATATTGTAGTATGGAATCTTGGCTAGTGTTTCTAAAGGGATCGATCCACGAAAAGGCTCATGTAGTCGACAATCATGGATCGCTCAAGAAGAATTGGTTCTAATTCACTCCCTAAAGGAGTCATTTGTTAATGGTTGGAAGCGGATAACGGATTCACGTTGGGATATCAAGCGATACTTGAGACTACCATGATCAAGGCATTCCCCAACACGATCTCCGAGCAACGCCACACATTAACTCAAAGATTCATGTCTAGAAAAGGGATTATGGATCGTTGAGAACATCGGGTTTGGTTGGAATGAAGATACAAACATGATAATGATTGAGAAAGATGAACGAGTGGAATGACTATGTTAAGGTATTTGGTCTCATTTAAAATCTCTTTTGCTTTCTTTTTAGTATTGAATATTGTGTTTTAATTATAAATGTCAGTTAAGCAGAATGACGAATCCTAAGGGGATGCGGTGCAAAGCATGGCCTTATTTTAAGGATTGAAGAGATTTTTGGTAAGGATAGAGCTGACGGGTGAAAATGCACAGACTTTTCATGAAGTTATACAAAAGGTCTTGGAGCGCCGTCCCAAGCAACGCATACCACGTTAAAAGACTCTGAGACATTTAATCCTGCGCGCACAGTTTGGACACAACATCCACATTCCATCCTGGCAAACTCCTCAGTGAAAGATCCAAAAAGAAAAAAAAAAAGAGGGTTCGGGTGATGTTGATGCAAGATTCATTGACTTGATGGCGTCGTTTGTGAAAAAGCGATGCCCATCTTCGTGATCTTGCCAACCGTCTTAGGGCTGAACTAGACGCGGTTTTCGCACGCAAGGCCATAAACGATGCCTTGCAATAAATGCCTTTCTTAACGATCAAGACAAGATTGCGGTTGGAACGAAGTTGTGCACCAAAACAAAGGAATTGGACTACTTTTTCACACTCAACGATGAAGATAAGGTTGTGATGGTGAAGTTGCTTCTTGACGGGCGGTTGTGATGATTTGTGGCTCATAACCGAACTTATTTTGACAATAGAACAATTTGTTGATATTTGATGTGGTCTTAACTATGATTTCTAGCTAGCAAATTTATGTAATCTGTTTTGGTAAAATGATTTATCTATTGGGCAATTTAGGTCATCTGTTTCGGCAAAATTACTGGATCGAGTGGTAGATTGTGTTTGGATTTTATGGATTTGGATGTACTCTTCTATGGATTTTATGGATTTGGGAACACATATGGCTGAATTTTTTTGTATATGTAATACTTGAGTATGTGGGATGAAATTTAAATGGTTATATGCAAGATTTTACATCCCCTTACCTCTGTTTTGTTGACCTTGATATGCACATGTCAATTTTGATATATTTTGAAACTTGCATTTGTGGATCATTTTAAAACCATTTGCCATTTTAAAACTTTCCAATTTAAAATCTGTAAAATACATTTGGAAGAAAGCGATTGGTTTAATGACAAGTAGATTGGCATAAATTCCACGTTATTTGTATGTATCACTTGTCTCTCGCGAATTAGAACAATTATATATATCGGGAAGAATGTATGAATATTTCCAAATGTTGTTATTTATCTTCCCAAATAACAAAGTGGTCTTTTTCTTTGTTATTTTTGCTCCTTATGTATATAACGGGAATAATTACAAGAACCCCCTGCGGTTTGGGGTATTTACAAGAAAACTCGAAATGTTGTTGAATCACATATAAAAACCAACATCATTGGTACTAATCTGATCGTTCGAAATGGGAAAATCGAGTTACATAAAATACGAGGTTTTTAACACCCCATTTTAGTTCAACCGAAAAAACAAGATAATGCAACCAAAATAAAAACTAATCTTAGAAGTGTTATAAGCGCATGCCCATTCAAAGACTACCACCAAACAAACAAAGTCAATCTTTGTGTGGGCAACAAGAGCCAACGAGTCTCTATGCTTTTACATGGGATTGGAGCGGGCATGCGAGGAAAACGTGATTTTGGGAACGCTCGAGGACACACATTTTTTGATTTGTTTTTGGAGGCGAGCTGGAGGCATGGGGTATTTTTTGACGGCTTAGGAAATTGCTGATTCAATGATGGCTCGGATGAGTTGGACTGCGAGTATGGATACTCCTCCATTAATTGCCAGAAATCTCGATCCCAGCTGTTCCATGAACCACAAGGCAGTTTGGAGGGTTCACGAACGGGAGAGATGATTGGCAACTTCCCAGCGTTTTGGTCTTCTTTGGACGCACTATCGTCCACAATTTCAATGATTTCTTTTTCTTCCCTTTCTTTTTCATCGCCTTCGTCAGATGAAACATCCACAGCGTCAATGTTGTTGAATTTATACGGAGCGTCATTGGTGTTGAACAATTGGTTTAATGTCGGCCATTCTGGATCTCCATAGTATTGATACGCCAAGCTAAAGTCATCCCACTTTTATTTGGACATACAAAAGAAAACAACTTAAATTAGCGGCGAAATGCGAAAACAGATAAAATAGCCAACTATAAAAACCAGCCCTATGTATATGCATGGCAGATTCAAACCAATAAAACAGAAGTGTGCTAATGAAACATGAACAATAAGGAAGTGAAAATGCGAATGTTATATAATTTACAAATAATCTGAACCATTTCGTCCCAAATGCGATCAGGAGCATATATTCGGTTGGTAAGAGGATCATATTTGATACCATTCTTCCGAATTAGCTAGGAAAAACACGATGACGCTTAGCAAGTAGAGAGCAACGCTCCATACAGTACTCCAAGGTAAAATTCTTGTTGAGCTATTTGTTAACCTCATTCATAGCAATTGTTATTGCCAATTCGTTGTTACGGTAAGGACAAAAATTACCAGCTGCATGTTCTCCGACCAACATCTCAATAAAGATTTTATCGGCTTTTTGAGCCCACTCAAGATCATAAATATAATCAGCTTGAATGAGACCAAACATTGGAGTCATTTTAGTTACTAAGGTGAAAAAGCTAGAACAGTAGCAAATGTAATAACAGTGAACTGAAGTTTGAATACAAAAAAGTAGATTGTTTTCATCTCATATTTATACATAATAGAAGGGCTGTAATTATCTCAGACCTATTATGAAATGGTTATAAATGTCCAACTACCTACTCAACAACTCAGTTTTAATGAGGTATAATTTGATTTGATCAGAAATAAAATGGCTGATTTCAGGATCCTTTTGAAGCCCCCAAAAAAACTGATTGAACCCTTATAAAAGGTGTGATTTGATCTAACATATAAAAAACTACAAAGATTTTGGGTAATAAATGTCAGCAATTAAATGGGGTTGACTTGTGCAAAATTTAAAGAGTGTGGAAGTGGTGTTGGAATTAATTATAGAGCAGTCATTATTGCTTTTACTTTTTTATAAGAGCCCATAGTGAACCAAGCTAGGTTGTTATTAGATCAAATAATGTTTTAATATTCTAGTGTCAATTCAGTTTTTTGAACATACAACATCTTAACATGTACAAAAAATTGAACATAAATATACAATTAATTTTTCAGGGAAATAAAACAACGCAATATTTCAGGACTCTTCAACAAAATGCCACAAAAATAAAACAAATTATTTTTTCCAGGTGAAAAAGATGCAATCGCTGAACATTACATGGATATACGGATTTATGAATGAGCATAATTTAAATTCATAACACAATAGTTCTCATATTGTACGGATAAACATATCATAATACTGAGCTATCATGGTCAAGACTACCATCACATTACGAGGTTTAGAAATTCTTAATTTTGTTGTTCTACGATTTGTTGGAATTAAAATACAACAAAGGGCATGGGTTATATCTAAATCTTATATAATAGTTTATAATTGCAAAGCACAAGTCGGGAGAAAGATTAGTCTAACCATACAACAACCAACCAATTTGCGGCGGAAGGATTGTCAAAGCCCACGATGCAATGGTAAACTTGAGAAGACACCGGCATTTCAGTTCAGACTGAGCTAATTTCTCCTTCGTAATCTTCAACTTTGCAGCTAAACCAGCGATTATATCGGCGGACCGGTCTGAAAGTTGTGGATCAAGCCACACAAAGTAGCCACACTTATTGGGCTGCTTAACAAATTAATAGATTCTTGTTAAACATTGACAAAGAATGAATACATATATCAAAATTGCATCAATATGGTTAAAACGACTTGCCCCTCTGTTAGGACCACGACATGAAACATCGCCAGGGTTTGCCTTCGTCCATGATGTTTGCACCCTGAGTGAGATGCCGCAATAGCATAATACATTGCTATCATTATTGTTGGCCCGGTGCCGAAAGCTTGAACTACTTGCCGTAGAAAATGGTTCACAATTGGGGTTGCTCATCTTGTAAGTTGTGATCTTATTTGTTACTAAAAAAACCAGTAAATCAACAAAATGTATTATCCAAACACAATGGCAGAAATTACATAACCACAAAAATATAAGTAACAACAATATAATGTGGTTCCATCAAACCAAGTTCATTGTTTTTTAAATGAAACATTAAGTTTCCACAATATAAAATATCTGGATAAAACCACTACACATCAGAACTCTATAAATCAGTAAAAAATAAGGGAAACAGAGTAATTGTCAAGTGGTTGTAATGAGTTTGAGGAGATAAACTAATGTTCAACACCAACAAATATACATGTTTAAGGAAATGAATTAAATCTGCCCAATGTTAACATAACGTTAAAAATTAAAATTTAAGAAAGGGGTGTTCATATATTGTTCCAAAAAGTTGCAAATCGATTAAATAAAAATAATCAAGCATTTACTGAACCTTAATTGCTTAAAAAATTAATTTAACGCAATAAGTAATAGTTTTTTGGGAACCAAAAACTTCTAATCCGAAAAATGCATTGCACAAGGAATTCAATTTATATATTTCTATGACAAAATTTTCGACCAAAAACAAGGGGTTCGAATCACCTCTATTCAGCAAATGGAAAACCTGGGTGTTTACCTATCATGTCCGTCTAATTTTGGGCTGTTAACTTTTTATTATTATATCGAATCAGACCATGGATGTGTACATACCCAGATTTCGAGCTCAACAACAAATCTTTAAGTTTTTTGACGCATACAAACAACAATTTCAATGAGAAAAATGGAGTTTCGAATCGCACCTCAATTTCGTGTAGCTTGGTTCAGGATATTTTTGCTCCAGGGTCTTCGAACAGTGATGAACTGAAATTTCTAGGGTTTTTTCTTTGTTTAGGGTAGGAGATGAAAGAGGTGAAGAGACAATTCTGAGGTTGTTTAGGTTATTAAAAAAGAAGGGGCAATTTGGTAAAATCTATTGTAGTCACTTATTATCAATGTTGTCAAACACCAATATTGACTATTTATATTGGATCCAATACAGAATAAATCCAACACCCCAAACAATAAGAACCTTATAAAAGATAGTGATAAATAATCAAATCATCACATATCCAGTATTAGTTATATAATCCCATCAATTTTCCCAAACGAGCCCTAAGAAGATTAACCATATTTTTCTCCTTTCAGAGAAGAGCTATACCCCCTCCATGCGATTCATCTACGGTGAAAGAACCTCGTACCCTAAGTTTGACTCACGATTAATTTAACTTCTCTTTATTAATCAAAATTCCAATCAAAAAAATAAAAAGAAGGCTTTTAAGTTGGACTAAGTCGATAGCACTTGAACTGTCAGTGGGTTACCCCGCAGATTCAACTTATCGTCCTTCGACCCAATTGACACCTCCCGTAAATTAGAAAATCCATGGTCCAAACTCTTTAAGAGTTGATCCCCGTCCCACGGCGTCGTTTGTGGTCCCCATGAAATCCTTCCTTATCTCCCGCCACAATTAAAAGATTTCCTTCCACCTTTGCATCTTTGTTATATTAGTAACCGCCATCCCACTACAAACATTTCCTCCGAAATCTATGCACCCATGATCCATGTTTTTCCTTTATCATATTTTGGAATCTCCTAATTTTTAGGCTCGCGACCGGGAGTGGAATATGCGGAAAAATAACCGCCACCTTCTTCATGTGAATTGCGAAATTTTCCATCTAACCGAGATTCGCACCAACTTTGTGACCCGTCTTTGGATTGATATTTGCGAGATATGGCTTTTAACCAAATTCTATAAGCCGGATATCATTTCCCTCGGTGAATTAAACAATATTTCACAAAACTTGTCAGTCTTAGAAGCATTCCGCAAAAGAAATAGAAGGTAGGAAGTCTTTCATCCAAACCCAATCACCCCCTTTTTTTTAGTTTCATCCTACGTTTTAACGGACCCCTGAAATCAAAAGCCACTCCAATCGCATATAATTCTTTCACACTCCCCAAAGCCGTGTTGATCACCTTCCAAGTAAGTGCGATAAAATTTCCAATATCTCGCCAATACGTTCGGTCATGAAGCTTAAAGGTAAATCATATACCCGGACCCATAATTCAAAGAAGAAATAATTGGACTTTTGAAGGTTGTTCGCCCACACTTAGCCTTTTAGTGATCAATAGTAAATTGTCAAACGTCGTGGGCCATTCTTACGTACTCTCATAACATCCATCTCGTGAAAGAATCGAAACAAAAATAAATTTGGCCCTAAATCTCTTATGAACACACCCTTCACTAGACGCGGATGGCGCAAGCGTGTTTTTCATAGCTAAGACATTAACAATGCGATTTGATAAAAAAAAACGACATACTAAACACCAACGGAATTCTGACTCGCCTCCTCAATATCAGTCTCTTCAAGAACTAAACCACCTTCTTTCTCCTCCTCCAATTACATGCGTCCACAGAGATCCTCTATGGATGGAATTTTGTTTGCCATTGAGGTTTACTAAGTAAAGAAATACGACGGAAATAATATTAAAGAGAAAAACTTGTCAATAGACAAGACACACCATTATTTGTCAAACACAAGACAAAAAAATAATAATAATTAAAAACTAGCGGATGAAATTGATTAAGAGGTCTAACTAACCCAAGTGTTTTTTCAATTGTACATTAATTTTGTTTTTCATTAATTAACATTTTGGTTTAATTTCTAATGACATTGAAAATTGATCTTCAACACATCTTGGGTTACGCCTCTACGGAGAAAACATAGATCTTCGAATTTTTTTGATCATTGCTGCTTTTTTGGTTGCTTAGTAGAAGTATTAGTTGGTTAATTACATGCTACCAAATTTCGTAGAATCCAAGTCCGTTGTGATTTTAACATGTCTCTAATTTTAATTTTTCTTTTTTGGAAGAAAACAAATGAACAAGTCATAGTTGGACATCTGTCAAAATCAGATGGAACTTGGGTTCTACCCAATTGAGTAGCATTGAACAAGCCCTATTGGATATTGTAATAAACATCGATTGCCACACTATTTAATTTCAAAAACTAATAAATTGTTTTTGTAATACTTTTAAACTTAACCGTATAAAATATATGACTAATTATCCACTGTCATAAAGTAAGAGAACACGGCATGCGCCATTTGGAAACCTGGAAATGATATCACCAAATTAATTAATATTCAGCAAACAAAATTAGTACCAACTAATTGATTGAACTTATAATTATTTCTGTCTTAATTTAACTCTGTAAGAATGATTCATGCTATTGACCGAAATGATATTTCATTCAGTGTAATTGACTGTCTTGGGTTAAGTCTACATGATGATGATTAATGTGTAAAATAATAAAAGAAAATACACAACTATAATAATGTCCATGTTTGAATTTTGGTTATATAAGCTTCCACTGAAAGTTATGTATTCTTTACTTTGGTCTTTATTTATATCATCTCTCCCGATCCGTTTTTTATCAGCCAACAAACATTTGTTTTTCATTTCCTAGCTAATTAAAAAAAACGTGTATTAAATATATATTGTATGTGTGTGTGTGATAATATATATTTAGCATCCATAAATGATACACTACAAGAAAACTGCTGATAGACACCACCAAAACGACACCGATTTTATGACTTTACTGGTGTCTTTTCCTTTTTAACACCGGTTTTGTAAGAAACCGGTGTCTAATTAGTGTTGTCATTTGATAAACAACACCGGTTTCCTAGAACCGATGTCGATTGTAAAAACATTTTCCAAAGAGACACCGGTTTTGGCATCGAATTTCAAAACCGGTGTCTATTTATATAAATTATTTTAGATTAGACACCAGATTTTTGGTGTCTTTATTTTTAACACCAGATCTTTAGACACCGATTCTACAATCGGTATCGTTAGACCCCTAATTAATTAGGTCAAAGTTAAGTCTTTAAGTTCATCCCTTATTTCTCCCGTACCCAATCGCCCGTCGCCCATCTTTAGTTAGGTATTAGAATTAATCTCTAATTGTACCAACCAGAAATCTCCAAAGTCGATCGTCTTCTTCTAAAAAAACAAGGTTCTCTCTCGTCTTCGAACCGCCCGCTGCTCGCGCCACCGCCACTCGTACATCGTTGCTCGTAGCTTGGGGTTTCATAGATCTGGGTACTGATTTTTTGGTGGATTTTTGGTGGTTTTGAAAGATTTGAAGGATCGCAGCTTGGGGTTTCATAGATCTGGGTACTGATGTACTTCATCTTTCTCGTGTTTTTGTCTAAATTTTGTGACCGGTTTTTGGGAATTAATTATATGTTGGTAGTGGTTTTATAGTTTGGTCAACTCTTTTTCGAATTTTTTGGAGCATTTGGATTTTAAGAATGTTGATTTCTGATTAGTACTGTTAAATTCTCGTTGTTATGTGGAAGAAAAAAATGGATTGGGTTAAAATCCAACCCATTCTTAATCGCCCAAATATTCTATCACGAACGCGCAGATATACAAACAAATTACTTCGCTGAACTCCAAATAGTTTAGCCGTCAAGGCGGACCGTCGAGCTTAACGATCAATTTGGAGGAAATATTTGCTGGTAATTTATTTCGCCGAGATCTCAAGCCCTTTCTTAACCTTGGAGTAATTAGATATAATCACTATCTAGTTTATAATCATTATCTAGTTTAAACTACGGGTTGGAGAACCACACCGCACCGCACCGCACTCTAGTTTAAATAATGTGAAGCGTGCTTTTGATTTCTGAAGGTTGTATATCAATTACCAGTGCCCATTTGCTCAGCTTGTGTGGATAGTCAGGAACTATAAAGTGTGTGTGTGTGTGTGTGTGCCGATAATTTCTCCTTTATCTTGTTTTATTACTTTTGCTTTGTGTGTTTGCCATTTTCTTATGCAATACCCTGTTTGGGGTTCGACCCATTGCTGATTGAGTTCTTTTTCGCCTACATATCCAGGGTTTACATGATGAGATAAAATTGGTTCCAATTTACCTTCAAAACAGGTCTGCTTGGTACAAGTAGACAGTGTATCCTGAAAATAAGGTAGTTTATTGGACTCGTTTCTTCACTCAGTATTTTGATTGATTTCTTGATTACTCCATACTATCCGAGTACAAATACCATATGTAATTATGTATTGCTCAAACTTGATGGTTTGATAATAGATGAAGGTGAAAATGTTTTGAACTACATCCAGAGAGCAATGAACTTGTTACTTAGTTGACAAACTAAATGTGAAGATGATTTCTTGTTCGTTTGTAGGTGCCGGCATTGGAGCACAATGACAAAGTTATTGGAGAGAGCCTGGATTTGGTTAAATACGTAGATGCCAACTTTAAAGGACCAGCTTTGTTACCTGATGTAAGATTAGAATTTGAACCTATTTTTTCTTGAAATTAATATGTCTTCTCGTTCTGCCTTCATATTTCACATTATTGGTGCACAATGAAATGCTTAGGATCCTGCCAAACAAAAGTTTGCTGAAGAGTTGATAGCCTACTCTGACACATTCTTGAAAATATGTACACATCATTCAAAGGAGATACCGTAAAGCAAGCAGGTACTCGCTGGCCTCTAATCACTTCCACTTCAAGAATCTGTATGTTGTGATACTATTGGGTTAAAACTTAAGTTAATTCATATTGCTACACTAGGTGCTGAATTTGATTACTTGGAGAATACCCTCCATAAGTTCGATGGTGGGCCTTTCTTCCTTGGTCAGTTCAGTCAAGTAAGTACTATTTCAGCATTGTGCCCTGAAAAACACAAAACAAAAAAATGAAATGAAAAGCACTGTCAAGACTTTATATACCTATCTGTTGAATAAAACATTAAATCCTCCTTATTGGTGAGGAACAAGTAGGATCCTCATTGCAGATGCACATTTTTGGTTTAACTTTTTCTTGATTAATGTAATTTTCTCTACAGGTGGATGTTGCCTATGATCCATTTGTAGAGGCATGAATATTAATAGGTATGTCAAAAAGCCTGTTCTCAATTTGTAGTCCTTTCGAAAATATTCTTACAAAATGAAATGATTAGGCAAGTTTCTGTGCAAGTAATTGAGGATTAAAAGATAAGGGGATAATTAAAAAATAATACCGAGGTGGCTAATTACAAAAATCTTTAATGTTTGATTTCGTGCTACAGTTAATTGCCCCTTCACAAGCAAAATAGATTTAATGTTTTGACTTTTGTCCTTTTCATGCTTCAGATGACAGTGCTAGCATTTGTACTGAATATTTGAGCTTGAAATATGTGGTTTTCTTGTGAAAAATCACTTGTATTTGGATTGGGATAAATTTTTTAATAATATATAAACTCATAACAAGATATTTAAAAATTCAATCTTGAATAAGATGAACCACATTTCTGGATTTGATGTGATTATTTTGTGTTAACAAAATCTGCTGCAAAATGCTTAGGAACAGAGTGAAAAAAATGACTACTCCTTTATAGACTGTTTGCAAGCACTTAAATGGATGGGAAAAAAATGATTTATAGTGTTTTCAAAAGCAAAAAATATTTCAAAAACCCCTTGACATATAAAAATATTACATTTAGCCCCTGAAATTTAAGACAAAATCAAAGTTGAGGAATTTTTTATAATTTTGAAACATCTGTGGATTTTTTTGTAATTAGCACAATCCTCAGGGCTGTTTTTGTAATTATCCATTTCCTCACTGTGTTCCCATTTTATACTTTAACTAATCCTAAGAACATTTTTGGACATGAGCAGATTAAGGATATGGCAGTAAAGGTCTCAGGATCATCCAAATCCAAACATGGCCAGACAAGTAGCAACTTCAAAATAGGAGAAAGATCCTATCCTGAATTTGATACAATCTCAGAGGGAGTTCCTTATCCCCATGTCCAAACAGAAACTTGAGTACTTCAACTACAGCTTGGGATTTTACACGAACTGCTCATCGCCCCGACTCAAGATTAAGTACGTTTAGCGGACGCTGATCTCGATATGGCGACACATTGATCATATGTTGATCATATGGAGAAGCTTGAGCATTTTTGAAATCTTGAATGACTGAGCTATGTTGATCATATATTCATATAGATTTTGTTGTCTTTAGTTGAATTATATAGTCTTTTTGTTGGTTGATGGAATTAATTGGATTATGAATTTATAGTTGTTTTATTGAAAAGAAACTTCGCTACTAGTACTTTTTGTTGGATTTTGGCTATTGGTGACTTTAGTATTAATTGATTTCATGTTTAATTGGTAATGAACTTATGATGGTTGCTAGAATTGGAGTTTATAATGAATTTTGTTTATTTATATGGATTTTTGCGATTTGGACCGGTGTCTTTAGATGAAACATCGGTTTTAAACCGGTGTTTTGATACGGTGTCTATTCATCAAAAGATACCGGTTTCAAACTGGTGTTAAATACATAAATTTTTAACATCAAGACCTTTAAAAGCGGATATTTTATATCTCGACACGATTTAAAACCGGTGTCTTTCAAGGAAACGACACGGTTTTAAACCGGTGTCAAAAGTTCAGACTTTTAACACCAGTGGTTTTAACACCGGTTATTTTACTAATAACCGGTGTCTTTCAATGAAATGACACGGTTTAAAACCGGTGTCAAAAGTTCAGACTTTTAACACCAGTGGCATTAACACCGGTTGTTTTACTAATAGACACCGGTTTAAAACCGGTGTCTATCAGGATTTTTGTAGTAGTGATAAAACTATCTTAATTAATTGCATTATTATATAAACAGTTGCTCCAACTTAATAACATATAGATATCTTTGATTTTATTATTGATTTAACCATGGAGAAGAATAATTTATTATTGTTGTGTGGCTGGACATTTATTATATTACCATTATATTACATTATTATATGAAAGGAGGAAACAAATAAATAAATATGGAAAATAAGAATCATGTGAAAAGTTGTGTACCTTTTAATGTGAAGATATTCATTGGAAGGATTAGGTGAATAGATGCAACCTCCGAAATATTTATAACTTCCATCATTTGAGAAGAAATGCAACTTTTGATTACAACTGTTAGAAGTCTAGCTATAAATAGGCAAAAATTCATATAGGACCGTCTTACGGATCTAAATCCGTAAGACGGATCCTATTGACCTGCGGATCCTGTTGACCAGGTCCGCGGGTCAAAGGTACCTGTTCTTTTTTTTCTTTTCTTTTTTTCTTCCTCGATTAAAAAGTAACATGATTTTATGAGAAAAATATCATTTTTTTAGGAAAAGTATCATATTTTTAATATAGCCACATATTATGATTACCTTACGGTGAAGGAAAAATAAATATATCAGAGTTAAACTAACACAGTTATGAGTAATAATATATATTTTTGGAGACAAAATATGATGTTTTAAAAGTAAAAGTATCTATTTTTTTGAAATAAAGTATCACATTTTTTAATATACTCACATATTATGAATTCAATACAAAGAAAGATGAATAATAAATATGATAGAATTAAAGTAATACTTTTATAAGTAAAGATATTTGTTTTTGAGATAAAGTAACAAATATTTTAAGATAGTCACAAATTATATATATATTACAATAAAAATATATAACAGAGTTAAAGTAACACTTTTATACGCTAAAGTATTCATGTTTTGAGATAAAATATCATATTTTTTTAATATAGTCACAATTAGGAATGAAGGAAAGAAGAAAAAATAAAAAATAAATATGATATAGTTAAAGTAACACTTTTATAAGTAAAAATATCCGTGTTTTGAGATAAAGTATCATGTTCTTTAATACTGATCACATATTAGGAATTCAAGTACATATAAGAAGGAAAAATATATTTGACAATAGTTAAAGTAATATTTTTATGAGATAAAGTATCGACTTTTGAGATAAATATCATGTTCTTTAAGACAGCCAGTGAAGAAGGAAAATAAATATGACGAGCTTTTGAAATTTGTAATAATTTATGAATGAGTTATATTCATGGTTCTACTAAATTGCACAATAAGTACTAGTGGAGTGGTCTAGTGGTGGAATAGTACCTTGTCATATTACGGACGGGTTCGATTCCCAACCTCTGCGTTTGGAGGCGCGGAATAGTACCTTGTCATGTCTGGAGACTGAGCTCGATTTCTAGCTTATGCATGCGTTTTTAATTTTTTTTTTTTTTAATTTACCAAGGTATAGATCCGGATCCGAATAGGATCCGTCTTACGATTAGGATCCATAAGACGGTCTATTGGAGACCATCTCCTATAAAATATATACTTCTAAAAAGGATGTGATGGAAGTGTGATGAAAAGTGTATAACTAACTATGAAGCTTTGCACTCTCTAATAGCCCTGACAAACTTAAGGTAGTATCATAAACCTTAAGTTTGTCTCTCATAAGTACAAAGGTAGTGCTTGAATTTGCATTTGCAAAAATATTTGCTACTTGATTCTTTTAACTATATCTTGTGATTTATGCTCCTAAAAGTTCTAAAGGAGTGTAATTTAGGGATTTTTGTGAAATAAATTTTGCGACCTAGAGATTAATTAATTCCTTGAGAACCATTTACACCACGGTGGAATGAATTAATACCTTAAAAAATTAAGCATTTTTAAGATGTATCTAGCCTATATAAAATATGATTTTCGTTTTTATAATCATACTCCAATCCATTACCCACAATCCCAAAATATATACAACAAATCTTGTGCTGATTTGGGTTAATCTAATATGGATGTGTGTGTCTTTATCCTCTGACAGTCCCATTGCACTCGAAAAAGAATATAGTGCTTTCAAATTTTAAGACAGAAAAAGATTTTGATCATTCCTTTATACTTTCTGAAAGTGACAAGATAAAAGCAAATACATTTATTATTAATTTTCCATATTCAGCAGAAATATAAAACAAAAATTAATTCAAGAACGTAATAGTGAAAGGAGGGGAGCTTTTCTCCTTGCCTAACTTTTGGGCAACAAAATAGACATCTGTTGATTAACCTCCCCTCAGTTTTGAATTCTCAGCCGTTACAGCTAATCTTGTTTCCCACATTTTTGCAATTCGGATATTATATTTCAAATTCTTATATTTTATTTATTTATTTATTTAAGGAAATGGACATATATATAAAAGGAAGTATTTATTTATAACACAGAATAAAAATAAAAATATCAATTTAATATGAAAATTGCGAAATTATGATATTTTTGGCCTCCTTTCACTAAAACAAATCTAAAATGAATCCTCAATATTCAAATACCTGATTTGAAAGTCGAAACCCACGTTCCATGACTTTTACATTTGCTTTAGTATATATAAATCAACATGTGTCGATAAATTAATTTTATTTAGCAGATGATGAAACTAAATACGCATGCTTATGTAAAATCTAAGTTAAAATTCCTCGTAAATTTGTCGGTCACCAGTTTCTTGTCTTTTTATGAAAAAAATGAACATGGAAAAAGTGACAACTGTATTCACAAAGTAATAAAAAGCGGCTTTTCATTTCTCCTCATTCAAATTCTCGTATCCTCTCTTCCAATATCCTTCTATTTTTCTTCACTTGACGTATTTATATTAGTTAATGTTGTTATAATATTACACTTAATCAGGCTGCAGGAAAAAAAAATCCTGGAGTAAAATGGAGGTGATTATACCTTCCCAAAACCAGGATTTCGAAATCAACGGTCCAAGATCGTCGGCGCACGTTAGTGGGGCGCCATCCCCGAAACGTTTCGGGGAATACTATTTCAGTGCCCCGACGAGCCCTTCTCATCTCTCTGAAATTTTCAACGGTTTCGATGATATCTTCGTGGCTGGCGATGAAATCAACGGCGGGCTAATCTCCACGGTGCCGTTTGACTGGGAAGAAAAACCAGGTACCCCGAAATCACCCGTCAGGTCTAACAATGGCGATGATTTCGCGTTCTATGTGAGCCGAGATTTGGAAACGGCTCCCCTGTCGGCTGAGGAGCTCTTCGACGGCGGCGTAATTAAGCCACTGAAGCCGCCGCCGCGGCTTCAGCTCCTCCGGCGGCGATAAATAGCGAAAATGTAACATCCCCGGCCAGGAAATCGATTACGCAGACTAAAAAATTAATCCAAGGCGCGTTCACCTCGCCGCGGCAGAGTAAGAGCAGAGAAACAGATCCGTTCGCCGTCGCGGCTCGAAACGCCACCAAAACGGCGTCATTTGGGCAGAGAGGGAGAGAAACAGGGGTAAATCCGTCAAAATCGTCGAGCCGAAAGGCGGCGCGTTCGCTTTCGCCGCTCAGAGGCAATCAGCAATTTCGATGGGAAGAAGTGGAAGAGGATTCCTCTTCGCCGTCGCCGTCACATAGTACGGTTTGTTCGGCTCTGTCGGCGTCCGCGAAAGGACAGAGGAAATGGAGGCTGAAGGATTTCTTCCTGTTTCGTAGCGCGTCGGAGGGACGCGCCGCCGAAAAAGACCCTCTGAAGAAGTACACGGCGGCAATTGAGAGACCTGGGTCAGGATCCGGTTCGAGAAGAAGGGGACCGGTTTCGGCTCACGAGATGCATTACACGGTGAACCGGGCGGTTTCTGAGGATATGAAGAAGAAAACGTTCCTGCCGTACAAGCAGGGGATTCTGGGCCGGCTTGCATTCAATCCCGCCGTCCATTCCTCGCCAACGGCTTTGGTTTTTCTCGTAAATGAATACAAATATTGTTCTCGAGTTTAAAATAATTATTTGCCTTGTTATTTTTGGTTATTGTATAGATAAAAGTTTTGTTTCAGATATTTAAATTTTACACATTGAAGAATATTAATATATATATTTTATAAATCAACCAAAATGTAGATTATTTATTTTTGAAATTCCAGAGCCTTTTTAAGAAGGTGAAAGTTAATTTTCATTTTTCAATTTGTTGGTAGCAAGCTGAAATTGGACCAATTACTTGAGGCGGTATTAATTATTAATAAACATTGTCGCTTGAGCGGCTATCCAGGGCATTTCATTCGGGTATTAGTGGATATTGATCTTAAAACCGGCCGTTGGAGGAGCACATCATGGTAGAACAGGTTGGCAGTGTTCATTTGTGTTAGTTACTTATGAGAAATTACCGGAATTTTGTTCTAAATGCGGGGTAATTGAACATTCAACGGTTTTTCTTAGTATTACTCCCATGAGGAACTCAACCTCTTGAAAGACGCGCTCTCTGAATTCTATGCAACGGGGTCGTTCGGGTCCGTAAAGTTTCGTCCGTCTGTGGGGACAAGGGCAAGGCCGTTGATGACTCCATGGGAAATGCGGGTCATCAAGGTCGTGTTAAGGAGGGTGAACCTTCTTCTTCACGTAGTCACACTAAGAATTCTTTTGATGTTAGGTCTTGATTAGATGATGTGGCATGTGATAATACGAATTTGGAGCAAAAATCGATAATGAGAATTGGATTATGGCTTCATAATATAATACTAGCAACACGACAAGGTGAGCCATGGTTCCCTATCAACCGTGACAATAAATTTGGATGAACATGGACGGTAATTTGCAACGTAGAATGAAAATAGTTTCAAATAGCCTTCCTTTTAATAATTATGTCATTGGATATCCGCCATATCGACCAACATTTCCGGGCTGACAACGACCATAGCCTTGAACCCCTCGGAAGGATCATTGGAGCCGATGAAGACGATCAAGATGATGCGAGACAAATTGGAAGCTTTAAAGATCAAGTTAGGCGACTCTTCAATCTCCGATTGTCATTCACTCAGTGATTCGTCGGAAGCTATGACGCTATGGCAATTGTGGTGGAGGATCTGGGCGATATTCCACAGGATACATCGGACCATCAAGAGAATACTCAAGCGCGTGCAACACAAACACATGCCAATGTCTTGAAAATCTAGAAATAAACGTCCATCATTTCGATTGAGATTTTAAGTTATTTCTGTTGTTTTTTTTATGGGGTACTCTTTTTCCTATCAAAGGTTTTTCCCAATGGGTTTTACTTTGATAGGTTTTAACGAGACCCCTTTTTTAAAGCTAGCTAATTGGCTTGTAAGCAGTACACTATATTTTTTTTTTTAATAATATTTTGCATTTATTCAAAAAATTATTAATAAACATTGAGGAGAATAAAATTGTGTTGCCGGAACTACAAGATAATTAGCTTTGTTCATAAAATCTCAGCCTAACCCAAATTAGCCCCCTCCTAGGACTAGGATCCCTTTGTCTGCTTAAGTTTTTTTTCGATTAGGTCTCATCTAACCCCACCAAGGTCCCACCTAATCCCGCCAAAACTTCGCGTTGGCGCATAACGCCAAAGACTTTTCGTAACACTGATAATTAGGCACCAATAAAAGGGAAACAAAATAAAATTTGTTACGTATAAATGTGTGGATTTCTTTTATGAGTAAGTTAGTCGAAGATTTGGTAACTTTCTTGACTCCCCCACTCTTGTTCCTCTATGACCAAGCTAGCATGGAAAAGGAGAACCAAAAAGTATGACTATCTTTTTTGGATCAATAAATATACTTATTTTTTCTTCGTTAAACGCATTTAATCTACGCACAAGCTTAAATCAACTAATTGTAATTTTATTTACGGATTTTCTCTAAAACAACTGTTTTTTTTTTTTTAAACTAAAGGAACATAAAAATAATAGAACTCTAAATCTAAAGGCAAAAGAAGATATAATTGATAGCTATCAGTGTCAGGTTGTTGAGACTAGACAAAAGGCAAGTTGGTGTACCGTGGTCTGTGTATATGCAGAGACGGAGCTACGGCACCTGTTACGGGGCACGTTCCCCCGTAAGTTTTTTCTTTTTTTCTTCTTTGTTTTTTTTGTATTATATTATTTATATAATATTACCCCTAAATTTATAATTTATAAAATATTAATAACATACTAATATTATAAATTAAAGGGTGGCGCTATTGACACCCCTTTTTTTATGAGTACACCCACCTTCTAATAACACGACCCTCCACTTTTTCAAATATAGCACAATTGTTAAATACACCCCCCCTTTTTTCCAATTTTACCCTGTCATGAAAAACCCTAGGTGGCACGATGGGCGCATGGCGCGATGACAAAAACATGGCACGATGGCATTCTCACAATCATGCCACATGGCACGATAATATGATGGCACGATGGCAAAAACATGGCACAATGGCCCATGTGGCACGATGGGTGTAGCACGATGGCACAATGAATTTTTTGTCATAGCGCGTGATCGTGCCTTATATCGCACTGCTATTGTACGACAGTATTTTTCAACCTGAAAATTTGAGAAATAACATATTTTATGCTCTAAACTAAGAATATACGTTCATTATATGGGGATATGAATATTTTATTGTTCGAATCTTCAATAATTTGTGTGTTGGAAAAATCTAGGGTTTGTATAAAAAAAATTAACTTTCTTCGAGAAGAAGAAGAATATGGGTGAATGATGTGGGTGTATTTAGAGATTGAAGAGGGTGTATTAATTAGAACTTGGCTTTTAGTAAGGGTATTATAGTCCTTTAACTTAATGGCATTTTTGAAATTTTAGAAAGGGGGTGTACTCATAAAAAAAAAAAAGGGGTGCTAATAGCGTCTCCTAAATTAAAAAGTATAATATAAATAGTTTATAACAGTGTTGTATAACATTATTAATGTGATATAAATTTTTAAAAACTACATATATTAATTACGGAAAAAAAAATGTGCCTCCAATAATTATTTTTGAAATAGTTTATAATTTTATTTATTGTGTCTTGCCCCATTATAAAAAAATTCTGGATCCGTCCTGTGCATATGCATGTCCGAAATTTAGCTCCCTCTGTCACTTATACTGTACAATTTTTTCTATCACTGACTACCCTCTTTTTTTTTATCTGTTTTTTTTTTTTTTTTGTGGTTATCATTTTTGTTATTTAATTGAGATACAAATAATAAATAAAATAACTAGTGAAAACATATATCTTATGAAGAAAACCACGCATATTTAAAATCATGCATCATTTTTGGTGTTCAAATTTTAGTGAAATATCAATAATGCGCGAAGGTCCTTGTCCCTTCATAATATGGAGCCCCACCCGCCTGAACTTGGGCTTAAGCTAACGTTGATATGTGAGGTTAATAGGATGCACGAGTGGATGAAATTGTGACACTTGAAACTTATCATGTAGGAATATCTACGTGGAAACATTATTAGAAACACTACCCTAACTCTCTGGTGGTAAATTTAATTTTCAACCAATTTTTAATGCATTGAAGGGTCAAGTTAACAAATCTAATGTGTATTAGTTTGTTATGAGCATGTTTGCTCAACTTATAAGTTCTTCGCAATATTTTATAAGATGTATATATGAGAGCTCTTCACAATATGCATATAATTAATAAGATATTTGAGAGTTTATAAGCTATCTAAAATTATTTAATTTTTTTAAAAAAAAAAAGAAGACCATACAAGTTTTTAAAACAGACGGGTATCCCAATTTATTTTCAGAATAAGATCTTATTTTAACAATCGGTTTTGATCTTGACCATTTAATTACAAAATTATCATTACTAACGTATTATAAGCTCCACCGTCTTATTTTATCTAAACATTTCAACAACTTATTTTCAAAATAACATCTAACATCTTATAAACTTTTAAAACATCTTACAAAATATTTTAAATAAACTTAGTCAAATGCTCTCGAACTCAAATACTTTAATTCTTTTCACCAAAATCACCTATATTTATGAGGTGATTTGATTTGTGATACACCAATATATTAGCATGAAAGGGCCCCTACAAACTTAGTTGAAAAGAACTTAAGAATTAATATTGGTAGCAATTAATCATCATCAATAGAAAATGACATTAACCAACACACTTGTTCAGTCCAACACATCAACCTTGAGTCGCTTCATACCTTGAGTACACAGCCGACTGCCGACCACCTTTACAGGAAAATAAGGTGTACGAGAAATTTATTCTCATGACTATTGGCCATTGGGGGGTGCATGATCATGAGCTGTATCGATTTTCAAATTTAGTTAAGGTTGCATTTGGCCGAGAAAATTTGGATTTGGAGAGAGAATTTAAATCTTAGGGAATGATTTCAAATGACTTCAAATGATATAGAATTGAAATTCTCCAAAATGACTCCAAAAATAGCTTCTAAGAATTTGAAATTTGTTAGGGCGATAATTATCGCCTAGGGCAATTTCCAAGATTACAAAGATTGTATTTTTAATTGTTTTGCCTTTCTAGACTTATGGCCTTTCTAGACTTATGGTATAATTAGGACTTATTTAGATTAGGAAACAAATCATATTGATATGGTATTGATGTATTAGGACTCTTTGATATTTATCTTGTTTCCTAACATAAATGATTTACTTGTCATATATTTGTATATATCTTCTTTCCTTGTGTATTAAGACTCTTTGAAGGGTTTGGATGGCTATATAAAGGGAAGAGGACGTGTTCAATGATTACACAAGAAATACTGGAGATTCAAGAGTCTTGAGAGAATTAAAAGTCATACAAGACAAAGAGTCTCGGCTGCCTGGATCTATCTCGAATGTGACTACATTTGAGATAACATTCAATCATGCGATTGTGTTTGTTAGCTTTTTGATTAGCTTTTTTCATCCATTGTTATTAGTATTGTGATTAACGTAGTCCACAAATGTCATGTTGGATGTTCTTTGAATTACATAGATCGGATCTACTTTAGATAGGAGTTTTTCGTTGATTTTCTACTAGTTGATTTTAGTATTTTTGTATACGGAATCAAAATGATTTTAGTAGTGAAAAGTTTGCCATATTGGCACGCCTACAAGCTAGTTGACTTGTATATAATTTTTATATCTTGTGTCTTGTTTTGTTTTTGAAATTCATTTGCGTGTGAATGTGAATGTGATCACATTTGCAATCATAACTATACTCTGCTTGAAACTTTTGGTATTTATCCGTATTATAATTCTTTCAAAATCCGTTATATAAAACAACTTCATCCAAACAATCTCAATGAATTTGTTATTATAGATTTGAAATCCTTCGTTCTAAATCTATAAATCCAAATAGAGCCCGTAATTTTCAAGACCGAGTTCGAACTTATTGAATTCAATTATACAATTATAAAATTTAAAAATTTAAACCTAAGTACCTTAGTTATATATTTATACTTGATTATATTTACATTTAAAAATTAATTTATTGTTCAATTTTACTTGATCATAGTAACATTCATAATGTTGATGATAATGACAAATGATTACATAAATTTATATTCTAATTTCAATAAAGAGGAGATTAATATACAAATCTGTTGTTAGATTATCCTTTCATCACAAAATCTCAGCATTAATCACCAAATTCAACCAAAACTATGAGGTGATGTTGAGGAAAGAGACATTATTATTTATTTTGTGGAGGGAATTTCTACTTCCCAGCTATGTTGAGAGAGAGAGAGAGGAGATTAATATACAAATCTGTTGTTAGATTATCCTTTCATCACAAAATCTCAGCATTAATCACCAAATTCAACCAAAACTATGAGGTGATGTTGAGGAAAGAGACATTATTATTTATTTTGTGGAGGGAATTTCTACTTCCCAGCTATGTTGAGAGAGAGAGAGGAGAGTCACTACAAAAAAACATAAAAATTCCAACGGAAAAAATCTGTTGGAATTTGTCCAATTTTCATTGGAATTTTGATTCCAACGGAAATTCCAACATAAAATTCATCGTTGGTGAAGTGGCCGTTGGAATGGCAAAATTCCAACAAAAATTCCAATGAAAAATTATTCCAACGGCATTTCCAACGATATTTATCCGTTGGAATATTCCATTGTTGGAAAAAACTCCAACGACTATTCCAATGAGAATTCCAATGAAGTTTCTACCGTTGGAATTTTGTCCAACGGTAATTCAACTTGAGTAGTTATCCATTGGAATATATAATCGTTGGAAAAAAACTCCAACGATGTTTCCAACAGTATGTCCAACTATATAATATCGTTGGAATCAATTCCAACGATAATTCCAACGGTGTATTTCCAATGGAATTTCAAAAAAAAAAAATCCAACCCTCTTTTAGTTGGAATACTTTCCAACAAAAAACCAAATGGATTTTTTCCGTTGGAATTTTGAAAATCCCAACATAGTGTGTCATTGGAATACATAATGCTACAAATAGAATTTAAAAATAGTAATCGAATGATATAATAAAAATTAAATATAAACCATTTCCAAATATAATATAATAAAAATAAATATCGAACATTTCCAAATACACGATACAATTTGTCGCAGAAAACTAAAATCACGACAAACAAATCAAACAATTCTAAAAGTCATAACCATCATAGTCTCAACAACCCTCAAATTCTTCAACATAATTAATTTAAAATCAAGAAAAACAAATTAATAATAATATCCACACTTTGGGGAAGAAGCTCTCCCACTTAGAAGATACATCATAGTGCAAAATGAAGACCTGCAAAGAAAAAAAGAACAAGATAAAGAACAAATCAGCCATCTGGATTTGATTATCTCATCCATTTATTGAGTATAAACTCCTTATACTGAGAAGTGAATTTGTCATCAATCACACTATCATAGTCAAATAATAGAATCATCATTTGTATCTAAAATAATAGACATAAACAGATATCTTTATATTTAGATACAAGATTGCAGCATACAGAAAATACTGACAATTTAAATATATATGCAGGCTCTTTCTCCAACTAACACTTAATTTATTCTTCTTATTCAAACTACCAAAACTTTCACATATACCAAATTTGAAGGTTATTTACCTCCTTTCTTGCTGGCAATCCATGCAGTTCAATATGGCTCAAGTCGAATAGACCAAAAATGGCACTGCAAAAACAAAAGGATATATCTAGCATGATTTCCATTCTTATCATCTTCCAATTATTCATATAGACTAAATAAATGCCCAGCCCAGTGAGTACAATACTAAAGTGAAAAACTGAATGTTATTTGTTAGAACATGCTAATAACAATGTCATCAACTTTGATTACACAAGAAGTTGCTAATAACACTGTATATATCTGCAGTGGTAGTTTCAAGGCATTTATATATTAACTTTGGGAAAAGAAAAAGAAAGAAATATGGAGAACATATGATTACCCGGTAAAAGGTCCATTGCAGACTATTACATTGCAGCTTCAAGAAGCTTAAAAGCTTCATTTACATCATGCTTCTCAACCTGCACGCCGAGAAAATAATCCTGTTAAATCATCAAATTATTCAAAGTTGAAGTTGATCTAGTAAAGTGAACTTAACCAATTCCAAATTTGAGAACTTTCAATTTGCCTTGGGGTTGCAGTATAACCTGTAAACATATAATTCAAACATGGAAAAAACCGAATTACGAGTACAAACTATATTCAGATACCAAACTACTAATTAAACATGAAAAATTCATAATTGATTCTCTTTGTTTCCATAATTGTCACCGTCATTAGTCAGGGTAATTAGTATAATTAGCAAATAAATGTTGCATTAATCAAAAAATATATTCTTGTACAATAATACCAAACAATTGCAATTCACAAGGAAACATTTGTTACTGAAAGGACGACTCAAGCACCTTTTTTATGCTTCCGAAAATCCACTCTTCTTCTCATTTCCATGTATCCCTCAGTCAACTCTTCAGCAACCTCATTTGATAGCATAGCACAAGCAGTAAGGTCAATATCTTCATGGTTCCCTGGTTCCCATGAACAGATTCTTCTGGAAGAGCATTAAGATGCTACATTAGGTATTTCATAAATATATCTCCCATCATGACTTTAGCCTCTATTGCAAATGGTGTATCACTCTTAACATGGCATACAAGGAAAAACGGAACTCAAGATTCATGGAACATATATCAAAAGTACAAAACTCAAATGAATAACTTGACTAGCTACCTGAAGCTCATTCAAATAGTTATTACCATGTACATCTCTCCACGCAACCTCAAACACAATAAAGCCATACAAGGTTCTGTGCAACTTGCTGCTTGAGATCTTGTTTTAGAGATTAAAGTTAGAAGTATAAAATCCTGCTAACTTGAGCATTTCAAGTCTACGGCGTAACTTGTACCAATCATCTGCAGCTAAAGATCAGACACCAGGATCACCTGTTTTAATAACAAACTCTACTACAACTTTCGTCCAATTACAAATCAACACAACAATCTTTCGAAATTACAAATACCCCATTGACATTTGTTTCCATGTAACAAATTGCACGAGGGAGGTATTTGTTAAGTAAGACAAACCTCAAGGAGATGTTTGTAATACCACGAGGATATATGTAAGCTTGAAAAACAAATGAAATTTTTTGGAATTAGAGTAAACATCAGGGGTTGTTTTTGTAATTTACCCAAAAATGTAAACTAGAAACACAAACCTGGGAAGCTGCACTGAGATCTGAACACTTGTCAACCAAATTGTCAAGCGTCTCACCTCATTCTAGGACACTGCCGATAGTCTTGTGCTGAGAAAAAGGCCAAATATATTATACATGACTAATAAGATGAAAAGGGATGAAGCAACACAATAACAAATTAATGAATCAAATTGAAAGCACTATCTAATCAAATGCTTCATGCTTATAAAAATAGCTCTTAATCGTGCAGGCTGAAATTATTATCCATCAACAATTCTTTGAACACAAATAGATCATGGATCAGATGACAACTCTAGATCAAATAGTGCATGTGTTTGGATCCATAAATCAACTGTATAAAACAAATCTAAACAAAAAATAAAAGTATATCCAGTCCAAATTTTAAGGCTTCAATTCCTGATATCTAACAATGTGAAAGTATTTGAATCAACACATAAAATTTATACATGCAATTTGCTTTTAGTACCATTCCAAGTATGGTTTTACAGAGCCAAACTCTAAAGTTCCAGAATTTTATGATAAATGACAATGGACGAATTACACGAACCAGTTAACCCTATCACAACTCATAACGACTAATACACCTCGTAATCGCTAAATTACAAAAATTCTGCAAAAACATAAGTATTTAACAAAACCATACTTATTTAAAATTTATGTTAAAAGTCTTATCTCTTTCTGAAATGTAACAACAAATATGTTAAGTTTTGTGTTGCTGGATTCTACTTTGGCGTGTTCATATAAAAAATTGAGTGTAAACTAGTGTTTTTAATTCAAGTATCATCTGATACAAATGTTTAGATTTACATGTAAAGACAATCACAATTAACATAACGTTAGAGACGGACCTCTTCACTGAAGAGTAATATCCGTGGCCACTGGGCTAACACCGTTGTGGTTAAATCTATAATTATAACCTTTCGAAGGACCAATCCTTAATCAGACCCGTCAACCAAATCGCCCATTGGGTCCGTGACTTGACCATTAACCACTGTTCTAAAAATCCCCTCTAGCTCCGATTAGGTCCCGCCTAACCTGCCCAAGTCTGCCTAATCCCGTTAAATTTTTGCTTAGGCGCTAGGCCCAACATACCGCCCGACTAGCATCTCGCGGTTTTTAGAACACTATCCTTAACTGCTTGATGTCATTATGTAGTAATAAACACAATGAACATTAGAAAACAAAAAAAAAAAAGAAAAAGAATCAAGAATTTCTGAATGTTAAATCAGTTGTTCTATCGTTCCTTTGAAAGGAGAAAACAATTAACTATAAAATGAAAGGGGTAGATCGCAACTGACCGGAGCTCGTGAAAGAAGTGGCCGCAAACACAGATGGATTGAAGATCTTGAACTAAGGGTTTGAGATCTTCGTAGCAGATTGAGCAAATGGTTTTGCGAATGAATTGCTACTGCCATTAGCGTTATTACCGCCAACCATAATTGCTTCCGTATCTTTGTTTTATTAGGTCCGGAACAACATAAATTTGAGAAAGCGATTTAGGGCAAAATTTTGGAAAATGAGAGGGATGAATGGGCACAGAAAAAGCGGGAATGATAAATACTTACACAAACATTTCCCATTCACGAGGTGCGGCGGCGGGGCCGCGGGGCGGCTGGAGGACGGGCGACGGCGAGGGAAGCTGGGTTAATGGACGCGAATGAAATGTGGCCAGTCGAGATGTGGAGTCCCGAGGCCCGATGGTTGCTGCGGTGGTATGCGCGGCTCAAAGGCGCCGAAAGCTGATTGCGAGGGCTTGCAACAACGGCGATGGCGGCAAAAAGTGGGAGAGAGATGAAATGAGGCTGGCCGATGGGTTAATGCTTAACTAATTAAGATTAAAATGAAGATAGTTTAATGGTTTAACTTAGTGTTGGAAGTTGTGTTGGAACTCATGAAATTTCCAATGAAAATCCCAATGGTTTTGATTATTATTAGAATTTCCAACGGTATATTGTAGTGTTGGAATTTTGATTAAAATTTCAATAAAGATTCCAATCTTTATTTTGTATAGTCGTTCAACTTTTAAAATTCCAATGGCATTTCAAATCTGTTCATTCCAACGATTTCATTTACAAATTGGAATTCTTATTAAATTTTAAATAGTTTAATGTGGTATTGGAATTTTCGTTGGAATTTAAAATTCCAACAAAAATTCCAACTGTTTCTTCCAACGGTTTTGTCTAACATTGGAATTTGCGTTGGAATTTTCCAATCCGTGACGGTATCTTTATAGTGTTGGAATATTCATTGGAATTTTATATATTCCAAGCGATTTTTTATTAAGTTGGAATTATTGCATTGGAATTTGGGTGTTTTTCTTGTAGTGTGTAGTATTAGTGTATAAAATTGGGAAAAGCCTAATATTTCTAATTTGGGCTAGTGGGCTTTATTTATATAATAGGGAGATATATACTAAGATTGTCTATAATTGGGCCTCTCCAGGGGCTGTAACAGTTGAACGGGCCTCAAGTTTTTGAATGAATGGCCCTTTGCATTTACTATGTCTCAATTGAACCTTAACTACATTAAAATACTTTGATTATGTTTCTCTGTGCTGACAATAGCAAATTAGCTATGAACAAGTCCTCACAAAAAACAAATTTGACAAAGGTCCAATGGTTAAATAGTATGTGGTTCAATTCTCATCATCCATCTCCTTCCAAGATTTGTACTAAAAAAGACATCAAAGAAGAGAGCATGGATGAAATTCTTTCTTAAGACGAATCTTTCAACTTTATAGGCAAGTAAAGTAAGTTCTTTCTTCTATCATCAATTGGTTTTAGGTTTAACCTCACTATGAACTTGAACTATCTCCCCTCTTATTGGGTACGTTTCATGATGTGGGTTATGTTGAATACATTGTGTTACAGCGGAAAATGCCTTCAACAATGGCTTTACAAAATAGAAACAAAAATTACAACTTGAAGCAATATCTAACTATTAAAAGTCTTGAATGGACTCCAACTCCAGAAGCATGAATCTGACATAACTTTACAAGTCGAGTCGAGGAAGACCTCTTTTCCGCAAGACAAATATGTTCTGGCTAGTGCTCGAGGTTTGACGTAATGTCTACAAAGATAAACGACTTACGTCTTTTGTGTAGTAAAGACCACTAACACAAAAGCTCCATCGAACTAGAAAATGTGAGAAGACTGGTTTGCTTGACTCAGAAAATGCAGAAAGGAAGATGCAACGAGATATGTGACGACATTCGGGATAACATCCTCTGAACAAAATAACTTTCTGCAGAATATTTTCTAACTCTCTCTCTCTTTCTCCCTATTTCCCTTAATCCGAATCTGAATGCAAACTAAGCATATAAAGACTGCAATTCTTAACACTTGGAGGAGATTTAATAATAGAAAATAGGCAATTATAACCAAATGTAACTTCCAAGAGTTACAAATCACATTGTGAATACTATCTGGGAGTTACAAACTCTAAAAAAACACACATGAACCTAGACACCTTTAATGTCCAGATACATCAGGCCCAACACTCACTTGAATTTGGGCCAAGCCCATTTTCAAGTGATAAAAGCAACTGAACCGAAACCCTAGCCCAAAGAGTTGGGTCGGTTTAAGGACCATTTGTGATCATACACTTGTATTATATTATATCCAAACTATTGGGTGCAATTAGGTTGCATCCATATTTGAGATAATATGGAGTCTATTTAGATGAGATTTATCTAGAAACCTCTCCCATTGGACTCTAATCGAGATATGTGATAGAGATATATATGGATATCTCTCCTATAATATCACCAATTGAATTAATCGCCCCACACATAAGAAATAATAATCTCTCTCCTAAAATTTCTCTACGATTTTCTTTTTGGAGCATCACCAAAGTTCTCAAAGGGTTTAAGGTGTGCACATATCTAAGTAAATAATTCGTAATTATATACACCAAAGAAAGGTAGTTCGTGATCTTGTTAATGGTTCAACCACTCTACGGGGTTCGTTCGTTTGTTCGGGGTTCAACCAAAGAGAAGGCTTGAAGATGACTTTTGCACGGATCAAAAGGAAGCATATGCGAGCTCAATCCTGGCTAAGTGGATCGACAAAGTCTGCTGCAAATAGGTATACTCGATCCACCTTATATGTGCAAATATGTGATTTAGATATTGACTCATATTTGCTAATTGTGGTATCCAATTTATTAGAGCGTCTGATCTCGCTTTATGTGATATCTTGAATTTGATGATATATGTGATTTGATTTTTAATTAAAAATTTCGAATATGTGTTTTCGTTTTTATATATGCAATATTGGTGTCAAATTGTAGATCTCGTTAACGCGATCAATTTGATATATTATGCATGTAAATCGAATTTGAAACGAATAAATTATGGCGATTTAAAGTTTTTGAGATAAAAACAAAAGGCTGCCTCGATATCAGTGCAAAGTATGTTTGATTAAATGTACCTTTTTTGGCCTTTGATTTGGCATGGGCCGATTGCGTGCGAATGTTTATGTTTGTTTGCGGCTTTGCTTAACTAATTTTGTGATTGTTGTTATACTGCACGAATGGCACTATACGCTGCTGCTGATATGGTGCTGTTTTTTTATTAAAAAAAAATCGCCACATGGGCGATGATGTGGCAGTGTCAGGGCTGCCATGTGGCCAGTTGACGTGTCATCTATTTGGAAGCCACGGGGTGATGACATGGCATTGAGTAGTGCCTAAGTGGCGTATTCTCTTTGTTATAAAAAGTAAAACCTGTTGGATTGTGGTTTTAGATAGATTTCAACCCGCAGCGTTTTGTTAATAACTTTTTGCTGCTCACCACTAGACCTAGATGATTTTTATTAAATTACCAAAGATGTTTTCTATTATATAGAAGTGGATGACGATTAATTTTTGCGCGTTGGGACTTGCGCAAAATTATTACATGCGGCAATATGATGCATGACAAATTATTTTTTGCACATATGTAAGAAAAATTATTTTGCGCATTGAGATGCTTGCAACAAATTAATATTTTTTTGTGCATTGTGATGCATGGGAAAATTATTTTTGCATATTGGTGCATGGAAAATAATTTTTTGCATAAGGTGCGGTAAAAAATTATATTTTTGCGCATTGAGGTGCAAGCAAAAATATTCTCTGTTATTTTTAATTCATGAGTTGCATTCTTTATTAATTGCTTATATGTATGCAATTTATTTTGTGTTGCAATTAATTTTGTTGGAACTTATGGACATTGACATATGGTTGCTCATGTATGTGAATGTTTAATGTTTTATATAAATATTTTTGTGGGAATTAATTTTTGACAATGGTGGTAATTCGATATCCTCATTTATGTTTTTTACTTTTTCTAGATTGATGTAGTAGGCCTTGAAACTATGTATTTTATTTTTCTTAATTTTCCGAGGCATGTATTTATTGAGCCAATTTTTGGAGGCTATGTAACATCAATTTTACGAGGATATTTTTGGTTTACATTATCTCCACAAGATGCACAATATGTCAATGTCGCCCATGTAGGCTATATTTTTCGTAATTACTTATATCGCATGGTTGCATGCATGATTTATTTATGGACATCGATAATTTTATTCATGGATCGATAATTTTTATTGTGATCTTCAATTCGGTGGGAGATGATTACTAGCCTTGGTGGAAAATTTTCGATCTCATTAAATTGAAGAAAATAATAAATATTACTTGGATCCAGAATAAAATGTTTTAAATCAGTACCTAATTGTTTGCGCAATTTATTGAAATGTGTTTTTAGACTAAACTCACCAACTTTAGTTTAGCCAATTTAGCATGAAAATAGACAAGGTATCCAGTATTGTCGCGACTTAGACGCGAACAACATTTTTGTAGATTAAAAAAAAGAGGTATTTGCGCTTTATTTGTTTAAGCCGCGAATGTAAGAATTTAAGTGCCGAAATAATCATGAGGTGGAGATGCCGATGATATACTTATGGATCATGAATTAATTTTGCGCTTTAATTTGTTTAAGGTGCAAATTTAATAAAAGAGTTTAAGCTCTATTTTTGGAAAATGAGCTTACTCTCAAGTAAATACTCTAGTTATCCAAATTCGTCATTTGAGTTAAATTAAGGATATTAGTTAGTTGTGTTATTATTATTGAAAATTGCCTATCGGAGGTTGATTATAAAATGTTGAGAAATACACAAGTGAGTGCACTTGTCGCTTGTGCTGACCGACATAAACCAACTCGGGTGAATGTTGGAACAAGCATAATGTAGCTTGACGAGAGCAAAAGCTAAAACTAGAACTATAAATTGATCCATAAAGTGACAAGAAGTCGTGTTACCTTATTAAATGAGGCAATTAAGTATTAACAAATATTAAGTGCACTTATGAGATTAGTAATGTCGCTCGTAGTTGTACTAAGATGAAGTTTGACTGTTTATTTGCTCTCTTATTTTTTCGCTAATATTTCCAAATATCTCCATGGGTGGATTGTAGATATTGCTTTACTTAGCATGTGGTTTTGAGATTGAGCAAATGCGTATGACTATTATTGGTTTGTGCAGCTATAGAGCGCACAAGATGAGGCTAAAAAGAGTCACCTCAAACTCAACAGTTGTTGTGAGCAACTTGATGTGTCGATATAGTCTTTCTCCGATAAATGCACTTGTAAGATATTTATTGTGTGAGAAGACTTGTCTATCTTTCTTTGTGATGCTTGGCTTTAGATAGTATTTTTTAGATCTTCTAATGATATCTTGTGGTACGTGAGATTAGGAGGACGACTGTATTAGCTCGATGAGACTTTATTGTCTAACTAGCTAAGGTCAATTTGCCTCTGCATAATTTTTTTTCAAGCGGGATAAGCCTGCTGGAAGAATGAAAGCTGACTATTTTTTCCTTTAAAGCTACGTCCACTAAATTGAGTGCAGACTTATGGGTGTGAGGCACAAATTTATGCATTATATTTCCTTTATTTCTATCTACGCTATAAGTTAGTAAATCTCCACTCTCATCAGTTAGAAGCGCCAAATTGCTTTGAGCGATTCTTAGCAGATGAATATGTGCTAATAGGGAGCCGGAATAACATGTCTAAATTAGTTTGGACATACAGTTGAAGGAAATAAAGTTGCAAGTTGAATGATGGTTCTAAACACTTTGCAGCTATATGAGCTTGCGAAGAAGGGGCAATCACTTAAAATGGTTAGATTTATGATGGCGCAAGTTGATTTGTGTATCTTATTGCTGCCTACATCATAAAATATGTGTCTCCAAATGATTTTTCAACCTTATATGTAGTTTGATAACAAGCCCAAATTAGTGGGTCTGCCCATATAAGTTCGTGAATATGTGTTCTCACGTGGAGAATCAAGTCGCATGATTTAGGTTTCCCCTCAAAGGGATTTCTAGAGCATATGTGAAGTCTAAAGAGATCTTAAAACTATGTGAGTTGCAAGATCCTTAGAAGGTGCTCGTTTCTCTAGCGAGGATGTTGTATTTTATACTCATCTAGTAATCGCTGGGATAGTGGGAGTGACATTAAAACAGTGGGAGCTAGTGTCTCACACGCAAAGGATTCTCAAATTCCACGAGTAAAATGAGTGAATACGAAATATTCCCCATCATCTATATGTTGTATGATGTCACAGAGTGTGACATGCCTAAATTGGTGGGAGCTCCATCATAACATGTATTCATACTACATGTGCTTTGAGTCGACCGTAGTCTATGGGAAAGTATTTGAATGGCTCCCTGCTTCATCACTTTGTGTGAGCCCGTATTATTTTTGTACTCTTTGGGACTTAGGACCATGTCATGAGGTGTAAGCTTGATGACGCTACTTTAGCATGTATCCAATGGCTATATGTGATTTGGTCTATTGGAGCATGTCTAGGAAAACTGTCAAGACTAAGCTAATTGGCATGTGGGGCCGATGAATAATTAAGTTGGTAACGCACTTATGTTATATGATCTAGGCAGGGTGACTATGTCGAAATTTGTTTGACTAGTCATGAATATAGAAACATATTTGAGTAAGTCGAGCATGCTCTATTTATTTCATTGAGGGATCTAGAGATGCTTCACTAGGTGCGACCACTTGGTTTGGGGTACAAAGCGAGTTGTTGAGTTGAAGGGTTATGCTAGTTTAGTGATGACTTAATATAACTCTCCTCACCTATAATTTTTCGCTTGGTCGCACGCCGTATTCCTGTATGAAAAAAGAGACGTGAGATGAGAACTATGAGGATGTGATTCGAATGAGAAGAGTCAAATATGTATAAGTGGGAGATATTGGGTGCAATTAGGTTGTATCCATATTTGAAATAATATGGAGTCCTATTTAGATGAAGTTTATCTAGAAACCTTTCTCATTAGAACTCTAACTGAGATATGGGATTGCGATATATATTGATATCTCTCCCTACAATATCAGTCCAATTGAATTAATAGCCCCACACATAAGAAATAATAATCTCTCTCCTAAAATTTCTCTCTACGGTTTTCTTCTTGGAGCAACACCAAAGTTCTCCAAGGGTTTAAGGTGTGCACATATCCAAGTAAATAATTCTAGTAATTATTTACACTAACGAGAAAGGTGGTTCAGGATCTTGTTCAACCAAAGAGAAGACTTGAAGATGGCTTTTGCATGGATCAAAAGGAGGCTTGTAGACGGGCTCAATCCTGGCTAAGTAGATCGACAAGTCCACTGCGAATAGGTATACTCGATCCACCTTATATGTGCAAATATGCGATTTAAGTTTCGCCCCTATTTGCTAACACAAACAATAACACCTAGTATTTTTATACTATGATAAACTATGCCCATTCATGTGGCCAACTCCGTGCATTAATTTCTCACTCACCAAAATTTGGTTTTGAGAAATATAAAATACTACGAACGTCTACTCAAAACGTAGATTAATAATTCATAATTTAATTCCTCAAGAATTAAATTCTTAGCCACCGAAAATTTGGTCAAAGTCGGGTCGATGCCTACTTTATCAAAACCCAAATTTCCAACAATCCCCCACATGAGTGGAAATTAATGCATGCAGAATGCAGACATGCAAACCAGTACTCAAGAGATAATACCGCATCCGGAAAGGTAGCTTATGGCTTTGAACCTTCCGTAGTTAATACTATCGGGTACATTGGAGGCTTAGTGGACGTAATACCTTGAACTAATCCTCCATGGTGTATACCGAGACAATAACATTAACACAGTAAGGTCTCAACACCTCATGTTCTCACGTTTTGTGTCTGTTTCGGCCATGGACACCTCTTTGGATTCATAAGTGTTACTTTGAAGTGGCCCGCACTTCTCACTTATATAGGTGATCTCCTATCCGAGTATCCTGCCATACTCAACCTCAACGAGGTGTAGGAATCATTAAAAGTCAAATGACTTAGCCTCACCACAACTTTGCAGGTGTTTCAACACTTGGCATTGCTCTCTAGGGATGGGTTGAAATATTGTTTCCAAGTGTTACAACATAACCTTCGTAGCTTAGTTTTCCCATTGAACCAAGTTCTTGGGATCTCCAGTCATCATGGTTGGGTTACCACTATGATGGTTATTTTACTTTGTGGACTTTAAGCCCATTCCTCTAGCAATTTACTCAATTGATCTTGATTGATCCTTTCCTCAAAGGATCTCGCAAGTTCTTTTTGACTTTACGTAGTCAATTGATATCACATCATTTGAGATCAATTGTTTAACTATATTGTGTCTCCGATGAATATGTATAGACTTATCATTATACATATTGCTCTGCGCTCTTCCTACAGCTGCTTGTCTATCACAGTGAATCATCATTGAAGGCACATGCTTCCTACAACATGGAATATCTTCCAAAAGGTTTTGAAGCCACTCTGCTTCTTCACTAGCTTTGTCCAAAGCTATAAACTCAGATTCCATGGTGGACCGAGCTATACACGTTTGCTTCGTGGACTTCCACGATACCGCACCACCTCTAATGGTGAATATGTATCCACTAGTGGAATAAGAATCTTTCGAATCCAAAATCCAAGTAGCATCACTATACCCTTCAAGTACAATCGGATATCTCGAGTAGTGTAGCCCATACTTCAGGGTATACTTCAAGTATTTTAACACCCTGGTTAACGCTTTCCAATGCTCGTGGCTTGGATTGCTCGTGAACCTACTCAACATATTTACCTGATAGGCCAAGTCTGGACGTGTACAATTTGTGATGTACATCAGACTGCCTATTATACGTGAGTATTCCATCTGAGCCATTGGTTCTGCTTTATTAGCAACCAGATTTACACTTAAATCAATGGGCGTCTTTGACGGTGAATTGTCAAAGCATTGAATTTCTTGAGCACTTTCTCCACATAGTGGGATTGTGACAAGATAATTCCATCAGAGTCCTCTTGATTTTTATCCCCAGGATCACATCAGCAGTCCCCATATCCTTTATGTTAAAGTTTCTCTTTAACATTCTTTTAATGTCCATGATAGTATCATGACTACTGCCCATGATTAACAAATCGTCTACATATAGACAAACTATGACAAATGCTTCCGATGTCCCTTTGATATATACGCATTTATCACACTCGTTGATTTTAAATCCATTTGACAACATCGTGTTATCAAACTTAAGATGCCATTATTTTGGAGCTTGTTTGATTAAATACAAGAATCTTATTAACTTGCACACATTCTTTTCTTGACGGGTTCAACAAACCCTTCAGGTTGTTCCATATAGATTTCATAATCTATCTCTCCATTCAAAAACGCCATCTTGACATCCATCGATGAATCTCTAGATTGTGCAAGCGGCAAAGAATCGCGAGAAGCACTCGAATAGATACAATCCTGGCATTCTGCAGGAGAATAGGTGTCGAAGAAGTCATACCCTTCTTTTTGTTTAAAGTCTTTAGCTACAAGCCGTGCTTTATACCTATCAATAGTTCCATCTACTTTATACTTATTCTTTAGGATCCATTTACATCCTAAAGGTTTATGACCGAGGGAGATCAACCAACTCCCACGTATGATTTTGCGAGAATGGACCGATTTCACTATTGATTGCTTCTTGCGAGCGGAGCATACGGACTACTTAGAGCCTCTTTAATCGAATTTGGCTCACCATGTAACATTAATGTTAGAAAGTCAGTCCAAAGGACTTAACCACCTTAGGCCTCTTCGCCGTCTTAGTTCTTCACCAATCGGTGTTGAACTAATTGTTCTCTGTCAAATGTCACGGTGAGATGTTGTACCAAATGTCGTCCCGGATGTTATAACATCCGGCAAAGACCTTCAAAGAACATCTGCATTTATTCCGGATGTGATAACACCGTGAAGTTACATCTCGGCTACATATGAATATAGTCGTTTCTTTCAACTTCCATCTATCCTTTATTTACAAGGATAAATATTCTCAAAGAATATAGCATTCCTTGACTCAATTATGGTACCAACTATTTGTCATTTCTGATTTTCGACTTATGTACCATAAAACGATATGCATTCATTGTTAAGTGCATAACAATAAAAACACAATCGACCATTTTAGGACCGATTTTAACTTGCTTTAGTTCGGGTATTGCAACCTTAGCAAACACCCCCACACTTTAAGGTATTTATAAGAAGGCTTACCATTTTTCCACAATTCGTAAGAGTCTTTTATTTCCTTTAAGTGGGATTTTATTCAATATGTGGTTCGCGTTGTAGACTTCCCCACATATTATGTGTTTCTTTGTTCAAATCTGGATTACCCCAGAACTTACACAACTCATGGTCTTTTCATTAGCATTAGAATGCTTTTCGGTGTTCTATTACTATTAGAACCTTGTTCCAACAATATCGTTAGAACCTCATTCAAACAAATTTCAGAACCTTGTCCGATAATTCTGTTTGAACCATTTTATAGCGGTGTGGCCTTAGATGTTGTCACACATTAGGCAACATTTCAGACCTCACACTTGGTTCAGAAACTACCTTAGGTGTTACAACACTTGCAGACAACACCTTACGCAAATGTGGTATGTTAGAGATTTTTCTAACCGCAAGTCTACGGTGTCAAGTTTTAATATAGTGATATGAGTAGGGTTGTCGTATCCACTGAGGAATGCGTGTATAAGTACCAAGTATAAATTACCTACGTTATATTTGTGAGATCAATAATAGGTGGATGTCTCAATTTATAAATAAAAATAACTAGATATAACTAATCAAAATATAAACATCTAAATCTATGGGAGAATGAATTCTAGAGGTGTGATGAATCTAGTTATCCCTTATGTTGTCAATATGGTTTATCAATCATCAATTATCAATTTATAAGTCAAGATTTCTACAATAATCATTCCCTTTCTCAAGTGTCAATGATTTTAGATTCAATTGGGAAATCAATATCTCTATAAAAATCACCAATCAAAATCTCAATAAAAGCTATGAATCTTGATAAATGACTTCAAAGGATTCACAAATCTCTCAATTCTATGAAATCCTAGGTTATGCTATTCCAAGGTCATGTATTCAATTACCTCTCTCAAGTGTCAAATCAAATACACCAAACATTCTAAATTATTGATCAAGTAATTTAGAAGCAATAGATCCAAATAGCACAAATAAATTGATATATCGGATTGACAAACCACAATCTCAAAACATAAGTTCAAACATAGATTACATCAATCCTCTAGAATTATAGTGTTTAGCTCATGATTGAAGAAAATGAATCCATAAGAATACAACAATACATCTTACAAAATATGGAGAAAGTAACAAAATAAGAGCAAGAGTTGAGGGATCTTCTATTTCTAGATGATAAGAGCCTTCAATCTTCTTCTCCAAGCTTGTACCAAGATGTTTCTATTCTTCTCCTTGTCTTCTTGTTGTTTTGTTGTCTTCCAAATGGTCCCAAGATGCCCGAAATCACGCCCAAGTGTCTATATTTATAACCCCACCAAGATCCAAGAAAAAGGTAGGCAAACATAGGAAAATCCGCCCGGCGCAAGGGCTTATTTCCGCGCATGGCGCTATGGCGCCAGCAATTTAAAGAAAAATCCCGCCCGGGCGCTGGGCTTCGGGATGGCACTGCGGCGCCCACCGGGAAAAAAATAACGCCTGCCTGTCTTGGCGACTGCGGCTGCCAGTGTGCCCAGCTTGCAGCCCGCCCGAGTTTCTCACCCACCAAATGTTGGAATTTGCTTTTGAGCCCTTCTTCAAAGTTGTAGCTCTATCTCTTAGCTTTCCATAGCCACTTGAATAATCTCAATATCAATTTTGTAGAGAGAGTTATGGCCAAAATACCAAACGCTGCGAGTGATGGAAATTTCCGACGCGTTTGGACGTTTCTTCAAATCAATCTCTCTTTGTTTGTTCGTTTGTACTTCTTTTGATACACGATTCATTACTATGACTATAAACTCAATATAATTGGCTCTCAACATGTCTTGGCTACTCAAATGACTCAAAATACTCAAAAACAACACAAAACTCAAGTCTTGGAAGCCCAAATCAATGGTATAAAACCAAGTGAACAAATACCCCCAAACTTAGAATATTGCTTGTCCTCAAGCAATTACAACTCTAAAATGAAAAATACGAGACAGAACAATACAAACAAACCGCAAAACTTCATAACCAAACTCATTCGTCAAATTTCGTTTCACTATCAATCAAGCGCGTATTTTCACAATGTGATCATGACGATGGAATGTTCATGCCAACCCCGTTTTCATTATCCGAGATAGATTCACGCAATCAAATGTTTTCAAGATGATCCACTTTTTGAATATAGAGATGAGATGCTTACGGACTCCATAGACTTGTCTTTCACACTAATCTCCACTAATGTAGGCTAATGTAACACAAGGATCAATAGGACTTTTAAAGCTTGTAATGTGGGCTTAGGGTAAGGTAGGAAAATATAGGAATAAGTGGCTCAAATCACCCAAACACACAATTAACACTTGAATTATCAATAGGCACTACCCTTCACTTTTTTTTTTTTTTTTTTTTTTTGACACCCCAATGTTTATGAACTTTCAATCCCGTTGATTTGTTTTTTTCACATTTTTTTTTTTTTGGAACCCCAAACTTATTCTTTTGCGTACATGGGGTTTCATCTTTTCTTTTCTCGGGCAACTTCATTCAATTAACCACATACTCTTCTCATCATCCCCTCCTCAACCTTTAATATTTTTCTATATTATGTGTGTACGTATGAGTGATGGGTAATTAGAATTTTCACATTTAGGCTCGGGTATTCGATTGGTTGCCAAAGAAACGGGTTTATAAGGCTCAAAGGGGGACACTAGGAAAAATATAATGCAAAGGTAGGCATTTTAGGCTCTAGCTTGTTCAAAGATGGCCTAAATCACTTCCTCATGGTTACTTCGCCTAGGATTTCGCCTCGACTAGTGATCGGACAAGTTTAAGCATCCGGTGGGATCATAAAGGAACCACTCAATTGCATAGATCATCCCCAAATAAATCATCAGAGTTAAGCATATAGATGGAATTAATGGAAAGAAGATTAAATCACAGTTCAAACACATGCTCTTTTGACCGTTCAACTCATATTCAACAAATTCACTTAGTCATGCAGTTTCACAGTTTAACAAACGCCTCGACTCAACTCTAGACTTTTTTTTTTCTTTTTTTTTTTTTTTTCACTCAAGACCCGACTCGATGAAAATAAAAAGCAGTCGCACCCCCCAAACTTAAAACGACATTGTCCCAATGGAGAGGTGGGAAAAAGGACTTTCCTGGTAGCCGAGGAGCGAAGGCTCATTAAGTCATGTGATACCACTACGTGTATGAGGTGTCTCGTATAAGCTCAAAATGCATCCTAGCGCACAAGCCCGTGGGCGTTGTATGCTCCGAGGTGTGGTCTTGTTCTTTCCTTCGCCCTGGCCCGACCCTTTTTGGCTTCGCATCTTTGCAACCTAGCAAGGTAGACAAGAAAACAAAACTCGTGGAACCAAGGAACTTGGTTATGGGTGAGAAATCAAAAATCACAACACATACAAAATGCACCCAAGTAGAAAATATAGTGCCATGTCAAAAAGATAAGCATGGAGATGCAAAATAGCACTAAACAATGTGAAAGCTGTCATTGGGGCATTTCATCAAACACCTCATATGCATGAATTTGGGCAAAGATAGTAAATGCAATGGATAACTCAATTCAATCCCAAATTTCAACACCAAACCTAAGTCTAGCATGATCAACCAATCCACAATCCATACATCAACACAATTATCCTAGACTTCTACAATCCAATCACACCAAAAATCACAAGATGGGGAAAACCATGGGGTGGGTTTTGGAAGTTGCAAACTTACCAAATAATGAGTGAATGAGATGAAGAATGTGTGTGTGGTGTTAAAGTGTTCCATTGTGACGATGGAGTGAGATATGTGGGATTTGCACAAATAAGAGGGGTGAAATGTGATGCAACTTACTACTAATAATGCAAAAACTTAGAAAAAACAAAAACAACTACTAAACTAAATAAAACTAAGAAAGCAATAAAAGGGGATTGGGTTGCCTCCCAAGAAGCGCTAAGTTTGATCTTGACCCGGACTTTGTCGATTCTCAACCAGGATCCAAAAATAAGTGTCGGTCATGCCACGCCTTTGTATTTTCCAATAATATAGGCGATCCTTCGGTGTATGAAAGAGGCGTGGATGATTAAGGATCACAATATTGATGGTCTTTTCGGAAATCAAATGTGTTCCTAATGATGATAAATGGTTTATCAATCATAGTAAAGATATTTCTATCTTTACTCACATTAAATATCATGAAATCTGTAGAACATGTTAATTGATCACCATTTTCAAACATTGTTCCTTCAAGTGTATGCTTCTTAAAATTTGATACATTTGTATTGAAGCTTACATCTAGAGTGCACATATTTTTGTCAATATGAGGATTTTCAATTGAGTGAGAGATAGAGATACTCCCTGAGTTAATTTGATGTGGCTCCTCCTCTTGTAAGATCGGATTGCACTCTTCAAAAGTCTCCTCCAAATTTTGAAGGACGTCCACCTTTTTCATAATGGGCAATTCATGTTCATGATTTTCAATTTCACCAGGTCCCAAGAATGATGACGACTCTTCATTATTAAGTTGGTCAATCATTTGTTGGAGTAACTTTGACATAGTTTGACATGTAATCTCAATTTGTTGAATGCTTGCCTCGGTTTGTAGTAATCTATCATCACTTTCTCGATTTCTTATCTTACACTCTTCAATAAACTCAGCAAGATTCTTTTCCAACTCGGACCGACGTTTTATCTCATCTTGTCGTCTTCTTGCCTCACAATCATCTAGAAATTGATAAAGTATTTCTTCCAAGCTAGACAATTGTTCTTGTGGCTGATGAAAGGTTTCATGATTTGCCATATTTTGGGTCCATACATTTTCTTGAGGTGGATAATAAGGAACAAAATGGTTCACACTTTGACTTCCAAAAATCACAGTAGCATCATTGGTTGGCCACGTATATGCATACATTATAATTTCATCCAACGATGTGCCTAAAAAAATTACACAAAATTAAAACAAGAAAAGAAAAAAAACAAACAAAAAAAAAATAGTCAAATTACAACTAGGCAATCAACCTTGATATCACACAAAACACATTCCCCGGCAACGGCGCCAAAAACTTGTTAGATATTTTTCTAACCGCAAGTCTACGGTGTCAAGTTTTAATATAGTGATATGAGTAGGGTTGTCGTATCCATGAGGAATGCGTGTATAAGTACCAAGTATAAATTACCTACGTTATATTTGTGAGATCAATAATAGGTGGATGTCTCAATTTATAAATAAAAATAACTAGATATAACTAATCAAAATATAAACATCTAAATCTATGGGAGAATGAATTCTAGAGGTGTGATGAATCTAGTTATCCCTTATGTTGTCAATATGGTTTATCAATCATCAATTATCAATTTATAAGTCAAGATTTCTACAATAATCATTCCCTTTCTCAAGTGTCAATGATTTTAGATTCAATTGGGAAATCAATATCTCTATAAAAATCACCAATCAAAATCTCAATAAAAGCTATGAATCTTGATAAATGACTTCAAAGGATTCACAAATCTCTCAATTCTATGAAATCTAGGTTATGCTTTATTCCAAGGTCATGTATTCAATTACCTCTCTCAAGTGTCAAATCAAATACACCAAACATTCTAAATTATTGATCAAGTAATTTAGAAGCAATAGATCAAATAGCACAAATAAATTGATATATCTGGATTGACAAACCACAATCTCAAAACATAAGTTCAAACATAGATTACATCAATCCTCTAGAATTATAGTGTTTAGCTCATGATTGAAGAAAATGAATCCATAAGAATACAACAATACATCTTACAAAATATGGAGAAAGTAACAAAATAAGAGCAAGAGTTGAGGGATCTTCTCTATTTCTAGATGATAAGAGCCTTCAATCTTCTTCTCCAAGCTTGTACCAAGATGTTTCTATTCTTCTCCTTGTCTTCTTGTTGTTTTGTTGTCTTCCAAATGGTCCCAAGATGCCTGAAATCACGCCCAAGTGTCTATATTTATAACCCCACCAAGATCCAAGAAAAAGGTAGGCAAACATAGGAAAATCCGCCCCGGGCGCTGCGGCGCCCAGCAATTTAAAGAAAAATCCCGCCCGGGCGCTGCGGCCGGGATGGCGCTGCGGCGCCCACCGGAAGAAAAAAATAACGCCTGCCTGTCTTGGGCCCGAGTTTCTCACCCACCAAATGTTGGAATTTGCTTTTGAGCCCTTCTTCAAAGTTGTAGCTCTATCTCTTAGCTTTCCATAGCCACTTGAATCATCTCAATATCAATTTTGTAGAGAGAGTTATGGCCAAAATACCAAACGCTGCCAGTGATGGAAATTTCCGACGCGTTTGGACGTTTCTTCAAATCAATCTCTCTTTGTTTGTTCGTTTGTACTTCTTTTGATACACGATTCATTACTATGACTATAAACTCAATATAATTGGCTCTCAACATGTCTTGGCTACTCAAATGACTCAAAATACTCAAAAACAACACAAAACTCAAGTCTTGGAAGCCCAAATCAATGGTATAAAACCAAGTGAACATGCAGTGTCGCTTCCGGTGTTACAACACCTATGCCAACACCTCCTGCAATTGTGGTTCAACGTCTTCCTGTTACCACATCTCGAGTACATCTTCTGTCACATTTAAATCGCAACTTTAGCTCGAAAGCTAAAATTTGTGAGAAAGTGTGGTTATACCCCCACGATTGGTGGATCTGTTAGAATTCTTAAAAAGTATTCCAACACACTTTTCTCGAGTCTCTACCAAGACTTTCATGGATTTAGCCGGACCTTCGATTGTTTTCTTCGATTTTCAATCGAACAACTGATTCACTAATCTAATTTCCTTCCGATTATGCATTTAGGAATTCATGAAAATTTTCAACCTGGTAACATCATAACGATGTAAACCATTTGGAATATTTCACTTAAACGACATTCCCGATCACGAATATCATGCGGGGTCGGTTGAAACTTTTAGACTAGTTTCAACACATTTTTGGATTCTTGGAATCATCCATTTTTCAATCCAAAAATTAGAAATAACGAACTTTTGGAAAACACATCCTCATTCATATTTCTTTTCAAAACATGAACATTTTGGAAAAACATCCCTAATACATATCAAACCACACAATACATACGAAAGAAAGTGTACAACTAAGTCTTTAAAGACAAAGTTACGGCATATGATATCACCATCCTAGCCCCATGCTTCAAACGCAATGTGTTTTTAGCAATAACTACAATTCAAAGAAACGGCTGGAAGGTCTTGTCGATTCATCTCCAAGCTAAGTGCTCTATTCCTCCTAGCCATCGTGAAGGTACACTATTTGTCTTGCGAATGTTGAATACGTTGTGTTACAGCGGGAAATGCCTTCAACAATGGCTTTACAAAAAATAGAAACAAAAATTACAACTTGAAGCAAAATCTAACTATTACAAGTCTTGAATGGCTCCAACTCCAGAAGCATGAATCTGACATAACTTTACAAGCCGAGTCGAGGAAGACCTCTTTCGCAAGATAAATATGTCCCGACTAGTGCTTACGGTTTGACGTAATATCTCCAAAAGATAAAATGACTTACGTATTTTGTGCAGTAGCACCGCTAACACAAAAGCTCCATCGTGAGAAGACTAGTTTGCCTGACTCAGAAAATGCAGAAATGAAGATGCAACGAGAGATGTGACGACATTCAGGATAACATCCCCTGGACAGAATAACTTTCTGCAGAATATTTCCTAACTCTCTCTCTTTCTCCCTATTTCCCTTAATCTGAATCTGAATGCAAACTAATCATATAAAGACTGCAATTCCCAACACTTGGAGGAGATTTAATGATAGAAAATGGGTAATTATAACCAATTGTAACTTCCAAGAGTTACAAATCACATTTTAACCACTATCTAGGAGTTACAAACTCCAAGAAACATACATGAACCTGGACACATTCATTCAATGTCAGATACATTAGACCGACACACACTTGAATTTGGGCCAATCCCATTTTCGAGTGACTAAAGCAACTGAACCGAAACCCAAGCCCAAAGAGTTGGGTCGGTCTAAGGCCCATTTGTGATCATACACTTGTGTTATAGAATATCCAAACAATAACACCTTCTAGTATTTTTATACTAGGATAAACTATGCCCATTAGTGTGGCCAACTTCGTGTATTAATTTCTCACTAACCAAAATTTGGTTTTGAGAAATACAAAATACTCTGACGTCTACTCAAACGTAAATTAATAATTTATAATTTAATCCCCCATAATTAAATTCTTTGCCACCGAAACTTTGGTCAAAGTCGGGTCGACGCTCACTTTATCAAAACCCAAATTTCCAATAGGTTATACCAAGTCCCCTGAATTTAACATGCTTAAAATTATATCATGTATTTAATTAGTAATAAGAATTTTCAAACCGTTTCTACAAGTTTCACAGCTGTAAATTCGCTATTAAGAAATAGTTACAAAAACATTGTGTAAGCTATCATTATCTATATACGCAATGACAAACCTGTTTCTATATCTGTTTCCCGCCTTTTTACACTTTCTAAAAATGAAATTAGATATTTTAATAGAAAACAAAAAAGAAAATAGATATATATGTCCAATATCATTGTAATTATATCATTAATTTTATTTATCTTAATTATGGTATGCATTGACATTTTAATTTGGGTATGTCTAATTAGTATTAAATACAATACATCTGAATTTGGAAAGAATTTTAAAAACAATAAAAATAGTTTATTAACCAATATTATAGTATTGTATCATTAAATTTGTCTACTGGTTGGATCTCAAAAATAGTTGCCCAATTGAATTTCGTTCTGGCTCGACTCGAATTTTCTCCTTGGCCCGATGGACTAGTACGTGTCAAGACAGTTCTACTGGTTATTAAAATAGCACGTGCATCGCACGGGACCTCATCTAATTGATATTAATAACAATATAACATAATATAGAAATCAGTGTTTTTAAATCAGGACCGGATATGGATATAGATATCGAATCAGACAAGGTCATGGGTTTGATATCATGTCGGAGTTTTTGAATCAGTCACATAATAATTAATATCATAAATCCACTTATTTTGCATTATGGTTAACAACAAAACTCTTATTCCATTCAGTGATGGAAGAATCAATTGATCAATCTTCATTCCAAACAAGGTTATAAAATTAAGTAATTTTATGAAGATACGGAAACAAAAAATTGAGCTGTACGTGCTAGATTTTGTCGAGCATAATTGTAGCCTTTTGTTCAGCTGTTTGTCTAGTGATTTTGAGACTATCAGAGATTCTAACTTGTCGGAGGAAGGAGAAGAGGAAAGTTCCTAACCTGATAGCGACAATTATCGACAAGCAAAGATTATTAGAATGTAACCAATGGATTTTAATTTTCCATTTTCTTACACGTACATTTATATATGTATTGTGTTTGAGTGTATTCACATGCTAGTAATAATAAAACAAATAGTTCTCTGACCAAAATGGTCATTCTTATTGGAGAAAATATGCCTTTTTTTTTTTGGATAAGGTAAAATGTGTGTATACATGGGGACAAGGGTGGAGCCAGGAAATTTTTTGGGGTGGGCTGCGAAAGTGGAGTGAGCCGAATAAGAAAATCATATAAAATATATTTAAAATAATTTATTTTTAAATTTTATAGTGTAAAAAAATATTTTTTTATAAAATAGGGGGGGTGGGGCCCGGATCGATTGCCCCCTCCTCCGCCTTGCATAGGGATGTTATGGGTGGGTGCGTCAAAAACCCGACGATAACTCGTTCCATATATATCACATAGGGATGTAATGTGTGAATAGAGTTATAAAAGAAAGTACGACCGGACGGGTTGGTCCGATCGGATCGAACAAATCAAATATATTAAAGTGAACCAATGAAATTTTAGCTCTACGACCCAATTTTCCCTCTTGGCTCGGCCAATATTAGTAGGCCACGACAAATTGATGACTCTATGTGTGAATATATTACATATATTAGCGAGGATATATCAATCCCTTGTCTTCAGTGGTTGAGATATGTGTTGTAAGGGTGAATGAATAGGGTTCGATCCCATACGAGTGTGTGTCCCATCCCCAAATTGGCAAATTCCCCATTATACTAAAAAAAAAATAAAATTACATATATTAGCAACGACAAATTGTGGTTAATACCATAGTCGCTAATAAATTAAAGCTTACAAAATATTAATGATGACAGGTAATATATTGCCAATCACACGTGCCATCCAAATCTGTAAAATTATTTGCGTCGAAAGGTTCGTTATTACTAGTAGTCCCCAAATCGCAAAGTTGATGAATAAAATTCAAATACATTTTGGCCATGACGTGTCACTACAATAATTTATTTGCCATGCATGGACGATTTTCTCTTACTTGTGGTCGCTAATATTCTTTTTAACTTACTACGAAACTGTTCTAACAGCGTCAAGTCGTCTCGTTAAAACCTTGTCAACGGCAACAAATGTTTTCGCTTTATCTTGTCGTTTTTTTACCCTTTTGTAGTTGTGAGACAGAAACTGAAGCCAATTGAAACTTTTTGTTTTTTCGAAAAAGTAATAATAGAAAGCCAAAAAAAAAACATGATTGGAATTTGAAATGGATCAACATTCGTAACCAATTTTGGTTGGCCATTTGAGGTGTACACAAAAAACAAAACCCATCAACGCGGAAATTGGGGTTGCAACTGTAATTATGATTACTGTTCACCCCGATTTTTTTATTAATTATGATAAGGGTAAAATATGGTTTGGGTTAACTTTTGACGGCGGGCTCATAGCATTGGCCGACGCGATAAGGTTCATGAAGCGTTAGTGACCTATTAAGCCCATAAACGTTGGGCTGAAATGATAGACCATGGTGTTAGTCCGACCTCTTAAGCCCTGGGCACGATTGACTGTCCATAGTAGTCGACCGATCTGTGTAAAGTCTAGCTTATTGGGCCGACCTGATAAGCCCGAGCATGGGGTTGAACTAATAACACTTGTTGTCTTTGGCCGATCTCTTAAGCCTCATATGCTTAAAGATGAACTCATTATACTTTAAAGCGCATATTTGGTCGATGCATTCTAAAGGAACCTCGGGGATATGGGAAGAGAGGTGAGGGGGTTCGGCTCGGCTCAAAGGAGTGGGGCTTGCGGGGTGCCTTTGAGATTTTGACTAAAATATTAAAACATTGACCGACGTGACTCGGTCGATCCGGGATCGAGGCCTTAAGGGCGTAAAATTAGGGTTTTAGGGGATCCGATCCTAATCTAATGATGACTCTAACAGAATCGTAGCTGGAGTTAGGATTTTCTGAAATCCTAATCTAGCTAAGGTATAAAAGGCTCAAGCCAGGTTCATTCTAACCTAATCTCATTTTTTTACTGTTACATTGCTTTCTCTCTCTCTTGCCTTTTGCTTCTCTTCCAAGTCACTGACTTAAGCATCGGAGAGGGTACGCCGGAGCCCCCCTCCAGCCCCCTTTGTGCAGGTTTCGCGGAGGAGCTCGTCTTGGAAGGTAATCGGCGAGAAGAAATCTTTTTTGGGAGCAACCAAATTATTTATAAGAACAGAAAAAATACATATTATATATATACGTATACTATTGCTCTTTATAAAGTTTGGAACAAAATGAAAATATGGTTGGAAGAAACATTATGGTGTTTCCAAATGACGCAAAACCAATTGGTCTAGGAAAGAATAGGGAAAAAGAAGTGGCAAAATGATCTCTCTAATTATCCATTTTATTCGTTTAACTTTTTTATTCTTCGTCATTTTAATGAATTTATATTTGGTACAACTGAAAATTCTTTTGTTAAAAAATAATAATGATACTATCCAATATTATTACAAACAAATATCATGGGGTATTGTAATTTTAAAATATAATTGAAATTTTGAAATTAAGCTGTACTTAGGAGTAATTTTTGTAATTATTCCTTAAATTCATATATCTTATATTTTTGGAATTAAGTATAATAATTCATAGCCGTGTTCTATAATTTATTGTTCACATTGCTTGCATCATAGCAACAGTATCAAGTTGTATAATTGATTCATAGTAACGGTGAGTGGACCCCGATGACTTAAGCTCAAAAGTCAATACAGATTCCAACTTAAATCACGTGGGATTCTTCCAGGCTGGGGTGTGGGTCCCAGACGACGTGGAAGCCGTTGAAGTCATCAAGAAATGTTAAATTCATGCCCACGTTTCCATACGGCTGATCTCAACCGTCATAAATCTAATTGGAAGCCGTTCGATCTAGGAACTCTACTTCCCACAGCTATTTACTCGGCCAAAGTAGTCAAACAGCGGTGACCCCACTTGACGTTATCTAAGAATTCTTGTTTTCACGTAGTTTTCACATAATCGCGTTTTTGTTAATAGCATATGATTCTTATGATGGTAAAGTTAAATTGTTCTTATTTTGTCATGTTTTAAACTAGGACTAGGGGTGGCTAAATAAAACCCGAAATTGAATTTCAAATCGGAACCGTGGTTAATGGGCTTTGGAAACCATTGACCTTAACCTCATTCCATAATTGGGAAGGAGCAGTGCGGTCGGTTCCGGTTCGTGTCTCCAAATCCGTGGAATCGGCGGTTTTTAACTATAGATTTGAATAGTCGGTGGAACAGGAATGGAATCGGCGGTTAATATCGATGATTTTTATTTTTTGGTAAAAATATCTAGAAGAAATATTGAATATGTATTATGATGTTTTATATTCGCAAACGCATGAGACACGTTTTAAACCAAATGTCGTAAGCAAATTAAGTTAACTTTAATTTCTTTATATCTTAAGAGGATACATAAGCGGTTTAATTATTATTAATACTAAGTCCAAAACCTAATATTATTAGGAATATAAAATCAATTTCTTTTCTATTTCACTTTCCTTTTCTTTTAAAAGTGAAATTGATAAATAATTTTTAAATCAAAAGAAAAGAAAAAAATTGGTTTCGATTTTGGAACGGACCCATGAGGCCCAAGTTCTAATTCCTCATTTTGGAAGAGTAGAAATCGGCGGTTAGAAATCATGACCATCCCTATTTAAACATTCTTAATAAGATTTATTTTTGCACAACTAAAATCATGTTTGTTAATTTTGATATTTTAATTTTTTACTAATTGAGGTGCAAATCATTAATTTCACAACAATATTTTGAACTCTATATTGTTTAGGTGGTTTACTATTTACAAGAAATGGTAAGTGTTTGGATATTTTAGCTAAGTCGAGGCACATATTTTGTCGATCTCCGCAAGATGAAATCGCCCGTATTCAATGTGCTTACATTCGGCGCTATCCTTAAGATACAACGACTCGACTATTTCAACTTAACAAAGACTTGCAAAAGTCGAAACTCTCGCGAACTTAAGTTTTTAAGGCTTTTAAACTTTGAAGGGAAGGATAACAATATCTTGATTCAAATGACTCGATTTTAAGTGATTATTTCGACGATTTCATCCGGAGGGGTTTGTATATATAGGCATCAAAGTGCCCAATGGAAAGAACATGTCTTTTGGCTCGAAAAGACATGTCTGCCTAAAAAATGTACCTGGTTGCTCGAACAGGGTGCAACATTTACTTACGCATCCGCGCACACCGCACTGCATTCGCCTTTATTTTTAGCTTCACCGCAAGTGTACGGTGTAGTTTATAGAATAGGGTAAGCAAGGTCGTATCCACGGAGACTAATAAATTAATGCGCTAAGTATTGAACTAAGATAGCCTTATTTTTATTTAGACGATCGAAATTGAATGATTGTTGTGGAAGAAAAGATAAGAATAACCACAAAAACACAAGATGAAAATAATAGTGGAATTACCAAGGAAATGAAATGGATTCCCGGGTTATGGTTTCAATTAATATTCCTCTTGTTTTACGATTTAATCAAAGCCAAAGTTATTATCAATACATAGGAAATTCCGCCCACAACTGCTATTAGGCCGGGATGGCGCTACGGCGCCCGCCCGGTTTTTCACCCACCAAATGTCCGAATTTGATTTTTCGTCCTTCATCAAAGTTGTAGCCCTATCTCTTAGCTTTCCATAGCCACTTGAATCAGCTCAATATCAATTTTGTAGAGAGAGTTATGGCCAAAATACGAAACACTGCCAGTGCTAGAAATTCGAGACGCATTTGGACTTTTCTTCAAATCAATCTCTCGTTGTTTGCTCGTTCGTACTTCTTTTGATACACGATTCATTAATATGACTATAAAATCAATATAATAGGCTCTCAACATGGCTTGGCCCCTCAAATGACTCAAAATACTCAAAAATAACACAAAACTCATGTCAGGAAGCCCAAATCAATGGTATAAAACCAAGTGAACAAATACCCCCAAACTTAAACTGTTGGCCGTCCCGGTCAACACTTTTAAAAACAAGACAAAACATGACTGGGAGTAATGAAAAGTAGAACGCACAATAACTCCATAAAATTCGTATTGTTCATCATAGGTGTCAAGCAACGAATCAACCAAGCCGCAAAACATCTAACATAGAGCATACATCAAAGAAACCATGGTAAATTCTAAGAATCACGTCTCTCAAAGATCAAGTGTATACTCTCATCTCGAATGAATATAGGACGTGTTTACGCTCAAATCAATTCAATGTCGCAAAATTACTATAGGCTTGCAATTTGTCTCATATCTCCACCACTAGAATGTATGCAATTTGTGAATCAAAAAGGACTTTTTTCTTTGGTTGTAATGAAGGTTCTTTGGTTAGGGTAGGAAAATATGGATAGAGTGACTCAAACTCGGCGTATAGACCGATGAGCATATAAGTCATCTACATTAAAGCTCAATATGCTACTCAAATCATCTCTCATTTTCATCAACTCCTCTTATCTCCATCTCCTTTCTTTCTTTTGAGAATCACCTCAAATTACAATCCTTAGCCCCAAGTTCATTTAAATGAAACTCATTTACAAAGCCGATTTTTTTTCCCCAACATTTATACGAGTTTTCAACACTTTATTTCTCCTCCTTTTCTTCCTCTTTGTTCCCATCGATCAACTCTAATACCATCTTCTAAAATTTTGATTTCACTCATTCACCCTTATTCAATCCCTTTACTTAATGCTATACGCTCAAGTTTTGGGTAAAAGATTTATCAAGTTAAGGCTTGAATTGTGGCTATCAAAAATTAGGCAATAGGCTCAAGTTGGCTAACTAGGGATTTCAATATCATCATTAGGTAAGCAAAAGGCTTGAATGGCTAACAAAAATGGCCTTTGATCATTTTCACATTTCGCATACAACATGTGACCTTGTGAGAGATACCAGAGCAAGTTCTAGAATTCTAACAACATGAATGAAACACTCAAATCATCAACAAGATCGCATAATGTGAAAGCAGTAAAGGCTCAAAAGCTCACAGGCTTGCAAATACGTAATTCAAAAGCATCAAACCATGTTTTCAATATCCACATGCTCAATATCATTTATTCATGGCTCAATCAACTCATACTCAACACCCAATCAAAACAATACAAAATTTTCAAAAATATAGCGTCAAGTCTCGTCGCACACGGTCAACTCAATCCTTAAAATCTATGAAAACAATAAACGTGCTAAAAGCGAACGTCTTCTAATGCAAATGCAACCTAAAATGCTTCACATGCAACTATATGAAAACACACAAAATGCACAATTTTTTTTAATATATCCACACATTACATATCAAAATAACTATCTCTCCCCCAAACTTAAATGAAATTATATCGCACGTAAGAGAAGATAGAATTTCAATATAAACCTCGTGTGGATTGGACTGATTTATTGTGGGGATGGCGGCGGTTTGTGGCCCACGCCCTCCTTGGGTGTCTCTCCGCATGGGCCGTGCGCCTAATGCACGGCCTGCTCATGTGTGGGGTCAGTAGCAACATCTCCAATTCCTCAATCACGCACGCCCTACCCGTGCATGGTTGCGAAGTAAAATTAGGTAATCTTCTTTTTTTTTTTTAAAGAAAACAAACAAAAACAAAAATCACACCACAAACCGTTGGGTTGCCTCCCAACAAGCGTTATATTTAACGTCTTTAGCTCGGCCTTTGTTAATTTCATTTTGTACCACCTTTGAATGCACATATTAGCGCTTTGGGTCGTGGTCAAGAACCGTTTTGCATTGTTTGCATCTAGTAATGCATAATTAGGATTTCCAAGAAAGTAGTGGAGTCCTGGTGTTGGAACACTTTGATTTGAATTACTGCGCATATTGTTCGTGTGCATACGCATTGTTCGTGCTCGTCTCATTCTCGTAATAGTTTTCTTATGATATCTGCAGACGCGTGCAAAGACGGGTGTACACACATGGTTCGTGTGTTTCTTGTCTGTTTTTGCTCTTTTCGGTACCACACGGCCGAAAGTGCATAGACACATAATCCGTGTTTGGTTCCGAACTTTCTTGCTTTTCCAGGATTTTCGGCTCCTTGTATTCGGTACAACTCCTTTGATGAATGGCACTAGATTGTTCCTTTGAGTTGGCCGGTGGTGCTCAAAAATTGGCTCTTTTGTTGTTGCCCACCAACAATTGTAACTAATTGGCCCATTTGAGTCTCGAGATTTTTCAATTGTGAATCCATAGTATTGGCCAATTGTGTCAATTGCAACTTCATCTTGTCCATCTTTGCCGTTCTTGGTAAAGTTATTTCTCATTTCCCTCATGAATAAATTTATTTGAATCATGAATGAAGTCGTTTGATTCATGAATGAAATGAGGGCGTCTTCCAAAGATGGTTTTGCCTCTGCATCGGTAAACCCATTTATTACATTGAAGCTTGATGGTGGTGGAATCACATTCTCCGTATTAGCATATGAAAAATCTTCGTAATTCCTCCAATCTGAACAATAGTGTGTAGGAGTAGGATTATTCCAATAACTGTAGAAATTCCAGTTATTGAAATAATTGACTTCTTCCATCCGAACGGGTGCACCTATACCAATTCAAAGAAATAAATCAAGCATTGTAGAAGTAGAATTTACAAAAGAAAAATGAAATAAAATAAAAAATGTCTAAATTAAGAATAATTCTATCTATCGCAATATTAGCACCAAAAATTGTATTAGTCCCCGGCAACGGCGCCAAAAACTTGTTCGCCTTATTTTTAGCTTCACCGCAAGTGTACGGTGTAGTTTATAGAATAGGGTAAGCAAGGTCGTATCCACGGAGACTAATAAATTAATGCGCTAAGTATTGAACTAAGATAGCCTTATTTTTATTTAGACGATCGAAATTGAATGATTGTTGTGGAAGAAAAGATAAGAATAACCACAAAAACACAAGATGAAAATAATAGTGGAATTACCAAGGAAATGAAATGGATTCCCGGTTATGGTTTCAATTAATATTCCTCTTGTTTTACGATTTAATCAAAGCCAAAGTTATTATCAATACACCTATAAGACGATCACAACGGTATTTTATCCTCCCTCTTGAGATGTATATAAAGTGTAGATTGAAATATCTATGCTAGTATCTCTACTCAACATAAGATACACAACTCCCAAATGCACAAAAGATCAAATATCCTCACAAATATTCACAAACCTCTCGATTATGCAAATATTCATGTCAAGTACTCAAGATCTAATATCGACTCTCATCTCTCGAGTTATGAATCAATGTATCAAACATGCTAAATCATTGGTCAAATGATAAAACAAGAATAAGAACAAAGTACTCAAATAGGCTTCAAGACAATAACTTCAATTAAGATTAAAACAATCAACAAGAGTTCAATTAATCTACTTCCAAAACCCGGAAATCACAAGAAGTTTAGCTACCCATTATAAATAAACAACTCATAGACAAATTGTTCATCTTCATAAGAAGCTAAAATGAAAGATTAAAGCACAAAGAATGAGAAAACTTAGGAAATGGATAATCTCTCGATTAATCTTCAATCCTCAAGCTCGATTCGACCCGATTCTTCCTTGATTCTTCCTTGATGAAATTGATGTGTTTCTTGTGTTCTTGGATGTATTCCCAGCCTTTCCTCCTTGCCTAGATCAAGCCTCCCATGTATCTATTTATAGCCCCTCAAAAGTTCAAGAAAAAGGTGGAGAAACATAGGAAATTCCGCCTGTGGGCGCTGCAGCTCGTCGGCTGCAGCTGCAGCGCCGCCCGGTTTTTTTCACCCACCAAATGTCCGAATTTGGTTTTTTGTCCTTCATCAAAGTTGTAGCCCTATCTCTTAGCTTTCCATAGCCACTTGAATTATCTTAATATCAATTTTGTAGAGAGAGTTATGGCTAAAATACGAAACACTGCCAGTCTTAGAAATTCGAGACGCATTTGGACTTTTCTTCAAATCAATCTCTCGTTGTTTGCTCGTTCGTACTTCTTTTGATACACGATTCATTAATATGACTATAAAATCAATATAATAGGCTCTCAACATGGCTTGGCCCCTCAAATGACTCAAAATACTCAAAAACAACACAAAACTCATGTCAGGAAGCCCAAATCAATGGTATAAAACCAAGTGAACATGCACGCACGTACAATTTCAGTCACTATCCAGCAGTGCTTGCTGCGCGCAAGACGTGGCCTCGCTTGATCTGCGCAATGCGCTCGCGCACTCGTGCGCGCCTAGGCACCATTGCGCCGCCCTTGATCGGATTTAAAAATAATTAATTAATATTTGAAAAGAATTTTAAATAAATTTGGTCCATAAATAGAAGGGCCTTGAAGCCCAATCCCATGACCACGACCACGACTGGGTCGGGCCAAACAGGCTGGCGGCGACGAGCGCGTGTGTTTTGAACCAAAAACCGACAAGCATGTAGGTCATCACCCCTTTAAAAACTTTAGTGCCCCAAGTGCCCAAACCCGATTGTCAACTTAGAATTTATAAATTGAGTAAACTTTGGCTTTGTACTCTATGTGGGATGGAGCTTTTCTTCTTCTCCATATTTTCATTTACCATACCATTTTCTAGTTTTAAGTGGCTAAATTCTAACATTAATTTCTCATTCATCAGGAATTGGTTTTCAGAACTTCCAAATGTTATTATCATCTCCTCACTTAGTAGAATTTTTACAAATACTTTAATTTTATTTTTCACTAACGGAAACCATTTAAATATTTCGTCAAAATCGGGTCAATACTCATTTTCTCAACCAAAATTTTCAACTCTATATATATAGATGGAATTTTTATGAGTGATATTTTTATTAGTGACATGGCGAGAAGATGTTGTCAAAAAGTGGGGTTTGACCTTTACTCATAAGCAATTAGGGTACTTAAGTGCGGTTTTGCGGTTTTTACACTATATCCAAACCGAATTGCCATGAGCGGTGTTTCTATAAAAACATTCAAATTGCGATTTTATAAAATAAAATGGAATGTGCAGTTTTAAGCGGTTGCGTGCGGTGACGGGCAATTTTGCGGTTTTAAGCTATATACATCCAACCAATAAAATAAGATTCAACTTAAATTACATTTACATAAAACCAAGTCAGTTCTTCTTCCAACCTAATCAGTTCTAAGAGAATCCTCTTATGCACATGCTTGAATCCATTGCACTGCAGGTCACTATGCAAACTCCACAAAAAAAAAAGAAAAAAATGAGACAACATCCAAAAACGTTATTTGGAATTAAATCGAACTACTATACAAGTTTTCAAATCTGTATGACAATTGAATGTTTTGGTAAAATATAAAGCTGCTATTGCATCACTAGAATTCTCCATGTGAAAGCTTTACAAAATAAACATACTATAAATAATTAACTTTCACAAAATAATTACAAAAGAAAATGTTACAGTAAGAATAATACAATTGAACCTAAGCTATTGGTCAGAGATGCTAATTACATAATTACACTTGCTACCCATTGTATAGGCGGTCGGTTTTGGCGGTCAATTTGTCTTCAAAAAATGTAAATTGCACCGCCCTAGCGGTGCATTTTTCATTAAAATTTTTAATCATGGTTTTTAGGATAAATCGATTTTAATTTGTGCGGGCGGTTATTTTAAATTTGTCATCACCCCTAAGCAATGATGGAGCCAGCAAAAGATATTGAGGTGAGCAGGATAGAAAACTAAAATAAATTATATAAAATTTATCTTAATTTTTCTTTCAAATTTATTAATAGTATTGACATCTTAATAACGAAAAATGGAGGGGGTGCTCGATGGCCCAAGACCACCGTGTGGCGGTGCCTATAAGTCTCACAATCAACTTTTATGCTCAATTGATGTGGTTTATATCCTCCCACCATAAATCCCCAACACATCGGTGGTTTGTGTAGGCACAAGCGGTGCGAGATTTCATAAACTACTAATGATTTGTTAAACAAATTTTTACCTTTATAATATTTTAAAAAGTGACTAATAAATTGATCGAGATACTTTTAACTTTAGTAAAATAGACTCAATTTCTAATGCCACAAAGAACAAACACTAAAGTTGACTCAATTTTTTCCTCCACCGTAACCGTCCGGTCTTGGGTGTTGTCGTTGGGGAGACGTGCCCACTGTGGCCCTAGGGGGAGGAACCTACTCCCTCCCCCGGATGTAGTCTTCGCTTTTGTAGAGGACGAATCGGATTAACAAAGTCACGATCATCAAATCCGGAACTCGCGGTTTGGGTTATCAAGCAAGCATTCCATGAGCCTGGAACTTCCCCCTCATCTACAGGGAGAGGATCCACCAGGGGATGCATCGCTGAGTCTCCATCTTTACTCACTGTAGTGGACTCTCGTAGATCAAAACCACTATAACTATAGGCGAGACCAGTTGTAGGATGATCACCGAGTGACGTTCTGCTCGATTAGGCGAATATATTTTGTTATTTTAAGTTTTTACTAATTGAGGTGCACATCATTAATTTCACAACATATCTTTTGAAACATATAGTATGGTATTTTGATGAGTGATATTTTTTCATAGTGATGTGGCAGAAGATGTTGTAAAAACGTGGGGTTTGACTTTTACTTATAAGCAATGGTAGAGCTAGCACAAGATATTGAAGTGGGCCGGATAGAAAGCTAAAAAAAATCATATAAAGTTTAACTTAATTTTTCTTTGAAATTTATTAATAGTATTAACTTCTAAAAACAAAAATTGGACGGGGTGCTAGTATGGCCCTCTTAGCACCACCGTGCGGCCTATAAGTCATAATCAAATTTTATGCTCAATTGATGTGCTTTATATCCTCCCACCATAAATCCCCAACATATCGATTGGATCAGGTGTGGGCACAAGCAAAGCCGTGCGAGATTTCATAAACTACACCAAACTAATGATTTTGAAAACAAATTTTTACCCTCATAATATTTTAAAAGTTACAAATAAATTGATCATATAAGTTTCACTTTAGTAAAATAGACTCAATTTCTAATGCCGGAGTAAACAATCACAAGTGCGATAAAAACAACTCACTCGTCTTATTTGTAATTTTGGTAATTAACCAAATTACATTTGATAAGATTTCCTATTATAGTGTTTTTTCAAGCCCTAAACTTTTGATAAAAAGCAACACCCTTCCATGTAATTAATAATTGTAGGTCACTTGCCCCACGGGCATAACTCAACCAGTGCAAAATATTTGGGTAATGTGATGTTGTTTCATGGCACTTTGTATAGTGGAAGTTCGAATCCGTTTGTTAACATGTTGGAAAATGATTTATTGTGTGGTGACTCATTCTAAAACAGGTCTCTGACTCGTAATTGAGGCATATCTCGTGATTTATCTCCTCCATGAAGTTGTAGGGATGAGGTAGTGGTGACCTGGGGATGGAGTTTATCCTTTTAATAATTGTAGGACCTAGGGGTGGGCATCGGGTCGGGTAGTCGGGTATTCGGGTCGGTGCGAAATAATCGGAGTAGTTGTTTGGGGTACCCGAGCCCTACCCGAAAATGTCGGGTACCCGCGGGTAATTATTTTCGGGTAGCAATTTTGACAGTTACAGGAATAAACTAACAGACATCCAAACATCCAAAACAATATCAAGCCTGAAATATTCTAAATTATTTTGTTAACTCAAACAGGACAATCAAGAAATGAATTAAAAAGTTTGTACCTTTTTCACAACAAGATTCCCAGAAACTAATCACAATCAATTTTCATGGTCAATCTCATTCAAAACAAAAAGGAAATAAAAAAAACGATTTTAACTGGATGAGAAATAGAAAATTCTGACCCAAAGTACAAAACCCACAAAACCCAAAAAGAAAAAAATTTGCAGAGACAACCAAATGAAACAACACCTTGATTTTTAAGTGTCGAAAGTTTTGGGGAAAAGTGGGGTGGTGTGGCTGGGAAACCAAGAAGCTGGAGGCGAGCGGCGCGGTGAGCGCCGTGTGTGGTCGTGGTGTGGGCGGTGCGCCGTGCGAAAGAGATAAACACAGAGACAGAGAGACAGATAAACAGAGGCTGGAGATGGGAGTGGACTTGTAACTAATCTTTTAGTTTTAGGGTTTTTATTTATCGGGTACCCGACTACCCGATCGGGTATTTATTTAATACCCGACCCCCGACCCGATGTTTTATATATCGGGTATCGGGTACCCGATACCCGAGGTTTTATCAAAAATACCCGACCCGATCGGGTATTATCCGAACGGTCGGGTCGGGTACCCGATACCGAATCCGAATGTCCACCCCTAGTAGGACCATTGAGGATGCTATGTATACTTTTGAAGATAGAAACGGAAGCTATTATAGTGCCTAGCTTAATAAGTCAAGTTTACTCTCCATTCAAAGAATCTGTACCATAAGATCAAAAGATCCTCAGATCATTTATTTGGGTGTCCTTAGATATCTGTATGTTCAAGGAACATTATTCATTGATGTACGGATTGAGGACAACATCTGAATATGCCCTCAAATGATTAAACTTTGAATCTAGACTACCAGACAAATTAAAATTATACTCGTAAACCTCCAAACTAATTTTGCATTCTCCATTCAATGAATCTTATGGTAATTAAATTGCTTAATCTTATTCATATAAGTCATCGTTTAATTTTGCCGTTAAGGACAAAAACCGACACATGATACATAATCTGCTCACAGGAAAAAAAGAAAAAAATCCAGGTTTGTATAGCATATGGGCAATGGGTTCCACATTTTGCTCACGTTTTTATGGTTCCAACATCCACATCCTTTCGAACTGAATCAAATTTGAATTTCATCAGAGTTATAAAATTGAAAATTGAACTAAATTAATTATTTTGATTAATTAGTTATAATTGAATTTTTAATTTCCAACTTTTTGGCTTGATTTTTAAATTAATTGTTTTTATAAAGAAAACTAAAAAGAATAAAACATAACTATATAATTATAAATAATTTTTTTTTCAGTTTGGTGAGTAAAAAGATACAAGAATAGTGTAAAAATTTAAAAAATGGTATAAACTGTAATGTAAAATTATATATATAATTATATAGAACTTATATTAATTAATTCTTGGTTTGGTTAAGTTATTTTCAATAAACCAAAAACTAAAATCGAATCGAAGATGAAAATTTAAAAAAAAAAAAAAATAGAAACCAAACCGGAAACTTCGATTCAATTTCAGTCCAAATCGAAATTAAGATTTTCATCCAGTTCGATCGATTAATCAAATTAATGTGCATCGTACCATACGCTTCCTTTTAATTTGTTACTACAAACAACACTTGCCCACCCTCAATGCATATTGTCTATTTTAAGGTTTGTCTAATTATTTTATATTTTATATCACTAAAATAGCTATAGTCCAAAATAGAGGTGTCAATCGGTCGTGTTTTGTGTCCGGGTCATGTCTGTCATGGGTAATCTGAGTTTAACACGAACACAAATACAACCCGTTCAATTATTTGTATCAAGATACACGACACAAACACGATCCGTTTATGACACGTAATCGACGACCTATTACACGAAATACCTACATATTTTAATGTTGATATGAAAAAAATAAAAATAGAGAAAAAGCTAAAATTACAAATAAAAAGTACAATAAATTATTAGAAAATGTATTAAATAAATTGTCCATCATCATATAACAAACTAAAACATCACAAAAATAAAAATAATATGTCATGCACTACGGGTTAAATAGGTCAATCGCCAACACGCGGATCGACTGACCTAACTTATTTATTTAAAAGGTGTTAATCGTGGCGATCCGATTTTGATCTAAATCTGCTAAGAGTTGTGACATATACCGTTAAATTTGTGTAAGGTCCATATTGAGTTATCCTATCGTGTCAAAAATTGACGCCCCAAATTTCAAAATGTAGAAAATAATAATATTATTAATACAAATTATACAAATATAAAAAATGAGATACCCACCCCCACCAACTTTACACTAAGTAGTTTCCAAGAACCAACCATCACCCTAAAATGCATGCACCCATCTCATTACTTTATCTCTCCACCTTTTACATTACTGCTAAAATCTCTATATATAAAGTTACATACTTGTAAACTCATACTCACCCCACTTATACTCTACACTCCAAACCAAGCTCTCTACTCTCAAAACAGTAAACATTTCCTCTGATTAATTGAAATATGAACTTATTCAACAGATCTTCACCATCAAGTTCATCTTCTTCAGACACGTCATCCGGTTCATCATCAGGCAAAACAGCCAGAAATGGGGAAAAATCTGAGAGAATTAAAGGCCCATGGAGCGCGGAGGAAGACCGGATCCTGACCGGATTAGTGGACCGGTACGGGGCCCGCAACTGGTCCGTGATAAGCAAGTACATAAAAGGCCGGTCGGGAAAATCGTGTCGGCTGCGGTGGTGCAACCAGCTCAGCCCCAATGTGGAGCACCGCCCCTTCTCCGCGGCGGAGGACGAAACCATCTTGGCGGCGCACGACAAGTACGGCAACCGGTGGGCCACCATTGCGCGGCTTCTCCCCGGCCGTACCGATAATGCCGTTAAAAACCACTGGAATTCGACTCTGAAGAGGAGATTATATCAGAGAAATATTAATATTGATGGAGGAGATTCGAAAAATGGCGGCGAGAAATGTACCGTGAGTAGTGGTGGTTTTGATGAGTATGATCCGATGACGGTGTTGTCGCTGGCGCCGCCGGGGACGGCGGAGAGTGTGTCGCCGGGGTTTTGGGATGTGATGAGGAATGTGGTAGCGAGGGAGGTGAGGGAGTATGTTACGACGACGTCGTTTCCGGAGGCTTCCTCCGGGTTTCACTTATGATAATTACTTAATTAATTAATTTATTAGCCTGATTAATGTTTTTGTCGTGTAGTGGTTGATCGCTTTCAGGGACAGGGGTTGATCAGTAATTAATTAATTATGTATTCTTTTTCCTGAATTGGCTATATGAGTTTGCAAATGCATAAGCTGGAATATTGCAAACTATTCGGCATTATAATTAATAGTTATGGTTCAATTTAATTCTTTTATAAAATAGGAAATTTATTTATAATTATCTAAGCCAGTAATAATAGTAGAATTTAATGTGTGGACCAGACAAGTTGTCTTTATCAGGTGGGAAAACATGTTCATGAAGGAATGTTCCCACTTCATTTCCTTATGTGTCGGCATTATCATATTTCAATTCACAAAATTTTGTAAGGCATTTAAAGAATATATCCATGTCCCCATAACTTAAACGTGCATCTGATTCTGTAATCTTACTGTTGAGTGAGTGTGAAATTATATATGTTATATATATGTTATATCTATCTGGTCATGATTTAAGTACGTTAATTATGTTAAATTGCGTAGCCAAAAATTATCACGGGAAAGAGCCGATCACGAAATTAAGGTGAGTGACAAAAAAAAAAAAAAAAATTACACGTAAATATTAACTAAAAAAATTATTTAAAAAGGGGGCCGGGCCGGGTTTGCCCTCCTATCTCCGCCATTGATTATGCTCAATGTGCTATTTTTGTTTAAAAGGGACAAAAAAACTTGTACCTCGCTCATGTTTGTATCAGTTAGGTCATGATGATTTAATTAGGTTAAAGTTTTAATGATTTCGGTTACTTTTGTTCAAACGAAGCAAAAATCTTAAGTCACTCTTAAGTCATATATATAAGTGATCACATGAATTGGATTTTATACAGAATTTGACAATTTAGGTTCGATCGATCCAATAATAAGGTCAGACAGAACCTCAAATATGGAGGCCCAAAAAGGACCAAACCTATTAGCCCGACCCAATGGCCTATTGGCCCGATCGATCCGAAGTAAAATACACTATATGAGCTAGATTGGGCTATGAAAATGTTGGCCCGACGGAATTTTGGCCCAACCCAACCTAATTACCTGTTCTAGGTTTAAAATCCAATCCAGATTCAGGAAGCATGATGCCGTTTAGAGCTGGCAATGGGCTGGGCTGGGCCAGTCCGGTCGGAGTCCATCTGGCTTTTGCGAATTTTTGGGCCGGCCCGATTTTGGCCGGGCCGCAGGATTGTCTGGCTCAGCCCAGTCCATGCATACATCCTATGCAGAAAAAATCGGGCCATTCGGGTTGGGCCAAATAGGCCCGACTTTTTGGGCCTAAAAGACTACAGTCCAGCCCAGCCCAAAACTCGGGTTGGCTGGGCCGGCCCGCGAGCGGATTGGGTTTTGCCACCTCTATACCATTGCTGCTAATAAAGTAACGTCAAATTTGTAACGACAATTGATGTTAAATTAATTACTTAATTTGTCAATCCAACACAGAGTTATTACATGCCATCAGCTTTAATCACTTGCATTTTAATTTGTTGGGCATAAAGCAAATGGGACATGAAAGTTGATTTATTAGGAGTCACATCAATTTGATGATAAAATTAGTATCTGATCTTATGAGAATATTATGTCCAGCTTTAAATGTGAAGTAAATTGTAAAGATATTTTTGGAGCTTATAAAACGTAACATAGAGATACAATGGTAAAATGTAAGTGAAAAGTTTGAGTTAATTTATAATATTCAAAATTGTTGAGGGATGTAATTATAAATATTTGATGAAGTCGGCAAATTCCGTAAATTTAATTTACGATTGCAGTGAAATTTTAAGACATAATTATACCTCAAGGATCTTTGTAGTTTTGGATTTTTGGTTTTTTTAGTTTTGTAATTACCATAACCCTCAGTTTCTTTTTTTTTAAATCTTAGGCTTAATGCAAAATTAGACCGTAACTTTGGGGTAATTACATTTTATGACTTTTATTTTCTAAATTCGCAATTTAAGACTCTAAATTCAAGAAATTCTTCACATTGAGAACTACTTTGACCAAAAAAACTAAAAAAATTGGCCAGATTTCGGCCGTGGCTGCCACCTGAGCACCCCCACACTGGGGACTTTCATTTTGCGGTTGAAACTAATTCTTATCCCTTTATATAATCTCAAAATTTCTCATGCTATGATTATCATAGTCAGCCTCGAAATACATAGAATCCTGGAACTGATTTTCACAATTCTTTTCCACTTTGCTTTATCTGTAATATTATTTAAATTTCCTGTGCTATGGTTATCATAATCAAACTCCAAATACATAGAAAATCCTGGAATTAGATTTTCACAATTCTTTTCCACATTTTTTTTTTTTCTGTAAAACAAATTTAATTATTCTCCCAAAATTCTCAACAGTATCACAAAAAGAAAAAAATAGAAAAATCATGACGGATATAGACATCTATAAAATCATTGTAACCTATATATTTCGTTTATAATTTCCTAACCATGAAAAAAACAAGAGACACAATGACCATCATAAACTTTATTACATATTTTTTCTAATAATTATTTTTCTCCAAAAAATCAATGCCTGCAGTTTTACCCTGAATACGAGCTTGAAATCTTCAATGGCCTTCATCCTGGCTCTCCTCCATTGACATTTCGTTGTGCTTCCAAGGATAACGATATGGGCTATCATACGCTTAACGTGAACCAAACTTATCAATGGACATTCTGCCAAAACTTCTTCAGAAATACATTGTACTTTTGTAATTTTCAGTGGGGGACAAAGCGACAAGCTTTCGAGGTTTTCTCACAAAAGTTACCAGAATGTCGGGGCGGGTTATGCTTTTGGTTAGTGATGGAGATAAGAGCTAAATATCTATTAGGATTAGTTTTAATGAATTTTGTTATTATTTTTTAAGAGTTTTCAATAGTTAGGAGTTTAATTATTGTAGGAGTTTAATTCTATAAATATTTGTTTTGTTATTATTTTTAGGAGGTTGAATTATTATTAAATTTTGAGATTTATTCTCTTGTTCATTGCAATTTACGTTTCTTTGAAAAGATTCGTGTTGCTTTGTTCAATACTTCAGGTATTCTTGACAATCAACGGTAGTATTTGTGTTCTTTGTTGTTCTTGTTACGCTGCTGCCTGCATCAGTTGGTATTCACAGACCAGTCTACGCTCCCTGAACCATGTTGTCCAGACAAGATCCACAACACATGAACGACATCGCACAGATCCGTCACAGATCGACTTGTTGACACAACGTATAATCACATTACTTATCCAACAACAGAATTTTTCGACATCGTCACCACCCAACTCACGGCCGACCGAGATCGAGCGCGCGAGGCAGGCAAGGAAGGCAGTGGTCGGAAGTATCGCGGTGGATGTGGTTTTGGTTTTTATCCATCCCCACATATTTTGTCAAATGAGGATGATGGTGGTTACGATGGACCACCAATTTTTGATGAAGAAAGCGAGGATACTATAACGGAGGTTGACCACGGAGAACCTCCAAAATTTGACGAGGAGATTAGTGGTTATGATGAGCCACCAATATTTGATCGGAAGATGAATACACTATAATGGAGGTTGGTACGAAGAACCTCCAAACTTTTGAGAGAGATTGATGTTTATGATGGACCATCTATTTTTGATAAAGAAGGGGACGACACAATTTCGCCGATTGACTACGAGAAATTGCCAAAATTTCATGAGGAGAGTAGTGATTACAATGGACCACCAACTTATTGATGCAGGCAGAAGCGTAACACGATCAACAAAGAACACAAATACTACCGTTGATTCTCAAGAATACCGGAAGTATTGAACAAAGCAACACGAATCTTCTCAAAGAAACGTAAATTGCAATGAACAAGAGAATAAATCTCAAAATTTAATAATAATTCAACCTCCTAAAAATAATAACAAAACAAATATTTATAGAATTAAACTCCTACAATAATAAAACTCCTAACTATTGAAAACTCTTAAAAGATAATAACAAAATCCATTAAAACTAATCCTAATAGATATTTAGCTCTTATCTCCATCAGTTAGTAAGGAGCGACGGTAGGGCTGCAATCGAACCGAATCGAGCCTAGGGATATCAACGGGGCGGGGCAGGAAGCAATCCCCATCCCCATCACCGCGACCGCGGGGAATCCCCGTCCCCGTCCCCGCGAGACCAACGGGGAAAAAATTCCCCCTATCCCCGTCCCCGCGGGGATTCCCCGCCCCCGTTTTTATTATTTTTTTCTAAAAAACTGATTTTTTAATATTTAAAAAATATATGAGTTATATAAATAAGACTAATAAAGCACTCATTATACAAAATAAATTAAAGATTTTTTGATTTATATATTTAATGTGGATATATTTATAATATATTATATATTTAATACATTATAATATATATTTAATATCGGTTTCCGAGAACTGGGAGGGGATCCCGCGGGCGGGAATATGATCCCGTTCCCGCCAACGGGGAGAAAAATCCCCGTCCTCGTCCCCACGGGGAACTTTTGGGATTCCCGCCCCATTCGGGCGGTTCCCGCGAAGAATGGGAATCCCGCTCACCGCCATCTCTATTCGAGCCGAACTTTTAGTGTTTGAATTTGACTCGTTTATTATCGAGTCGAACTCGAGCTCGAATTTATCGAAATGTTGATGGCTTACTTAACTTTTTCGAGCTTTATCGAGCCTAAACGAGCTTGGTAAATATTAATTAAAAATTGAAATATTCTTCAATTTATTATCAAAAATAAAATTATTTATATTTAAAATTCATAATATATTTATTAAAACTTATAATTTTTTTCAAATAATTAATTTTATTGAAATATTTTTGGTAATACCCAAACTTATATTATCTTAAGTAAAAATATGAAAAATTAAAATTAAAATCAAATTATTAGTTCAATTTATACAAGCTTACTATCGAGCCTATTCACGAGCTTACTAACGAGCTTGTTCACGAGCTAACGAACCGAATATCTCTAAGTTTGAGTTTGGTTCGTTTATTTTAACGAGCCTCATTAAACGAACTCGACGAGCTTTTATCGAATCGAGCTCCGATTAGCTCACGAGCGGCTTGGTTCATTTGCGACCACTAAGCGACGGGTTCTACTTTACAAATTTGGAGAAAAAATATGACTGGAACTAAATTTATAATGTTATGCTAATTATATTGTAAATTGGAGATGAAATATAAATAAATTTTGTAGTTAATCGTTACATTTAACATATATTTTTTTTTTTTTTTGAGTTACGCACACACACTTTATTGGGAATTGAACCCCGACCTCCCACACATTGGAGGAGTGATACCACTCGGCCAAATGGTGGTGGTGTTACATTTAACATAATTTATTTTTGTTTCAATAAAAGAAAGAAGAATTTATCTAGCTTTAACCAATCATAACGCACTTGTTGCGTATAATTCGCTTGTATATATTTGTATATATATACATCTATATGTGGAAACATTAATGTCTAAGCGGTCAAATCTTGGTCTTAGTTTAATAATCATCAAATATTGGGACATTTGGCCCGATTTTTGACAGAAAATTCTAACTTCGTCCAAAATTGCGGATTTGGATTTTGGATCGGAACAAATTCGGCAATTTTTAACTTGGAAAGTGTAGGTCCCAAGGGGTGTGAGTGTAAGGTTTAGAAGGGGTTGAATAAACCTTACCAACTTTTCTTTTGGTCCTTTTTAAAATTGAGAGTTGACACTATATCTGGTGTCTCTTGGTGATGACCAATTTAGTTAATCAAGAGAGTTAGTCACTCAACGGACTCGACTAAGTTGTTGATAGAATAACTCATTTGTTAAGACCGAATTAGCTCAACCGTGGTTTGTTTTTTGGAAGACTTAACACCCTTAAGTTTGGTTTAGTTATGATTTAATACTTGGTTTTAGTACTTAGAGATTATCGGTTGGATAGCAAATATGTCGAGAATTAAACAAATAAGATGCAGGAATTAAAGTCTTTGAAATGTAAATGACACGATAAGTTTTTATAGAGGTTCAAGATGGGGTAATTCTTCTACTCCTCTCTTCTCCAACTCCCGGAGGAATCCACTAAGTATTGATCAAGATACGTAGAGTGGTAATCCCGGATACAAGTCTTGATCACACAAGTGACTTGATCCTTTGGGACTCGATCCGGAGATGCCTTGGTCACTCGGTGGCTTCTCGTCCGACTCGAGCCTTCTTCTGGCTGGCAAATTTGCCTTGCTACTACAAACTCACTTGCTCAAGCTCTTGGGATTTGATCACGAAGCCCTCCAAGAACTCGAGACGGTTCGACCTTGAACCTTCCTACAATCCTTTGTGGAATGTAGACCCCTTTTCTTCTAAAGTTTCCTCTTCAACCGATTGAAGCTATCTTTCCTTCACGGGTGAGTGTTGGATTGATTTTCTTCGTAGTGTAGGCTTGAGGATTAAACTTGAATGATTTTGAGAATATTTTGATTACTGATTCGAGATGTTAGCTTGAATGTTTTTGGTTCTGTAATCAATTCTTATTTCTTCGTAGTCATCCTCGGCCTTTTATAGTGATCTTTCAAAAATTTGCCCGTTGAAGAGATAGACTTATTTTTGAAAGTCACTTGTGGTCGTTGGCTTGTCTTGTTGCGATCCTTGGAATTGCCACTCGTATGAATTATTCTTGACTTTTCGTGATAATCGACACGGTGTAGTGCTTCCCATCGTTTATTTCCTTGCACGCTTTTGTGATCGAGCACTCGAGAAAGGTAGCATGGAGATATTACTTGTTTAAGTAATTCTCTTGATTTCGTCAACGGATCTCTTTCGATTATCTCGACTTGATCGCATTTCCTTGCTTTCCCCAGGTGACTTGTGAGTCAACTTCCAATCATTAAATGACTCTTCTGTCACTTCAACTAGACTTGACTATCTTGAGTTGACTTGATCGATGCTTTACTCGATTGCATCTTAGCCTGCACCTTCAACGAGTTCCGTCTTCTCTTCTTTTGCCAAACTCATTGCCTCGCAATGAGTCTTCCTACTAGTCTCCGGTTGTCTTCTTGCATGTTTGGGCATACCGACTTAACTCACTTGACCACCCTATTTGTTACAATGCGAGTTTACAACAAAAATGGGGTGCCAACTTCCTATTCTAAGTTTTACATGGCATTCATCAAAATCTAAACAATAAATTTCCCAACAATTTCCCCCTTTTTGATGATGCCAAAACTTAAAATATTCAAGATGTAAATAGCAAAGATACATACTGAGATAGTGCATTCACAGAGAGAATGTATGCGTAGAATCAATCCTTTTATTGATCATAACATTCTTGTTCTTTTACACAATGTTTACAAGGTGTATCAAAACAAACATATATGTCTACGCAAAAAAAATAGAGAATCTCTGATTTATTACGAAGACTTACATAGTATGTATTTACATAGTAAAATACATGAAGGGGTGGACAAGAACACTTCATCTCCTTCGCCCTCCTTCTTTCATCTTCTTGATTCTGTCATCTTGGTCTTCTTCTCTTTTTCTCATCTTGCCGCCTTCTTCTTCTTCTTTTCATATGCCTTTCGGCGCCTTCATCTCTTCTTAATCTCTCTTGTCTCTCCTCCCATAGCTGAGTTTGTCTTTTATTTTCTTCTTCGATTCTTTTCACATACTCAAGATTGTTTTTAGCCACTTGCAGATTGGCTACTTGGTCAAGACCATTGAAGAGATCTCTCCTTTCTTGCCTTGATCTATGTACTCAATGTTTTTGGGCGGAGGCCAGTCCAAACTTCTTCCTTCACCATCGCTTCTTCTTCTACCTCTTCCTCTCGGGCGTGTATCAGTCTTGGGGTCTTCTTCTTTTCGGTGAGTGACCGGCGGAGTGACCAGCAGAGCGATCGTAGGTAGTCTCCGCGCTCGTCGCCTTCTTCACATAACGTGAGACCCTTTTCCCAAGACAAGTCCCGTGCTTGAGCCATAGACATGTTTGCGAAGTATCCTTCGGGATGCGAGCATTTTAAATTCATCAATCGATCTTGGCTCGGTCCCGACATCCGAGATGGCATAAGTGTCTCGTCTCTTGGAATGCCTCCATGTTGTTTCAAGATGTCCATAACTCGGGCATTCAACCTTCCTTCCACTTCCTCCATCCCTCGCTTCAATCGCCTTTTTCTCTTTTCACCATAGATGCACAGAGTGTTGGAGTGGCGAAAGTCACTGGGAGTTTCTTTCGCCGATAATATCACCGTGACAAGACCTTGTTGGGGGTTTGTGCAATCATTAAGGTCACATCTCTCGATCCTTCCCCTCAACAAACTTTCCTTTCTTTTCCTCTTGAAACTTCCTCAATTTGTCTTTCCCTTCGCTTCCTCCCTTCTTCGAGTTTCGAGGATCTCTTTAGCGCTTTAAGGTATTCCTCTTCCCCTTTTTGGCATCATCAAAGGAGAGAGGAACCCTAGAAACATACTAGCAAGCGGAAGTCGCCCCTTGCGATAGCCGAGTTCTCGCTTCGAGTCTCATTGTGGTGTATATCGCATTTAAACTCAAAACAAGTAGCGTTGGATTCAACTTTAAGCAACTTCATCTCGGCCAGAAGGTGAATTTTCTATCCATGTTTTCTTCCATACGCAGGAGCTCATTCTTATTTTGCTCACGCAGAGCTTTATCTCAAGAAAGTGTGAGATTCATGCATGTGCTCAATGTGTTCTCTCAATTTCGTCTTTGCATCGGCGTTCTCGACTCTCCGCATCAAAGAACTTGTTGAACAATGTTCAAATATCTAGCATGTTCCACGCGCATTGTTTCTTCTTTGTTGCCACCACTCCCGATTTCGACTATTATGCCTCTTAAGTCGCCAGTAAGGTTGGCATCTCGTTATCCGATCTCATGTCCATCGAGGCTGGTGCCTCTCCATCCGTTCAATTTCGCAAATAATGCTTTGAACACTTCCCGAACTTCATTTGTTCACTCTGTTGCGGTGATGGCTGCAGCGTCAAAATCATTGTCAATCGGAACGATGGTATCGATGGAATGACAGGATCTGTCCGTGGAAGCGCGCGAGATCGTTTCGACTCTTCGGGAGGTCGGGTACCTCCGGAGAGAGAAGGGAAATGATTCTACAAAGGAATCATCACGGGCAACCGGGATTTGTTCAATGATGAGTGGTGCGCGTGAAGTTCCCTGTGGAGCCGAACTCATTGCGGCCTTGGGAGAGCCGCGCAGAGACTCATTGCGGTGGGGTTTGTCGTGAAGTTGACCCCTTTGCCGAGCCTCATTTGTCTGTCTCAACAACCTCGTCGGTCTCAAATTTGGTTTCTTCAATTGAGTTGGATCGGTCCTCGGCCTTATCGAGCGTCATCGGACGATGATGAGACTTCCATGGATGGCTCATCATCAAAGTTGAAAGTTTGACGAGTAGTCTTGAGGTCGACTTGCTCGTGGTTGGAACATCCGCAATGTGAGTCTTTTGGATCGATCCACGGGGATGACTACCTTCATCTTCGTCTTCTTCCGATCCCCAAAGGTTACATCAGATTATCCCGGGAGTAGTGAAGTGCGCTAATCTCCTTTTCGATGGATCAATGATAGCAGGAGGATGTTCTCTACGCTTTCTTACCCCAGGAAGTCTCAACCTCCCGTTGGCCTTCATTACCTCCTCCCTGCAGTCTCAATCTGCGGCGAGGTTTTGACCTCCCTTTCGACAAGTGTCACTGTCTTAGGGTCTTCGTGGTGGCATCCATTCGAGTCTCAACCCCATGGATTGCACTTTCATCGCCCAGTGTTAACTCCCTGTGGCATTCCTTCTCGTGCCTCGACCGCATCAGCAGCGTCATTATTAGCCTTAGCCTTCGAGCGGTTGGCACCTCGGTGAGCAGTCTCGCCCGAGCTTCGTTGATGGCAACAACTTTGTGTATTTTGTGTTTGTACTTTCTCCACTTCGCCTCCTAGATTCGTTGTGGAGTCATCTCGCAAAGATCCTCCGACATTGGTGCGGTGGAGGAGTTTTCACCGGTGGCGCACCGGTGAGTGACTTGGAATGGGGTCACTCGTCTCCAAACTCCCGGCTGTTTCTACCGAGTGTTCAGTTGGGGTAGGTGGTAAGACACCTTCATTAGGGGTTGGCTCGATCGGGGTCCCAACTAACCCGGTTTCATCGCCGATTCTTTAATTTCTTCTTTCGAGTGAGAGGGGAAGTGGTGGCAAGAACAATCGGGCAATGGCGCAATATCACCACTCCCATTGGGTCCAACTCGATTGTGTTTTGGAGGACTCTCCTGGTCCCTCCATCATTCTTTTTTCTCATGAAGAATTTTGGATTCGTGCATTGCTTTCGTGATTTGCAACTCTTCTTCGTGGCGCGGCAGCAGGTCCGATCCTCATCACTATCCGATAAGACGTCAAGGAGATGATGTGTGTTCGTGGGTGCGGTGATAGGGCGATGTTGGCCTTCTCACGTGCCTCGCCTTCCTCTCCGTCTCTCTCTCCTTCTCTTTGTCCTTGAAGATGCAAGATATCGTGCAGATTTTCTTCATCCAATGCTTGACCACAAGTGGTCACCCAAGAAAGTTCATCGCTTCTTCTTCTTCGATAAACTCGGCCGTTGGAACTGTTTCCTGGATCGACTCAATTTCCACTTCCTCCACTCGCAGACGATTTTGGATGTCTGGATAAAGTGAGGATAGGATCATCTCATCATCATCTCTTTGCTTCTTCTTTTCTTGTCCCTCATTCTCGGGGATAGAAGGTAGCAAGCTTTGGTGCTCTATTCTATCACCGTGCGTCATTTGCAGGAGGGGATACGATTTTGTCAACAGCGAGTTAGATTTCTCACCTACTTCTTGTGTCTCACTGCTCGAACTACAACTGGTCTTGATTTGCCTCTGTGATCGCCTTCACAGACTTGGCTATTTCATCAATAATATCCGGAGACTCTACTTCTCCAGCCTCTCAGATATCTGTTTTAGCCGAGTGGTGACTCACCGGTTTTTCAAGTTCGGATTGCTTGATGATTCTTCTTCGTCTCTTAGTTCGTACGCAGGGATTTCCGGTTCGGAGAGAGTGTCTTCGAGTCCTCCGGGCGGCGGGGCGTCTTTGGTGTTTTCCGAGGAGCAGCCGTCTTGGCTTATCGATTCTCCTCTTTTTGACGACCGAGGAGAAGGTATTTGAGATTCCTTCTCTCGCTTCTTCCAGAGGCGGGAGACACGGGCATGGGGCGGCGACTTTGCAGGGTGCGGCGGGAGCAGATTTGTTTTTCTTATTTGTAGGGCGGTTAGGTTCTCTTAGTGCGCAGGGCGACTTTATTCTTTGGTGGAGAATAAAAGATGTACCTTGGGTCACCGATTCCCCCTCACTTGTATCGCCTCTCTTGGCGTGGGCTCTTCTTCGTGCGCTGAGAGGTTTGATCGAACATCTCTTGTTTACATGGAACGCCTTTCCATGTCGAAGGGACGCCTTTCACCTCCATTAGTCGGCCAATCACAGGCCATATCCCCGGGGATCCTCCAAATGCACCATTCTCCTTGAAGGATTTGTTCTCTTACATTCTCGCGTAGTCCGGTGTGAGACAAACTCATCCGGTTTACTTGCTTTTCTTCAATGATCGCGGCCATTACGATCGGTTTTATAGAACGGTTGGTCAAAGCCGCCAATTTTGATGTCTATGCATTTGGCAACTATGTCCAACATTTGTGGTAGTCCTCCTTCTGACCCCTTTTTGGTCATGTGTAGACTATCTTTTCAAAGATAGTCGGTCTTGGCTACTTCCTTCCATGCAAAGAAAGACCAAGTCTCACGCGCCTTCATTGATTTTCGGTGCTCCTTACGCGGTAGTGAGTAGTGTTCGCGGATCCTTGGCGAGAGATGATGAACTCCTTCCCGTGAACAGAGGATTTGATCCCCTCATCGTGAATCTCGGCGTTCACGTAGAATCGCGACCTCTTCCACATAGGTCATCGAGAACTCAATCGTCGTAAATGGTTTCACCAACGTTTTGAGCTTTTCAGCGATTTTCTTTATGAGGGCGTCATCGGACCCCTGTTTGACCATTCCCTCGAAATCCACAAGAGACCCAGTGTGGATTTGCTTCCTAGCTTGACGAAATCATAAGTTGATGCCATTTTTCAAGATTTCACTTAAAAGAAACTTAGAAGTTGATTTGAATATTGATAGGGTTTTTGAGAGAGTTTTGCCTTTGCTTTCGAGATAGAAATGAAACGCGTTTTGGTAATATGTGAGAGAAAACAGACGAAAATGGTTTAAGTATGGTTTCTAAAAGGACGTGCGGGTGGTTTTTGAAATGTGATCGAAATCAACGGCTTAGATTTTGCACGCCGATTAGCATTTAATGTCTCAATTTAATGCGGGCAAAGATTTATATCCAATCATAAGCTTGGTATGCAGCTTTTTGCCTCGTACACATCATCATTATCCGACGTCATTCTTAAAAACATTCCCGCTTAGTAAAAACGATCGCATTTTTGTCACTTTGCTCATAAATGACAAACTTATCCCTTAGTCGATTTAACTCTTCCTCGTCACAGTTCTCTCGGTGACTCACCGTCACTAATTCGATATAGATGTCTTTCCGACATGGTGATTCATTTAGCTGATTTTGAGAATTGATCTTTTTCTCTTTTTGTGTTTCATTTCTTTTCTTTGAGTCTTCCGAGTGTCGGCCACTCGATTAACCCTAACTCATGCTTGAGTTCTTCAAATCTTGATTCACATAATGGTTTTGTGAATATGTCCCAACCTGTTTATCGGTTGAAATATATTCCAAGATGATGTCCTTCTTTTCAACATGATCTCTTATGAAGTGATATCCGACATCGATATGCTTTGTTCTTGAAAGTGCAACACAGATTTCGAGTGATTGCAATTGCACTTGTGTTATCACACATGATTGGAATTTCCTTTTCTTCAACTTCATAGTCTCTCACCGCCTCATCCATAGGATTTGGGCACAACTTGTTTGCCCGCAACTATGTATTCTCGCTTCACGGTAGAGGTGACTATTGAATTTTGCTTTTTGCTAAACCAGAAATTAGCCTTTATTTCAAGCATTTGACATGTGCCTAAAGTGCTCTTCCTCTGTCAACTCGATCAAAGATAGTAGTCCGAATAGCCAATTAGCTTGAATCCACCTTCCTTTGGATACCATAAGCCAACTTCTTGGCTTCCTTTCAAATATCTCAAAATCCTCTTACTAGTCATATGGCTCTCTTTTGGAGCAGATTGAAATCTCGCACATACACCTACAACAAAGGTGATGTCCGGCCCGCTTCTTTGTGAGATAAAGCAATGATCCAATAAGTGCTCAGATCTTGTTTGATCTACTGTGCTTGCCATCCGCATCCATGTCCATTTTGATCGATGTATTCATTGGTATTTTCACGTAAGACTTCTCCTCCATACCAAATTTCTTCATTAAATCTCTCGGTGTATTTTGTTTGACTTATGAAGGTTCCATCCTTCAGCTGTTTTACTTGGAGTCCAAGGAAGAATGTCAACTCTCCCATCATGCTCATTTCAAATTTGCTTTGCATGAGGTTTGAAAATTTTTCACATAGCTCTTTGTTTGTGGATCCAAAAATGATGTCATCCACATATATTTGAACAAGCAAGATGCTCTTCTTGTCTTGAATTCGAAAAGTGTTCTATCTACTTTTCCTTTTGTGAATCCATTCTCAGTTAGGAATTGTGACAAAGTATCATACCATGCTCTGGGTGCCTGTTTCAATCCATACAGAGCTTTCTTGAGTTTGTATACCTTATCTCCAAGAGTCTTCTGCTCAAATCCTGGAGGTTGTTCAACATACACTTCTTCTTCCAATAAACCATTTAGGAATGCACTTTTTACATCTATCTGATATACAATAAAATTCTTGTGAGCTGCATAGGCAAGAAACATCCTTATAGCTTCCAATCTTGCTACGGGGAGCAAATGTTTCATCAAAATCTATTCCTTCTTCTTGGCAATATCCTTTGGCTACTAGTCTTGCTTTGGTTCTTACCACGTAACCCTCCTCGTTCATCTTGTTTCGAACACCCATTTAGTACCAATAACATTTTGATGGGTGGGTCTTTGAACTAACTCCCATACTTTATTTCTTTCAAACCGATTGACTCTTCTTGCATAGCTTGAATCCAATGTGTGTCATCCAATGCTTGTAACACATCTTTAGGCTCTATTTGTGAGATAAAGCATGTGAACATAGCTTCTTGTTGAGTTCGGATCTTGTTTTGACACCTTCTCTTATATCTCCAATGACAAGTTCTCGTGGATGGTCTTTCACCATCTTACATCGTTAAAGTAAGTTACCGGATTGATCGTCTAGCAAATTGTGTTGCTTTGATCGGCTCTCTCGCAATCACTTATTTGCAAATTTTCCAAAGATTTTATGAGACTCGGCCTATCTCATCTTCATCCGAGTTTATAATTCCTTCAACTTCAAAGATAGGACTTTTTCGTATGGTTGGATGATTGACTTATGGTGATTCTTCAATGTCTTCTCCATTTACATTTGGCTCATCGAATACCACATGAATGGATTCCTCGCAACCATAGTCCTTTTGTTGAGTACTATGTAGGCTTTGCTTTCACCGAGTATCCCAAGAAGATACCTTCATCGCCTTTAGCATCGAAAGCCTTTAGATTGTCTTTGCCATTGTTATGGATGAAGCATTTACATCCAAATATTCTAAAATATGCAACATTTGGTTTTTTCCCTGTCCAAATCTCATAGGGAGTCTTTGTCATTTGTCTGTGTTTATCATACATCCTGTCTGTTTTGAGTGTAGCAAGTGTGTTGATTGCTTTCACCCAAAATCTCTTTGGTAACCCCCGACCTAACATGGTCCTTGTTGCTTCTTTGAGTGTTCTATTCCTTCTTTCTCGCAACTCCATTCTCATTGCGGGAGTCCTTGTCGCAGATAATTCATGACCAATGCCATTTTCAATACAATATTGAGTTATTATACCATTGACAAACTCGATTCCTCGTCTCGATCTAATTTTGATAATGGTTTCGCTCTTCTCATTTTGAATCCTCTTCATCACCGTGGTAGTTTCCGTAGAGTTTCTTTCTTCTTACACATGAATATTGTCCATGTATATCTTGAGTAGTCATCTACTACCACCAAGGTATATTTCTTCCCACTTATGCTATTTGGTTCAACTGGACCAAATAGATCCATATGTAGCGGTGCAATATCCTTGTTGAAGATGGGCATGTCTTTTCTTTGAATGATGATTTGATCTGTTTTCCTTCCTCGCATGCGTCACATATACTCTCCTTCTTGTATCGAGTACCTACCACAAGATTACTTCTTGCAAGCTTGTTAAGTGTTTTGAAATTGGGTGACTCGCTTTTTTGTGCCACAACCAACTTGATTCAATTGTGCTCTTTGCTAATAGACAGTCTTTGGGTGTAGCGGTTGACCAATCTACTACATACATGTTCTTTTTTGTCCGCATCCTTGAAACACAACTTCATTTGATTCAATATCCTTGATTTGGCATATACCCATGTTAAATCCAACATTATAGCCCTTGTCACACGAGTTGGTCGATGCTTAGCAAGTTGAAGTTGAGTCCTTCAACATATGCAACATCCGTGATTTCTAATCCGTTCTTCTTGATGGATCCAATGCCTCTTATTTCTCCCGGAGCTTCATTTCCTCCAAATATGACTTTTGCTCCTTTAACTTCCTTGAATTTTGACAAATTTTTCTTGTTTCTGTCATATGTCCGGGAATACCACTATCCATGTACCAGGTTCCTTGGCACTTCGGTTGTTCCTTGAACCGCAATCAAGGAAATTAAGTTTTAGGTACCCATACTTGCGGGTCTGAGGGGGTTAGTATTGTAAGATGATCCAACCGGTCTATAGCCAAATGATCCGGCTCACAGGGGTTGCCATCTATCGGTGCCATAATCATAATTAATTTTGGCAAATTGCTTGGGGATTCTAGGTTCATACAAATTGTCTCTTTTGTCTGTATGCATGTATATGTGTTTTAGCAATTGCCTTCTTTGGGTAATTGTGGTGTCTCCGAGTGTAGTGCCTAGGTGCATATGTGTCTTGATGAAGGCTCTTATACTTTTGGAATGGCCTTTCTTTGAGTTCTAGGCCTTTGCCATTAGGGCTTATATTCCATAAGTCTATCCGATAGTTCACATCGTTCCAATCGGCTTGGCTTGGATATTTTCTACCATTTCCATCATATGTGTTTCTTTGATAGAACTTTTGGGGTTTTTGGTAGCTCTGTTTCTTCTTTCTGAGTAATTCTGTTTGGAGTTCTTTGAGGAACTTGGTCAATTTCTTCTTAGTTTGTCCTCTCAATGCAATTTCGGTCATTTTCCTTTTCCTTTATAACCAAGGCCAGTTTGCTTGTAATTGTGCTTTGGAGTGAATGTGTGTACACCATTTGGAGTTTTGGATTTTTGAGACACTTCATTGCTTGAAGATCCTTTTTCCAAAATTACTTTTGAGTTTGACATAGCACAGAGAGGAATTAAATCCTAAGCTGTCTTGTCTCCACATTCTCTTTGACTCATAATAAGATCATCCAATGATTTAGATGCCTTAGTGAATGAGGCAATCACATTTTGAGGTCATTCTCCTCTTTTCTATGGCGGCTATTTCTCGTTTATTAGCTTGGCATTTTCGGCCTTTAAACTTTTATTCTCATTAACTATTTGACTTAGAGCACTCAACTCCTTAGTCAATGTGAGTTTAGCTCTTGAGTAGTTGTTTTCCTCATTTAGTAGTGTTTGTGAGGATTTAATGTGTTCAAAATCTTTCATCATTTTGCCTAATGAATCATAAAGATCAGTGGGTGATGAAGTGTGTGTGTGTCACAATCACTATCACTAGAATCCGAGTTTGATGAGTTAGAGTGTACTCATCTTCTTGGTCGAGTTGATCTTGTTCCTTGGCCATCAAACGATCGGGGCTTCTTCTTCGAGTCACTTGAGTAGTCGCTTCACCGCTCTCTCAATCATTTGTGTCTCTTGATTTGGTTTGTCTCTCGTGATCTCTGCAGCCAACATTCGCTTTTCTTTTCTTGTCTTCTTCTCTCAAGACCTTTCTTTCTTCTTCATTCTTGTATTTGTTGACTACAGGATATGGACAATCAATGGCATAGTGACTGGTTGCCTACAGTTCAAAAGATATAGATATTCAACCTTTTGATCGACTCTTTCCATTCTTGGATTGTCAACTTTTTGATATTGACTTTTTGATGATCTCTGTTTCTATTGGTTGGCCTATCTTCCTTGACTTGGAGGGAGTCGAGTGTCTTCGGAAGATTCGCCCTTGCCTCTCTTGTAGTTCTTATTGAAGAACTTGTTGAACCTTTTAACCATCGGGCTATTTCTTCTAGATCAATGACTTCTTTGACCTCGGCTCTCTTTCCATCCTTAACAATTAGAGCATTTGTTTTGGGTACAAAATTGTCTCTTCCTCGATCTTTTCTTCTCGGCTCAAATTGTAAGCTTTGAGATCCGAGAATAGTTCATGGTTGGAGGTCTTCGATAGGTCCATGAAATGTCTCGAGTGTCATGACCTTCATTTCCCATTCATTTGTGGGAGACTTTTTAGGATCTTCATACACATTTCCTTCTCGTGTATATTCCTTTCCAAGTGCGGATAGCTCGTTGGTGATTTTCGTGAACCGAGCATCCAGTTGATCCAGGTTTTCTCCCGCGATCATTTTGAAATTCTCAAATTTTTGTCTGACCACTAATAATTTATTTTCCTTGATTTGCTCACGAGCCTTCACAAATCAATGTTAGCTTGTCCTAGATTTCTTTAGCCGTTTTGCATGATTTGACTTTATTGAACATGGCTTTGTCAAGGTTTTGTAAAGGATGTCCTTGGCTACATTGTCCAGGTTGTATCTTTTTTTGTCATCATTTGTCCATTCAGTTCTTGGTTTTTCAACCATAGTGGTCTAGGGGCAACATCCTCTTCACCTTCAATTTGTAGCTCTTCTTACGGATGTGTTCACTTTAAGATTTGCGGTGGCCCATCCTCTATCACTATCCACATCTCATCATGTAATCTTTGATAGATGAGCTCGCATACGAATTTTCCAATCATCAAATTCTTCAATTGTGAACATAGGGATGCGTGTCAAATTTGCTTCCATGATAATAACTTTTAATGATAAAAGGAGTTTTGAAAGCTTAAGCACTAAAACAGGACTTTGAAAAGTTTGGAGATCTAGTTCAAGAACGGTGCGGAAGGCTCAATGAACCAACCGCTCTGATACCACTTGTAGGTCCCAAGGGGTGTGAGTGTAAGGTTTAGAAGGGGGGTTGAATAAACCTTACCAACTTTTCTCTTTTGGTCCTTTTTAAAATTCAGAGTTGACACTATACAGCTGTGTGTCTGGTGATGACAATTTAGTTAATCAGTAGAGTTAGTCACTCAACAGACTCGACTGAGCTGTTGATAGAATAACTCAACTGTTAAGACTGAATTAGCTCAGTTGTGGTTTGTTTTCAGCGGAAGACTTAACACCCTTAAGTTTGGTTTAGTTATGATTTAATACTTGGTTTTAGTACTTAGAGATTATCAGTTGGATAGCAAATATGTCAGCAGAATTAAACAAATAAGATGCAGGAATTAAAGTGCTGAAATGTAAATGACACGATAAGTTTTTATAGAGGTTCGAAGATGGGGTAATTCTTCTACTCCTCTCTTCTCCAACTCCTGGAGGAATCCACTAAGTATTGATCAGTATACAGAGTGGTAAATGATCCAGATACAAGTCTTGATCACACAGCTGACTTGATCCTTTGGGACTCAGTCTGGAGATGCCTTGGTCACTCAGCTGGCTTCTCGTCCGACTCAGCTTCTTCACAGGGCAGCTGCCTTGCTACTACAGCTCACTTGCTCAAGCTCTTAGGATTTGATCACGAAGCCCTCCAAGAACTCGAGACTGGTTCGACCTTGAACCTTCCTACAATCCTTCGTGGAATGTAGACCCCTTTTCTTCTAAAGTTTCCTCTTCAACTGATTGAAGCTATCTTTCCTTCACAGGTGAGTGTTGGATTGATTTTCTTCGTAGTGTAGGCTTGAGGATTAAACTTGAATGATTTTGAGAATATTTTGATTACAGTTCAGATGTTAGCTTGAATGTTTTGGTTCGGGTAATCAATTCTTATTTCTTGAGTCATCCTCGCCTTTTATAGTGATCTTTCAAAAATTTGCCCGTTGAAGAGATAGGTTTATTTTTGAAAGTCACTTGTGGTCGTTGGCTTGTCTTGTTGCGATCCTTGGAATTGCCACTTCCTCGTATGAATTATTCTTGACTTTTGATAATCGACACGGTGTAGTGCTTCACATTGGTTTATTTCCTTGCACGCTTTTGTGATCGAGCACTCGAGAAAGGTAGCATGGAGATATTACTTGTTTAAGTAATTCTCTTGATTTTACGGCAACGGATCTCTTTCGATTATCTTGATTTGACCGCATTTCCTTGCTTTCCCCGGTGACTTAGAGTCGCCTTCCAATCATTAAATGACTCTTGTCACTTCAACTAGAGACTTGACTATCTTGAGTTGACTTGATCGATGCTTTACTCGATTGCATCTCACCGCACCTTGATCGAGTTCCGTCTTCTCTTCTTTTGCCAAACTCAATTGTCTCGCAATGGAGTCTTCCTACTAGTCTCCGGTTGTTTCTTGCGCATGTTTGGGCATAGGCGACTTAACTCGCCTTGACCATCCCTATTTGTTACAATGCGTTTACAACAAAAAAATGGGGGTGACAACTTCCTATTCTAAGTTTTACATGGCATTCATCAAAATCTAAACAATAAATTTCCCAACGAGAAAAAGAAAATTGTCACGTATTCATTGTTGCACATATAATTTGACAAAAACATTAAGCAAAAATGGTAAGTAAGCATTGAATGAGATCTAGATCTAGTCAAATTATCGGAGACCCCGTTATCTAAATTTGATTTTCAAGCTCCGCTCACTTATCATTTACTTTTAATTTTCTTCTCAAGCTTGAATATACAGTAAGTAAAGTGAACACGTGGCATTTTTCCTTACAATTTGGAAAATCCTCAATTAGATTAGAAATTTATTATATTAAAATTTTCCGGCGATAATCAAAATAAATGTCCCAAATCTTCAAAATTACAGAACAAAGTCTTATTGGACTAAAAGCATAAAGAGGTCAATTTGCTGGACAAACTTTATAATTTTTCCCATCTATGTTGAATTTATTATAAGATAGAGAACGGTAGCCTAAAATTCAAATAACCACATAAATATAACAAAATAACAAGTTTAATCCCAAGTCCAACAACACGAGAATATTGAAAACATACATTCAGTAGGCTTTTTCAACTTTCTTCGAGATAAGGCCCATTTAATCCCAAGTCCAACAACACAAGACAATTGAAAACCAAGAATGACATCCAACTTGTTAAAAAATCCCTTCCAAAGAAAAATAAAGCCCAAATCCACTAAATTAAATAGGAATCAAATCGGAACCTCTGGACTAGGCTTGAGATTGTTAACTGATCGCTATCCGATTCTTTAATTAAATAGTCACATAAATTTCTGTTTAAAAGACCCGCCAGCCTCCGATTAGTCGCCTGCAGGCAGCTCTTGTCCGCCGCATTATTTTTCCAATTAGATCCCCGCTAACACCGCTCGAGTCCGCTAATCCCGCCCGGGTCTCGCCTAGGCGCTAAGCCCTAATCTAACGTCCGGCTAACGCCTAGCGATTTTGGAACACTACATAAATTAACTTAAATATGTTTGTGAGCGTGTGTTTCATTTCAAATTGATTTACATTTTCCTTATAGTTAACAATCCGCAATGTAAAAATGGACTTATCCACATGGAAAAGAAAGTAGACAATATCTTCAACGTGATTTTATTAAACAAATAAAATTAATTCTCAAGGAAATTAATTTGTTAAATAAAATCAGAATTAATTCGGATTGTTAATTTGACTTTTGTGGGAAAGTTTCAACTTGTAATTAAGCATTTGGTTTCCTTAATTTCAAATCACAAATTTTCCCAAGCACAGAAAAAAAAAAAAGCAAGTATAATCAATTAGAATTAACAAAATCTTTGACTTTTCAAATTAATGATTTAAGTTCCTAGAAAGAAATCAAGCTCAGATACTAATAATCTCAAGATTTCTTTAATTTGCTATGATTAATCTTAATCAAACTCGAAATACATAATAGAATCTCGGAATTGATTTTCTTAATTCTTTTCCACATTTATCTATCTGTAAAACAAAATTAATAATTCAATCCATCACTAACCATAAATTAAAACAAAAGAAATATTTTGACCATCTAATACTCTTATAAATACACGTCTTTAAAAATGCTTTTAACCCATATCATTTGTAACATTTCTGCAATTAACAAAAAACAAGAGATATATACCCAATGACCATCAAAAACCTTCTCGCATATTTGGTTCTAACAACTATTGTTCTCCAAAAAATCAATGCCTGTATTACCACTGAATACGAGGTTGAAATCCTCAACGGTCTCCCTCCTGGCTCTCAATTGACAGTTCATTGTTATTCCAAGGATAACGATCTGGGCTACCATACGATTAACGTGAACCAAAATTATGAATGGACATTTTGCGAAAATGTCTTCAGAAATACATTATTTTCGTGCAGTTTTCAGTGGGGTCAAAGCATCAAGGTTTTGAGGTTTTTAATTCGAAAAGGTCAAAAGATTGTGATGGCGGTTTATGCTTTTGGTTGGCAAAGAGCGATGGTATCTACTTTAAAAGTTACACCTCAAATTTGGTGAAAAATTTGACTGGCAGTAAATTTTGTAATGTTATGTAATCATATAGTGTTATGGAGATGAAATATTAATAAGTTTTATTACTATTCATGACATATTTAACAAATTTTATTCGCTTTAGTCTAAATAATTGTTTCTCATGTATATCTCTATATATCGAATTTACTAATAGCTCGGAGCTCAACATCTTAAAATTTGAGCAATCATTCTCAACATATTAATTAATCCTGTTTAAACATATGAGTGGTCTTTATATATATAAATAATTTATCTATATATTTGGTGTAGAAATCATTAGATTACCTCAACACGCCCCCCACTTGTGAGTCCTTCATCAATTCATTAATCATCATCACAATATCCTCCATGCTCAATCACATCATGTGATAAAATTTAACATAATTAGTTCTTTCTTTATGGTTTATCAATAATGAATTCACTTTAACATAAAATTTAATTCCAACATTTCTGAGAGAATTAAAAAAAAAAAGTTGCAGGATGACATATATACATATGTGACTATGTGTGTGTGTGTGTGAAGCCTTCATTTTTTGTGCATGCATATTAATTATTATCATAAGAAAATGTGCAGTAGTACATGTGCATACTGAAATTATCATAGGGCATTTTTAAATTTCTTCTGTCTGATGAGTGAAAGTATAGAGAAAATTATTCTCATTAATTGCACCAATTTTAGTACGAGCCCACAAAGCATTCGTATCATAAACCCGGCCCGCTGAGAAAATACAATACCCATATCCGTTCGACCCGTCTCATCTTAAACACATACCGTCCCGACCCATACCCGTGTCTAGCGGGTAAGACCCGTTAAACCCATTAGACCCGTCAATTTTATATATTTGGCCAAAATCATAAGATTTTTACTCAAAATAGTGCACTTAAAGCGTATCATATTTATATAATTTTGTAGATATTATATTATTTATGAAATAAACACCAACATATATAAATCAAGAGTTATTGAACAACAATATATTCACTCTTTATATAAACTAAAACATAAAAATAAAAAATATATATATGGGTCGGTATGGACCGGAGTCCTACCATACCCGTACCCGACTCATACCCACCCGGACATAAAAATCAATACTCGTTACCCATCCCATACTCATTTATTTGACTCATACCCGCCTCAAATGAGACGGGTCCAGTTCAGTGTCCCAGGCTACACAATTTCCTTGAATTTTGATCTTGTAATAACTAAATAAAAACTAATTAAACTTTTAAGTTACAGACACCTTGTATCACTAATGTACATTGAAAAAGTAAAAAATAATAATAAAAAAGGTTAGTTGTCAATTTTGCGTTTTGTCACTAAAATTTGATTATCTATACGATACCCACATAATAAATATAATATTATTTTTTCCTAAATTACACCAATCAATTGCCCAATAATTCTTAAATTTACCGCGAGAAAAACTATAGGTATTTGCCTTGATTAAGTATTTAACCTTCTTCATATTGATTCTTGTCTTTCACTCTCTCATCAAGTCTTCCAATTCGGAAGAACTATTATCTTGAAATAGACGATCTAGAATACCCATAAGTTCTATCATAGCGAGAAGATCTAGAATTGGTAGAGTGTCAAAAAACGGCCAGGGCCGGCCCGCCCGAGCCCGTCGGGCTTTTTAAAAATCGGGTCGGGTCGGGCAAACAAAGCGGTCTCGGCCGCAAATTTGGGGAGCCCATTGACCCATCAATAAAAAATACACTAAAAACACCGGGCCAGTCGGGCTAGCCCGTCGGGCCGGGCTTTGGAGGCCCGGTGGTTTTCGGGCCTAGAATAATGAAGCCAGTCCATTGAAATATCGGGTTGGTTGGTAGGCCCATCGGGAGAATGACACTCTAAGAATTGGGGGAGATTAGAGATGCAAACTAATTTATTTAATTGCGATAAACCCCCTCCCCTAACCTCTATCTATTAACCAATAGTCGTAGGGATTGAACCTTCAGAAGATTCGAATCCCTTGGTCCGTACTTCCTTGAAGCCTTGAGACCCCTACGTGTCGTTCGGCCTTGGGGCCTCTCTCCTTTGGCTTTACGTGGTCCATGTCCTTGAATGAACAGAAAGGCGAGGACAACACAAAGGGGTTTGATGTCTTCCTTCCTTCCAAGTCCATGTGAAAAGTCCCACCGGATATCTCACATAGAGGGAGAATCATGGAAAGGGAAAAAGAAAGGACCTTAGAGCGCGTATGTGGCCGGCTTCGCGGGCATTTTCGTTCTCAATCCCCAATTTTAGTTGATCCCTAAATGTAAACAGTGAGTCAAATCTGATGTACCCTTGCCTCTAAATCTGGCACCACATAACAATTGAAGAAAAAGAAAATCATGCATGCATAAAGGCGAAAGGAGTCTCTAAAAAGCTTCGTCTATTGCGACTAAGCGAGACTAATCGATTTCGAGAGAGCATCGAGTGCTTTACTTGAAGCAGCGAGTGAACGAGTGGACCGTGGCGAGTGACGGGCTAATTCTTTCAAAAGAAAGACCAAGGGGAGGACAATGAAAGGGCCACTGCTGCGACTGAAGGTGACGACTAGCTATCTCGGATAGGATAGAGAGGCTTAGTCGGTAACCGCAGATTGAAATGTCTTTCTACCTCCCGAGGGAGCCATTGATTCACACCGCCCGCTATAGCGATGAGAGAGGTTTGGGTCTACTCTTCCTAATAGAGATTCAATAGGAGATGGGCAATTGAATTAGCTATCTTCTTGTGAAGGGAAGATTATTTGAAGGGAGAAAGGTGGCGGAAGAAATTTTAAATTTTATTGGTAAATATTTACCTAAAATAATTTCGCCTACAAAGATTTATTTATACTTTACAACTATCTTAATTCTTACAGTCCTAAAAATCATCGTCTCGCCCCGATTAGTCCGCGCCAAGGTGCTAGTCTCCTCTTGTCCGTTTACATTATTCTTCCAATTAGGTCTAACACCACCTAGGCTCATGATCAGACTAAACGCAGGCCCCATTATCACATCTAGCGCTTTTAGAACATTGTTTATTCTCTTAAAATACATATTAATCAATAATTTCACCAATATCTAATAATTCCAAAAAAAACAAATGAAGAAAAAAACTGAAAGCCTAATATGATAAATCATGCATGATACACCCTACAATAGGAGCAAAATCGGAGTAACGCACAATTAGGCCACTCTATTGGGTCAAAGCAAAATTTGCTTATAGCCAGAGGAGTGACGTACATCGAGGACAAATTATTGGTCATAATTTGATTGGTTAGTCCAAATAGGGAGTAGCTACTAGCTAGCGCGTCCGTCCGAGTTCCGACTATCCATAACCCAAACACATTTCTTCCTTTAGCCTAAACATTTATTTCTTTGTAGCCCAACTCAATTTTGGCTGTGCCAGGAACCAGAAGAACACCCCTTTGCTACGCCTCTGAGTCCAATAGCTCGGTCAATTAATATATCTGGTGAATACTCGGACAGTATTCACCCTTCGCTCATAAACAAAATTATATATATTCATATAAATTTTTACAGATAAACAATAAATTTCCATTATTTGCCATCGATATAAAAAAATGTTTTACAATATTTTTATCGCAACTTTTTTAACTTTTAAATACTTTTATAGACATTATTTTGGGGAAAAAGTTTTTACAATATTTTTATCCCATGTTTTTGAACTTTTAAATACTTTTATAGACATTATTTTAGTGAACTGATAACATGATAAAAGCACTATCTTAAAAATGTTGCAATTTAAATTCCAAATAATTTGTTGACCATAAAGCTATAGGATAGTGTATGCTAATGAATGTGGTCCTGTATCGGATGAGTGCTCATTTGGTAGATTGTTTAAACTATTTATTTGTTTCTCTTTTTATGTTTAGACGTTGCCATGCACGTAGTGCACAACAAACCATATAACAATCCTCATTAGGTGTCGTTATCGGATTATGTGTTTTTAAATATGATTTAATAAACTAAACAGGGATGCTTATAGTACAATAATGTAAGGTTTTAATCCTTTTTTTAATTGAGCCAGCTCCCTAGACATTTACTTGAATTTACATAAGTTTCAAGTCAACCAACGATCACATGTTTTACCAAATACCACGCATGAATCTTTTGTTATAGGTCACCAAAATAAGGTTGAATATTGCTTCAACTAAGTCTTTGTGTGTTTTTATTATCATTTAACAGGTTGGGAGCACGTAGGAATTTATAATGGGGGAGGGGAATTCTAGTCAGAGGGAATATAACACATTTACGAATAATTTTGGGAGGTTGAATAATAAATTTTTCTTATAAAAAATTTTAATATTTAAAATTATACAAAATAAAAAAATTGAAAAATGGGGAGGTTAGCGGCCAATGGCGGGAGGTAGGGGCCAACCGGGCCCCATTGGTAGCAGCCTCCACTTGCTCTCTTGTGTCGGCCTCTAGTTGGGAGGACGACTACTCATAATGACCCATCAGTCTAATTCGTAATGATCTATTTTTGAGTGGAATCCGTGCCTATGACACAACAAGTTAATAGGGCCAGAATTATCCCGACAAAAACCCTCTACTCAAAAAGGAGTAGAGGGGCAAGCTAAAACCTAGCTATGCTTCACATTCGAGATATAACTCGAATAAGAGTTCCAAGACACGTTCGGAGAGAAAATAAGTAAAATGCATAGGCTAAAATGATGATGAATTGTTTATCTTGAATAATCGGTTGAAATTAAATGTGTATTTTAGTGTGACGAGTTGTTAGAATTTATATGATTTTTCTTTGAGTTTTCTATCCGACTCCTGTACTTTCTTGTGCTGACTCATTCCGCTTTTCTGTGTTGGTTACGCCATTGGTTGGATGTGTATGGACTATTTAGGCTCATTAAATCCTGTTGGAAGGATTTTGTGATCCATTGACCTCTTTCGATCGATTTTCATTATTTTCTATTTTCGTGATTAATGGGTCATGCTTCACTGTTTTATCTTAGGTTTTTGTTGTTTGTGCACTCTTCAAATTGTGTGTAAAACCTTAGAGCTGGACGAACTTGAATATAATTTTAAGTTGGAAAAATGTCAAATAGTGTCAGGTAATTAAGATAAAGACTGCTACACATACTCAAGTTTGGAAAATAGAAAAAAAAAAAGACATCAACTCATAAAACTATTGAAAAAGTTGTTTTTTTTTTTAGTCGGAATGAATTCCTTTCATTAAACAGAAGAAACTTACAACTGGTTACAACAACATATGTAATACAATTGCAAGCCTACGGATTATAGACCTATACAGATCTAAAACAAAATTTTAAACCGCAATAGATCCGACTAATCCATATATTTAACTACGCAACTATTTATTTGGACAAAACACGTACCAAGAATTTGATCTCGTTTCGCCGCATAACTTCAGGTAATGGCACATCTGAATCTTCTGAGCAAAACCACAACAGGGACAAATAAAACAGAAAAGAAAAGCCACAAAACGGGACAAATAAGCCACCTACTTGGGACAAGAAAAATCATAAAGAAGACAAAAAGATTAACGGGCAAAAGGTCCTCTCCCTCCCTCGGATCCGACACCGCAATCCATCTCCGCCAAAACCACATCCAAAACCGCCACCACCGCCATCATCACCTCTAAACCCGCAAGCCAAGTTCGGAAGAAACCATACCGCAAGAGAAGAAGCATCCGGAACGGAGGGGCTAGTGACCGAGAGACCATGGGATTTATGGTCTCCGGCCATGGTAGAGGAGGGACAAGGTTGGAAGGAAGACAAGGTGGGAGAAAGGGAGGGAGGGGGCGGCGGTGGTGTTATGTATTAGGGTTTTTTTAGTGAGAAAATTTTTGGAGAGGAAATGAGTTTGTTGTGAAAAAGTTGTTTTTATATATATCAATTATCAAAGTAAGTTCATGCCTAGTCACATTCAACTTATTTTCTTTAGGATATTATATCATTTGATTAATGAAAGTAAAGAAACTAACACATAAAAAATGCTGCCTATGCTTTTTGTCAATGAAGACGAGAAAATGACCTGCAATTAATATAAACAGTCAAAGTGTCTGTTGGGGCAAAAATGACATTTGATGATTAGATATATAATTCGATTTATAAAGTGTCTGTTGGACCTGCAATTAATTGGCCAATGGACTATCTATTAATAAAATAATCTGGCCCAAATGAGTCTGGGATCACCCATGTTCGATTTCTCCTGGAGGCCCACTACTACTCAGTCTAAAATGGTTCATCCTCTTTATTTGTAAATTAATTAACTCATAATTATTCCTACACATTTAATTCAAGATGCGATGACATCGTTTATTCTCTCTCGATCACCATTCCACTAACGTTTGCTTGTGTGCGGGAGAGTTAAGGTAGAATACTTCCAGCTTTGGGAGAAGGAGAACTAGAAGTCTTTTCCTTTGAGAAGAAGACTTTATCGAAACTTTAGATTTGGAGTGATCTGTCTGTAACAAGCAAAGATCGTAGTCCTTTTTGGTGCATAACAAAGAATTGAAACATGTCATGGATAATCAAACCTTATTATGAATATGTAGCTGCTTTTTTTATTGGAAAATATTTTGGGACAATTATTCATCACACATAAAAGCGTTAATTACACTTAAATCGCCTCTAAAATAAAATGAAGCAACATATGGAATTGCCGGCCTAATTCTGAATCGGTTATATGAACTAGTAGATGTTCTATAATGCAAGTAGGATAAACATACAATGACATCGAACAGTTTTAGGACCATTTTCCAACCAAATAACGGTTAATTACAGAAAGTATCCTTAGGTTTAATTCGGGTAATTACAAAAATCCAGCTAAATTTCAAAATTACAAAACTATCCCTAAGTTTGAGGGATTGTGGTAAAATTAGTGGAATTTGTGTGAAGTCGATAATGCCCTATGGAATTCCAAAAATGAATAAAAAGATGGACGGACAAAATTACCCTCAATCAAGTATGAAAACCAAGAGTTATTGGACCTTTTTTATAGTTTGTGGAAAACCAAAGGGGTGAAAATTGTTTCTTCCTTGTAACCAGATGGGGTATTCATAAGATTTTTAGGGAGGGTTTTTGGATGTATAATTTATGGAAAATTTATAAAATAATTTGATGTTTGTAGGGTTGTATATATGTGAAGGATTGTTGAATAAATCTAAATAGTTTTAGTTGATAATTCAGGACAAATGTAGAAGTTTGTAGTTTATATTGAAACTGAATGATGATTTATAACATGAACATCCAATGACAGAGGTAGGGGCTAACCTAGGCCCGGCCCCACTCTTTTTAAAAGAAATTTTTTTACTAGGTAAATTTATTTTAAAAAAATTAGTTAATATTTATGTGTTTTTTTAATTTTTTTATCGAACTCACCCCATTTTCGTATATCCACCCTCTGTAATAATTCCCGCTACGCGAACGTGAACTTCGATATACTTCATATATTGTTCGAGGAGTGGGAGGAATGTCATAATCCAACAAAACGAATAAGAGGTCGCCCCCACCCCTACCCCCACACTCCCCATTGACTGGGATATGCTTAATTAATTAATTAGTTTTCATTTAAATAAATGTTTTTTAATCTATTTGTTGAAATCGTTTGTTTCACATAATCTTGATTTCAATATAAAAAATTCAAATTATGTTTGAACCTTCAAACTAACATCGGCCTCAACCAAAAGAATAGCAGTGCCGTTTTCTTGCACTAAAATGGTAAGCATACTAAAAAACATTGCCATATTATCAGATAGCTTAATTCAAATATTATTCCATTAATATTACACTATATACCTGATTTATGATCATGTATAACATAATTCTTTCAGGGATTTTTCAAAAATGTCGATATTCAGCCCAAACAACAATCGAAGAAGTGGGGGAGAAGAGCTACTGTTTTCGTGTTTGGTACTTGAACCTTTTTTTTATTTTTATTTTCATATCTATAATATAAAGTGATTCAAATAACAATTATTTTTTACCATTAGTTTCTGTTTAGCTTATGAGGTATTGATTATATTCATGATTCAGTTATGGCGGCCCTGGAGACGATGACATTTAGTTCAAACGCTATTAGTTTATTCAATTACTTTCATGGGTACATGAATTTCAGCTTGACAAAATCAGCAAATGCGGTCACAAATTACATGGGAACAGCTTTTCTGCTATCACTGTTTGGGGGATTTGTCTCGGATACTTACCTCTCAAGGTTCAAGACTTGTGTTATCTTCGGATGTGTACAAACTATGGTATGTGATTATGTTTTTGTATGTATGATCTTAACCATTCATATTCATTATTTTCTACTTTCTTGTTTGGCAAAATTGCGAAATTAGTCGTGTGACTTAAAGGTGTCAAAATTGGTCTTTTTAGTTAAAATAAATTATTCTAGTTTTGTAAGTGTTTAATTGCTTAAATTGAGTCATATTTTCAGTTTTCACTAGAATATTGCAATGCAAATCCACCAGAATGTGACTCGCGATGAGTCACATGCCAATTTCTTGTCACCAAAAGTCATCGGAAATAAAAAAGAATTCAATCTTTTGGGCCTCACGTATAAGTCACATGCCAATTTCTTGTCATCTGCTGGACTTGCAACATCCCGGCAAAAATAAGGCTCGTAACAATTTTAATGCTTATAGGACTAAATCAAAAAAGAGTCCGTTGGTTTTTTTGGCGTTTTCTCCATAGTAAAAATATTTTTTATTTATTTTTTAGTTTGAATGTCCACTTTTTCCTTTTTTTTTCATTTCTGGGGCTAGTACATGACTCGGTACGATACATCATCAGTTTTTTAAAAATGGTCAAGTACATCACCAGAAAATGCACAAAGGGTATGACCCTCAATTTTTAGTCAAAATGGCTAAACATATATGTTTTTAAAATACATGGCTAATTTTTTTCGCAAAACATAAGTAGCCAATTGGACTTATTACCACATTAAAAATTTAAAACACACATGACCAATTTTGCAACTTTGCCTTTGTGTTTTACCATCTCAAATCGAATTACTGTCTGAACGGAGGATACAGGGTAGCAGGGTGCATGTATGTGCTGTTGGGTAGGAAGTTGTATTAGGCAAGTTTTGCATTGACTTTCTTGAGGGAAATTAGATTAGTTATTACGATTAACTTGCATGTAAAACTTAAACATAGATCCCAATGTGCAATTAATTCTACTAATTAAGTGCATGCCAGTGTGTCAAGCATACTAAAACAATTTGCATAATTATGGCTCAAGATTAGTCAATTTATGTTCACATACCACTACTATCAAGACAATAAAAATGAATTACATGGTAATTAATAGCTCGTCAACATTATGCATCGGGTCGTGCTATTGAACCACCAGACATGATTATTGGTATTAAATTAAACAATGTTGGAATCAAGGACAAAATGTTTGATGTGAATAATCATGCCAATAGTATAGGAATTTACCAATTAGCTAGGGACAACGCATATGCATAGCAATAGCACGAGCCTCATGAATAGTATACAAGCAAGTCTGATACCAAATTTTTCCATTTTCGTTCTACTTGAGAAATCTTTTTAGTATGCCAAATCCTTTAGAAAATACATTATTTACTTACTTTCATTTTTCTCTTATCAATCACCACTGGCGGATCTATGTACAAATTTGGGGTACAGTTGTACCCCCAAATTAGAATAATCCAATAATATCTTTTAGTAAAAAAAATAATGATAAATTTGTACCCCTATTTTTACCAAAAAAAAAAAATAATAATAGAAAATCCCAAATAAAACAATATAAATCCTACAACAAAATTTCAAAAATTAAAAGATTGAATTAACAAATTGAATAAATAAATCATGGCAAAAGTCAAAACCTACAAAACTAAAAACATCATAAAAATTATCTAATAATATCAATAATGTTACCAAAACTATGTTTTGTTGTCTCTTGTTTTTTTAATTGCCCTAATTATTTTTTTATATATTTGTATTAATTTTTCATGTACCGTTACATGATCAACTTTTACAAAATTTTAAACAATATTTTGTGCTTTAAATATTAAACAATATTTACATGCACCATGCACTATTTTTTTAATATCTATCGCACCCCATTTTCAAAATCTTGGATCCGCTTATTGTCAATCACATTTGCACATGTTTTCAAAAAGAATAAATCATTATCACATTTTCTTACAAATTCCATTATTTAGTCTATTCACTCATTCACATATATTTATTATCAATTATTTTTTTAATATTTCTATATCATGTCAACTTCATCATTATATTTTCATCTTTTATCTAGTCATACTCTCAATATTCATCTTTCTAATTTCAAAGATTTTTTCTTTTTCATCACTATCCTCTATGTGAAAAAAAAAGAGTTTTCAAAATGAAAGGATATACGATCGCCACCTTACTTCTTAAGAGTACAAATTCTTAAAAAGAATTTTATGGGATGGTTTGTAAAACTTGTACATTTATAAGAACTGATTTATTGTAGCAGAATAATTTTTCTTATTGAAAATCATAAGTTTGTAGAGTGGGCAAATAGAAGTTGAACATGTTAAAAAAGTATTTGGCAACTAAGTTGTAAATTTATATTACTTGTGTAAAAGTTAAACCAGAAACATAATGACAAATCTAAAATACTCATTAATCTATTTTTAGATTCTAATAAATTACACATAATTAGAAGGTACTTTTTTTTTTTTAATAAGTTGGAGCAGATGGGATAAATTTGAAAAGAAACGAAAGATACTATGGTCAACACCCTTACACTAAGTTAGCACCACTGAATTTCAAGTTCGTGGTTATAATTAAAAGGTACTTACTTGAAAACGGTAAAAACTAATTTTTTTTTTTCCAAGCAAAAGCTGACAGTCACATTTTTCACCAAACACTTCCTATGAGAAGAACTCTTAAGAGAACGAAGAGTAAATCTACTTACCTTACTCAGTAAACGCCTGATCTTCTCCAGGGATATGTTCTACTAACCATGCAAGCACATTTCAGACAACTAAGACCTTTTCCTTGCAAAGATGTTGTCCCAAGCCAAACAAACCAATGCGAACATGCAACTACCAATCAAGAGGCTATGTTATTCACGAGTCTTTACCTCGTTGCACTTGGAAGTGGCGCGATCAAAGCAGCTCTGCCATCTCTCGGAGCCGATCAGTTCGACGAAAATGACTCGAACGAGGCGTCTTCTCTCTCGAGCTACTTCAACTGGTACTTTTTCTCCGTTAACATCGGAGCGATACTCGGGCTAACGTTTGTTGTCTGGATAAATACAAACACGGGATGGGATTGGGCGTTTGGTGTGTGTGCTATAGCTGTAGTAATGGCTCTTCTGGTCCTAAGCGTGGGGCGTTCGTCTTATCGACATAATGTCCCTAAGGGAAGCCCTTTAACTAGAATTCTACAGGTATATAAAGTTGCGGGCAAAATAGCAGAATTGGTCCTATAACTAAGGGGAGTGTCGAAATTGGTCTTGTTCGTTTTAAAATTTTTAATTTGGTCCTATAAATTTTAAAATTGTTCAATTTTTGTCATATTTTCTCGGAATGTTGCAAAACCATCAGAAATTGACACGTGACTCCCACATGATTCCCTCAAATTGGGATGTTTTGATTTCAAGCTATTTTCTGGTTGTGTGGTAGACATAATACATCCTTCCAAAAATTGATGATGTGGAATTATGTTTGTCATGTCAATTTCTGATGGTTTTGCAATATTCCAACGTAAATAGGACTAAAATTGGGTAATTTTAAAACTTATAGGACTAAATTAAAAAAAAATAAAAGAACATGATCAATTTTGAAACTCTCCCCAAGTTAAAGGACCAATTTTGCCTTAGAGTTGGAGTAAATCATGAATCTTTTGGAGGCTGAAATTTTAGTTACTCTATGTTAAGGTGTTTGTAGCAGCTATCAGAAATCGGAATCTTCCATTGCCAGACAGGGCAGAAGAGTTGCATGAAGTTCATGACAAAGAAGCTGAACAATCTGAGATTCTTCAAAGGACTGATCAATTCAGGTAGGTGTTTTTGCATTTAAATGATTGTTAAAACCACCCCTTAGGTTTAGCCTAATTACAAAAAAAAACCCAGTTATCTTTAAAATTACAAACACACCCTTGTATTTTCCTAACAAATGTCCCTATTGAGGGTGCAATTTGTAAAATAGAAACGATAATTAACGGGTATTTGTAATATTGAAAGATAGTAAACCTTAAGGGTATTTTTGTAATTGATCCTTAAAATAACTCATATTTGGAATCTAAAAAGGGATAATTACAAAAACTACCCCCAAAAATCTAGAGATTTTTGAAAATTACAAAAATTCATTTGAGGTTTGGTTCTGTATTACACTTTACCCTTTCTGGTTCTGTATTACACTTTACCCTTTCATAAGCAAAGACATTTTCTAACAACTCCTTTACATTTGTAAAGAGGATATAATCAAACCTCATGGGTTTTTTTTCGTAATTCTGAAACTTCTTTGAAACTTTCTGTAATTATCCCAAATCTTCAGGGTAGTTTTTGTAATTATCCCTCCAAAAGAATGGAATTTTGGGGAAAATCTAATCAAATATGATATATGCATATCCCAAATTTAAGACCTTGCTTCATTGCAGGTTTTTAGACCATGCAGCAATTGTAAGGCACTCACAAGACACAACATCAACTACCTGGAAAATGTGTACCGTCACACAAGTTGAAGAAACAAAAATCCTCGTCCGAATGATCCCACTAATTCTCAGCACTGTCTTCATGAACACCTGTTTGGCCCAGCTCCAAACCTTCTCCATCCAGCAGAGCAACACGACAAACCGAAAAATCGGAAACTTCGAAATACCAGCTTCCTCCATAGGCGTAATCCCCCTAGCGTTCATGTTCATACTAATCCCACTCTACGACAAAATTTTCGTCCCGTTAGCACGAAGATTCACAAAAATCCCGACCGGGATCACACAGCTCCAGCGGGTCGGAGTGGGGCTCGTTCTCTCAGCTGTTTCCATGGCAGTCAGTGGAATAATCGAAACACACAGGAAAAACGTCGCGGAAAAGCACGGTTTAGTGGACTCACGTGAGCCCCTGCCGATGAGCGTATTCTGGATGGGCATCCAATATGCTATTTTTGGAGTCGCCGATGTATTTACGCTTGTGGGGCTGTTGGATTTCTTTTATGCCGAGAGCTCGACCGGCATGAAGTCCCTCGGGACTGCCATTTCGTGGTGCTCGTTTGCGTTCGGGTACTATACGAGCACGGTGGTGGTGAATGTGGTGAACAAGGTGAGTGGAGGGTGGCTGGATAGTAATAATCTGAATAGGGATAAGTTGGAGTACTTCTATTGGTTATTGGCAGGGCTAAGTGTGGTTAATTTTGGGGTGTATTTAGTATGTGCATCTTGGTACAAGTACAAGAAGGTACAAGAGAAGAAAGTAGATGGTGGTGGCATGGATTATGTTGAGGTAAAGAATTGATGTGAGCACTCTTGGAAGTTCTAACTTCTACCCCCTTGAAATGTCAAAGTTGTGATTGGTTGTAAAAGACTCCATTTTTTTTTCTGCCACAACTTGTGAAACTTAAAAAAAAAGATAATATTTAGCGCTCTCACTTTTTCTATTGATCAATCATATTCAATTATAGTTTCAGTAAAACAATATCACATCAACTATTATCATCACACAATGATAAAGACAAATACACTATTCACTCTCTTATTTTTTCAATCACAAACACATCGAATCGGATTGTTTAAAAAAAAAGTCACATCAACTATCATCATCATAATTTCACCATACGTCCAATTACACTTCAAAATTTATGAAAGGACGAAAAGAAAGGTCAACAACTTAGGTCGCGATTGGATGTGGGAGGAAATCCATTTTGTTGTTGGAAAAATTTTTGACAAAAAAAAGAAAATTTTCAAAAAATATACTATTCTCCCACTTTTACTCATTTTTTTCTCTTCAATCACATCTACACATCTTTTCACAAAAACTAATCATTATTACACACCCTCCACAAATTTCACTATTCACTCACTCACTTCTAACTATCAATCATATCCAATCATTATTTTATTACTTTTAAATCAAATCAACTTTCATCATTACTTTTTCATCTCACATCCAATCAAACTCTCAAAATTCATATTTTTTTCTTCCAAAATTTCTTTTACCACTATTCTCTAGCAGAAATGAAAATTTTCCATATCAATGCCTTACGCCCTAAATTTCTGTCCCCAGAAATCAGAAATTATACAACTGGAAAAATACTCTAATAATTGATGTCAAGTGTAGAATACAAACGCTTTGTACATGCATGAGAGTAACTAAAAAAGAAAGAAAAATAAAAGAGTTATCTCCGTTAATGGGAAATATGTAATTACAGTCACGCAATTAACGCAGCTTTAATTTACAAATCCAAGTAACATGTTGAGCAGATCACCATGCCTACATAAAAATCTTCATACAGAAAGGAAGAAAAAATGGCTTGATTGCACATAATGATTTTTGAGTTTTTCAAAAGAAGACACAAGCTCTCCTACCATTTCACGTCCAATGTTAGCGCCTCGGGAGGGACAAGCACGGAGGGAAACTTTGTAAACGAAAGATTTGACGATAAACTACTCCACGCAAATGAATCTGTGTCCATTAAAGGCCTAACCCTCTTGATCACTAACGGCTTCAGAACCTCGCCTTCAATTCTCGCCACTACTTCAAACAATATGCGTTCAATAGTAGGCCTTGTTCTCCACTCAGCTAATGTACTCCAAAAGGTATCATTAATTTTGATATCTCTTTCGAGTTCCAATTGAAAGCGAAATATGGTTAATGGTCTGATTCTCGTCTTTACAGATCCCAAAGCAGCATCTATATTGCCTCTCTCGTTTAAGAAACTCCTCAAAACATTTTCGAGCAAGGCTATTCTATTGCTCAAAGAACTAAGAAGATGCCACGGTTTAGTGTAGTTTGGCCGGATATAACATTTATCAGGCAATAATTCAATTGAGTCTGTTGAGGAAAAAGCAGTCTGAATAAGTGCAGTAGGTCTTTGATTTCTGTAGGCAACTACTGATGCGGACCCCAGAATACGTATAGGCAGTAGTGCGGTGCATAAAGAGTGCCAAACAGATCCAACATTACTCCAAGTCAAAATATTGTATGGAAGTTGATTGACGGAAGGATGAAAAAAGGAAATTTCTTCTGCGCCTTTCACTTCTACAGTGATGCCTTCACCCACTGATATGCGCCGCAAACCATAGTGTGACGTGTTTAACTGATATAAACGGACAAGAAAACCCACTCTTAATACGAGTACTATGACCATAAAGCTAGCATTATGAAATATTATTCACAGGCTTCAAGATCAAAATATAACATAAAAACGAGTTAGAGGGCTTCAACATGAGCACATAAAAACAAATGTGGAGATAAAACTGTGTGATCTACTACAAGTTCATGAAGATCAAGTTTTCACAGTGAAATGCGCATGGCCAACAACTACAGAGACAACCCTTACTGCCATCTGTGAAAAGCCTAAATGGTAATTAATATATTAAAATATAGATTTATTTGGAATAAGTTAGGAATTAGTAGACATGGAGAATTGACATTTAAAGTTTAATAACTTCAAAATGGGTTCCTGTCAGTCTCTCACTAGTTTGTATTCCAGCCATTATCTATGTCCTGTCATAACAGATATTTTGAAGGATGTGCCATTAATGAAGAAATTTCCAATAGCATACAAACATGGCCATGCCATGTATTAGTAGCCATGAGCAGAAAGAGCAAAATGCACATAGAAACACGGAGTATGATGTTTTCTCAGACTTCTTTGGCCGTAGCAAACAAAAGGTCTTTAAATTAGGCTCCTTTTTCCAAATGAAAAAAGCCACCCGAACTACTTATCTGGTCCAGATTACCCCTCATCCAATGCACTAACATAAGCATGTATACATTCTCCACACTGCTTTAACAGCTTCATGGGTGAAAAACACCCTTGAAGAGAGCCAGTCTAAAAACTTGTCCTTTTCCAGGTCAGACCCAACAAAAACAGTCCACTGCCACGTTAATGAGCAGCACCGTCAAAAACACTGGTCAATTTCAGGAAACTAAGTTCAGCATAGCAGGACTCAATCTCAGTATTACAAACACATAGCACAGAGGGCCTTGGACCACATTATTAGTTCTCATTGGAAAAAAAAACAAGTGATTTTGTGGAAAATCCAGGATGCAAAAAGGAGTTTCCTCCTTGCACCAGAAGAGCCGAAGATTAAATGGAAACACCTACTACCAAAACAACATCACATTAACGAGAGGCAGTTCTTATTCACACTACATTTGTTACTCTAGACACCGGCTAAGTGGAAGGCTGCAATAAGATCGAAGGGTCGGCTAATATATGTCTAGTTTGCAAACACTTCCACAATACGTATACGGAAATCATTCCAATCCAAAATTAGCACAATCCAGCAACGAGTCCCAATGGACGTTCACATCTATAGCCTCTTTCTCATCTAAATCCAATAAGAAAACTAAGAATAAAATCAATGCCAACAGATTTAACGACCTTATCATAAGGAACAAATAACTATTTCATTATGAATTATAATTAGGTTTCCTTTTCATTCCAATACTAGCAAGAAAAAAATTGTCCACAATATCTCAAAGCCAGTGAGATTCGTTTCAGCCTAACTGTTTCTCGTTCGCGTTTTGTTAATTGTTTCTACTATAGCCTCGATTGTCAACCACTGTATTACATTACTTCAACAAATTTCTTTTAAAACGAGCAAAATGCAATTTAAGACCCAAGTCAATAACTCAATATGAAAATTTTAACTTCTTCGATCTAGCATTTAAGCGTTTGAGAAAGATCATATAAATGAGAGGTGAAAATAAACATACCGGCAACATGAGCGAAAATTGATCATCATCCCCTGAGGCTCGCAATTCAAAAGGGCCCTCAATTTTAAGACTATCAATTACAGCTTTGGAAGCAATACTCCTAGCCAGAGCCTCAAAGTCTGATGTACCATTTTTCCTTGGAGAAACCAATTTCTTCCATTCTGACACTTCATCATACATCTTAAGAACAAATTCAGCCTTCCCAACCCGAACCTGTAACTCATATCTTAAACCTGACCTGTATTTATCTCTCTTTACATCCAATTCTGAAACCCGAATGTCCTCCAATGCCCATTTCTCTTTCTTTCCAATCGCATCCAAAACACCCTAAATTTAGACAACAAAAATAGTTAAAAAAATAAAGATAGCAGGGTTGCCTTAGCAGTTCTCATAACTGAAATTCTAAATCGAAAAACATCGGCTTAACTCTTCAGGTGCATAATTTATGCTGAAAAGCATTGTCAACTTAAGAAAGAGCACGACAAGTAAACAAGATGCAAAAGAATAATTAACTTAAATTAAAAGTTTCGAACAGACCTGTAAAAAATTCGGGGGTTGAGACGGTGTGTTCGATTCAGTGAAAGTGGTGACTTTAGGATAGAGAAAGTGGGAGAGGTTGAAGGGCGGTGGCGATGGAATAATTGATGAGTTTATTAACGAAAGGGAATGGATAACTATCAGCAAAAATGGCGTCAAAATTCGGGTGAGCATCGAAATCTTGTTATCGGACATCATTGATTATCAATCAATCATGAATGACGAACAGTGATTCAATAATCACCGGTGAAGGGTGGCGGTGGCGGCGGGCGAAGGCGGCGAATTTAGTGCGAAATGACGATAATGGGCTTTCTAGGTGGTGACCTGACATTCGGGTACGAAAGGACCCAAAAGCTATAATAAAGTAATTTTGATTTTTCACCAGTTTCAACATTGAGTTCTTGGAAAAAAATATCTTGAAAAATAAGGAGAGTGTTTCTTGTTTATTTAATAATCCTATGTAAATTAAGAATTAATGGAAGTTTTGCTACGAAAGATTAATTAGTTATATCGATATTGATTAAGACGAAAGTAACTTAAAATGAAAGTTTAAGTGATCTTAATTTACAGTCATATCTTAATGGTTTTCCAATTTATGAAAATTACATTTTCAAGCATAATTTAAGTAATTGTGTTTTGAAATAAGAGGTAATTTTAATTTGCCCCGAACTATGCGTGTTTTTCTACTTTGTCCACTTAACTTTAAATTATTCCCTAAACATTGCAAATTTGTTGCACTTAGCCTATAATTTTCAAATTTAACCTTTGTCTTTTATGATTATTTTATTTTATGATATCCGAAAATTGTATCATAGCTTAGGTTTATTAATGAAATTTATTATTATTTAATATTATTTGTGTTAATATTGTTGGCCCATTTTTGTGATGTCCACTTATTAATTATCATAGCCCACAAATGCAGCCCATTTATGCAACACGCCCAACATTATGTTCACCCCATTGTTCAGTGGTCACGGGTTTGGAGTGCGGGATCCGAACTTCATCTGCGGATCCTACCTTTTGATCTTGACCCTTCGATCCTCGCTTCCTTAATCCCATCGTTAACCCTTAAAATGGGCCCTAACTAACCCTAATTCATTATCTAATCTCTAACTTCTCTCTCTTCTCTCTCGAATCTTCCATTGCTTTGTGCTTCGTCTCTCTCTAGAAATATCACCCTCTCGTGATATTTCTGTGTGATTCGTGGGTGTTTGTGTGAGATCTGAGTGTGTTATTGCTTGTTCACCTACTTTGTGGACAAACTCTGTGATTTCTTCGTGAGATAGGGTTTGTGGTTTGAGGGCTTCTTTCTAGGGTTTCTTCTGGGGTTCGATTGGGACGAACAATGTTGGTTTTTGAGGGCTTTATGTGGCTTGGCTTTGTGGGCACTACCTGGTGGTTCTCTGGTTGATTCTTTGGTGACATTCAGTTGTTTGGGAAAACTGATTCTGAGCCAAAATCTCTCAATATTTCGGTTTAGGGTTTTATCTCGTATACTCTCATTTTACTTTACTTAGTTGTACTGTAATTTTTGATTTCATTGAGTCTTAGAGTATTGGCCTGTATAATAGGATTCTTTATTTAGTCTGTATTTGTGCTTGGTTCGTACTATCTGAGGCGGATAGATACCCAACAGTGGTATCAGAGCACCTATCCGCCTCGTGTGGGTTGGTGTTTCTGGTTCTTGGCTGGTTCTTGGTGATTCTTGGCTTGTGGTGACTGTTCTGGAGTTGGTAATCCCAGAACTAGCTTCTGGTGGTAAAATTTCTTATCTCCTTCTTACTTAGTTTCTTTCTCTTGACTTGGTTGAGAAACCCTAAGCATACAGCCCCTTGACCCTACATCATTCGAGTATAGTAAAATCCTGGGGTGCGAGGGGGATCTTCACTGAGTCCTTTGTGATCGATCCTGTTCAATTTGTTTGTTGCTATTCTCTGATCTTGATTATATCACTTGTGTGATACTTTTCTGTGGTCCTCTCTTGTGTTGCTTCTGCTGATCCTGTGTGATCTTTGTGACCTTCTGTTGATATATGTTACCTTGTGATATTTTGTGAAATATCTTGTTTTCTTGCATTGACGCTTTGTGTTTCGTGTTTGTTTTGTTGCAATACATGAACTATGGTTGTAGCATCTGGATATCATATGGAGCCTTTTAATGGTAAAACTGATTTCTCTATTTGGCAACAAAAAATGAAGGGAATTTTAATTCAACAAAAATATTTTAAAGCTGTTGAAGGCAAGTTTGGTGAGAAAGATTCTGAAGAACTTAAAACTGAACTTGATGAATATGATTATTCTTCAGTTATTTTAAATCTCTCTGACTCTGTGTTAAGAAAGGCTGGAAAATTGTCAAGTGCCAAAGATTTGTGGAAAAAACTTGAAGAACTTTACACTAAATACTACCCTACCTTCAAAACTTTTCCTTCTTGAAATTTTTTTCAGATTTAAATTGGACTTGACAAAAGATATGGATGAGAACCTTGATGTTTTTACAAAACTCATCCAAGATATTAAATTGACTGGAGATAAGAACATTGATGATTACTCCCCCATTATTCGTTGAATACAATCCCGATTCTTACAAAGTGATGTGAAATCGCTATCAAATATAGAAATGATCAAATTTCTTTAGAAACCATTGTGAATGGCTTGAAGAGTAAGGAATTAGACCTTAAATATTCTAAAAAGAATAAACAGGGGAATGGGAAAGTGCTGCATGTTAAGGGTAGATCTCAGAACAGGTCTAATAACTAGAAAAATGATAAGAAAAAGGGCAAGAACAAGAATAGGTCTAAATCTAGGCCTAAGAACAATAGAAAGTATTATAATTGTGGGGAATATGGTCACTACATTAAAAGAGTGTACTAAGCCTAAAAAGGGAAGCCAAAACCAAAAACAACAAAATCAGAATAACGAACAAGCCAATCTTGCTTCTACCAGCGATAATATGGGTGATGTGTTTATGATTGTGGAGTCTTGTGATGATTCTGTGAACTATGTTTCTAATTATGTTAAATCTGAACTTGAGTGGTTAATTGATTCAGCATGTACCTTTCACATGATACCTTATAGACATATGTTCACTGATTACGAAAGTGATGCATGGCACTGTGTCAATGGCAAATGAAAAGAAATGCAAAGTTTTTGGTGTTGAAAATGTGTGTCTGAAGTTTGATACTAGATGTGTTTTAACTCTGAAAAATGTGAGACATGTTCCCGATCTTAGTAACAACCTGATTTCTTGTGCTGCTTTGGAATCTGATGGGCTTGAAGGGAAATGGGGGAATGGTGTGATGAAAATTCTTAAGGGTTCAATGATGGTTGCTAAAGCAACTAAAACCAGAAATTTGTATGCTTTACATGCTAAACATGAATCTTCTGTGCCTGTTTCTGTTAATAAGGTTGTGAACTCTGCTCTGAATGATATGACTGATCTGTGGCATAAAAGGTTAGGTCATATTAGTGCTAAAGGTTTGGAATTATTGCAGAATAAAGGCTGTTTTGGTAAAGATAAGTTGAATACTCTATCTTTTTGTGATTCATGTGTGTATGGTAAACAACAAAAGGTGAAATTTCCTTCCCCTGTTAACCCAAAATCATCTGCTAGTTGTGATATTCTTGAATACTTACATGTTGATGTTTGGGGGCCTTCTTCTGTGCCCACTCATGGTGGTAATAAGTACTTCATGTCCATCATTCATGATTCCAGAAAAGTGTTTGTGTTTTTAATGAAAAACAAGTCTGATGTTTTTGATAAGTTCAAAACCTGGAAAACTCTCATTGAAAATCAAACTGGCAAAAAGATTAAGGTTTTAAGAACTAACAATGGCCTAGAATTTTGTAATCAAATGATGGACAATCTATGTGATGAATTTGGTATTAAAAGGCACAAATCTTTGCTTTATTCCCCTCAGCAAAATGGAGTTGCTGAGAGGATGAATAGGACTCTCTTAGAAAGAGTGAGGAGCATGTTGGCTACCTCAGGTCTTTCAAAGAAGTTCTGGGGTGAAGTTGTTGTAACAGCAACCTATTTAATAAATATGTCACCTTCAGTCCCTTTGGATGGGAATACCCTGAAGAAGTTTGGACTGGAAAAAAAATTGATTTTTCAAACCTAAAAGTTTTTGGATGTTCAGCCTTTGTACACCAAATACATGATAAATTGGAACCCAGATTTGTAAATTGTGTTTTCTTAGGGTATCCTGAAGGTGTAAAAGGTTTCAGATTATGGTATAAGGGGGAACCTGGCTTTAAAACTGTGATTAGTAGGGATGTGGTGTTTAATGAACTTGAATTTCCCTGTTTGAATCTCGCTTCCCCTCAAACCATTTCTGAAAATACTGATACTCCAAGTGAGGTGGATTCTTCTAATATGTCTCATGTTATTGTTTTGTTTGTTGATGCTATTATTAATGATGCTATGATTGATAATGTGAACAATGATGATGTGCATATTAATAAGAACACCCATCATGAAAATGTTCATGATGCATGATGACTTTCCTGATATTAATACTGATAATGCTCCTGCTAATGATGTGCAAGATGAACTTGGTGATTATGTTTTAACTAGGGATAGAACTGTGAGAAATGTTAGAATTCCAAACAAATTTGTTGATTTTCACATGATTTCATATGTGTTTTCTGTGTTTGATTCTATTGATACTTCTGAGCCTAAAACTTTTGTTGAAGCTATTAAGTCTGTTGATTCTGTTAAATGGATGAATGTTATGTAAGATGAAATGACTTCATTGCATGTGAATAATATCTGGGTGCTTGTACCTAAACCTGTTAACTGTTCTATTGTAGATAGTAAATGGTTATATAAGGTTAAAAATGAAGCTGAAGGTGTTAGGTTTAAGGCTAGACTTGTAGCCAAAGGTTTTACTCAGAAGGAAGGGATAGATTACACAAAAATCTTTACACCTGTTGTTAAATTTGTTACTGTGAGAATTATGCTTGCTCTATGTGCTCAGTTCAATTGGGAACTAAAATAATTAGATGTAAAACCTGTTTTTTTACATGGAGACTTGGATGAAAAAAAATTATGAAACAGCCTGAGGGCTTTGAGGACAAATCCAAGCCTAACTGTGCTTGTTTGCTCAAAAAATCTTTGTATGGTCTTAAGCAATCACCTAGGCAGTGGAATAAGAAGTTTGATCAGTGCATGTTTGATTTAAAGTTTGTTAGAAGTCAATTTGATCATTGTCTTTACTTTAAACTTGATGTTTCTTCTCCTGTATTCCTGTTATTATATGTTGATGACATGTTGATTACTGGACCTTGCCTTAAATCTGTGGATCATGTCAGAAAATGTTTAAGTGCTAAATTTGACATGAAATATTTAGGTGATGCAAAGAAAATTTTGGGTATGAACATTGTAAGAGACAGAAATAAATCTGTCATTTACTTACACCAGTCTTCATACATAGAAAAGATTTTACAAAAAAAATTCTATGGCGAGTGCAAAATCTGTTGGTTGCTCCCAAAAACTGCCTCTCCTCGCCGATCACCTTCCCAGACGAATTCCACCACAAAACTTGCACAAGGGGGGCCGGAGGGGGGGCTCCAGCGTACCCTCTCCGATGCTTAAGTCAGTATCTTGAGAAGGAAGCAAAGGGTAGAAAGAGAAAAAAGCAATGTAACAGTAAAAATGAGATTAGGTTAGAATGAACCTGGGCTTGGGCCTTTTATACCTTAGCTCGGATTAGGGTTTCCGTAAAATCCGGGATTCCGTTACGATTTGGTGTTAGAGTCATCATTAGATTAGGATCGGATCTCATTAAAAAACCCTAATTTTACGCCTGTAATACCAGAGCTCCGACCTCTCAGAACACGTCGGCCCCTTGTATTGATGCAAAAACCCCTTAAATCTTCAAAGGCATCCTCAGAGTCTCATACATCTCATAGGCCGAACCGACCTCTTCCTCTGAAGTCATGTTAAACTTTAACATGTCCACAACAGGTCGGCTCAACACAGCTGACTTTACACAGGTTGGCTCAACACAACAATTTGCACTCGGGCCTTAACAGATCATCCTAAGGCTATGGGCCTCATCATTTCGGTCCAATGCCCGGTATCATTAGGTCGGCCAAATACCCCTAGGCCTATCAGGTCGGCCCAATGTCCTGGGCCTGTCAGGTCGGCCCAAAGTCTTAGGCCTGTCAGGTCGGCCCAGACAATCATTTGCCCTTATCAATTCCTCCCCCCAACTATGGGTTGGTCTGCACCTCAACCATAGTTGCTCATAGGCCGAACTGACCTAACCTTTAGGGTTTGTGCTTTTCACTTTCCCGCCGACTCTTGGCATTTGAAATTCCTGCCGCCCTTTGGCCTTTCAAGTACCTAACACGTGGATTTGATTGATGAGACATCTTTTTGGCTTCCTGACGCCTCGTAGACCGTCCAATCATCTCCTCGAAAATCGAGGCACCCCTTTGTCTTCTCTCCCCTTATAAAAGCCACTTTCTTTCTCCATTTTCCATTTTTCTCTCCTTCAGTTTTCAAAACCTTCCCCCAGCAAATACTCTTCTTCTCCGGCGGCATTCTCCAAGTTCCGGTAGGCTTCAAAAGTTTCACGGTCCAGACTATCTTCCTCCTTCAACCTCCTATTTCTATCCAGTAAGTAACCCTTTCTTTTCCAGTTTTTCTTTTCTTTTAATATGGCCTCCTCTTCCTCTCACTCGACACCATCGGACCTGGGCCATCGTGCCGCCGACTTAGAACGGTGGGCAATAACGACGGCTCGCTCCTCCGCCCCTTTCCCTCGCCGGAGTCCGTCCATCGGAGCCTAATGCGACTGAATCTAGCTCGGATTCAGGTCGGGATTCCGATACAATAGAGATCCGAGCTCCGTGCTCGGGTCCCTTACCTGTATATCCCCACGATTTCAAGGAGACCACCTTATCAGCCCCCAATCTTCAAACCCTTAAAAGAACAACTCAAATTCCTTCCTCTTTCAAACTCTATCTACCCAGCAGCTCCGACCGACCTAACCGACCTCTACCCAATGCCCTATCCTTCTTTTAGGTCAGATAGAGGGCGGCCTCCGATTTCCCATCCATCCATTCATGGTTGGGGTATCCGAGTTCTCCCGGGTGCCTTTAAATCAACTAGCCCCGAACTCATTCCGTATCCTAGCCGGCTTCATTATTTTGACCAAGTACTTAGACATAGAACCCACTCTAGAGTCAGTTTTTTTGCCCTATTCCAAATAAAGAGCTCGAACACCAAGGGGTTTTTCTACATCACCTCCCGAGGTGATGCTCGTTTCTAAGCAAGTATCCTTCCTCCAACAAATTCGGAAGGACAAATATTTTTTTATTTCCCCGAGCTTGGGGTTTCTATTGCTTGGATCGGACTCTTCCACTCCAACGAAACACAACCCCGGAGATCGGTCTCCGATCTCCGTGCTCGATAAATAAACTCACCTTGGTCAAGTACGACCTCTCTCGCCTTATAACCCCTTCTCTCCTGTACTACTTTGAGCTGAGCCCCATCGTGGCTCCCTTGCCTTGTGACATTGGTAATTGTCATTTTTGCAGTTAATTTATTTTATTCTTACTCACTAGCTAATCTTTCCTCTTTGTGCAGATATGTTCATGGCACGAGATGGTTGCCGAAATTTGGATGATGAGGAGCAAGCCATTGCTCCTCCGGCTCACAACCTCCTTCATCCAAAGGTCTTGCCGCCCCACGCCCTGGAGGTCAGCCTCCTCCACTTCGGCGACCAGACACAGTTGCCGCAGTGATGGCCGATCTCATTGGCCTAGGGGCTCAACCTTCTTTCCGACCTCCTCCTCCCAAGAGGTCAGCTGTCGGCACCAGCACAGGAGCTGCCAAGAGGGCGAAGAACACCCCACCTCCTTCTGCTCTCTCTCTCTCTCGCACTCCCATTCATACACCCAATCAAACCTTCTTCATAGGCAATTCCATCCTGAAGAACAACGATGGAACCTTTGCCATCCAGTATGTCCAAGGCAACTGCCCGAACCCCGACCGAACTGCCCTGGAGAAACTCAGTGATGCTGAGCTGGTGACCTCATTCTGCCTAAACCACTCAAAGGCCGAGGCACAGCTAGCCGCCCTGATCTCCCGAGCTCGGGTTGGCTTTGCCAATCCTTCCCAGAGTGCCGAGCTCACCAATTCTAAGAAGGAGGTCATCCGGCTGAAAGCTCGGGAGACTAAACTCCTAGAGGAGAACCGCCGGTACAAGGACGGGGAAGAGGTCAACAAGGCTACGGTGGCTTCTCTAGAGGCCAAAATAAAGGCTCTGGAGACTGATAATGCTGACCTCAAGACCGAGCTAAGCGATCTCCAGATCCGATGTCGTTGTCAATGTCGACCAAGCCCGAGCTGAGGGCGTAGAAGTTCGGTCGGCAAAGTTTCTCTCACCTCCCGGGCTCTTCCATAGTTCAGGCCATTCGGGAGAGGGTGAAGCAAGCCTTTCTAAGCTCTAGGGAATTTATTAGAGTTCTCTCTGTATCTGCCATGGAGTACTATGGCTTTGCTTTTGACCAGGCCGAGCTTCAACTCAGGGAACGCGGTATCACTACCGAGCCCTTCGATCGCCGAGGTCCCCGGAGGATTCTGCCCGACCCCAAAGGCTTCATGTTTTCTGACGAGGTGGAGCATCTCAACCTTGCTCCTGTGAAGGAGTTCATAGAATCCTTATCTGCTCCCTTTATCCTCCACCCTGCCTCCAGCTCGGCCGGCCCTTCCCAACCTCCTGGAGATCAGCCAACTCCTCAGCTTCCCGCAGGCCCTTCTCAAGTCCAGGAGATCCCAGATGATGATCCTGATCTCGCTCCTGTAGACGATGTGACCATCTTCCTGGACGACCTGAACACCGAGAATGTTCCTCCTCTACTTAGGAGTTTAGTTCTGTTTTGTAACTTTCCATCGTGTACTTGTATTTATTTTGAATGATCAATAAAGTTTCTTCACACTTTCATTTTCTCGATCTCTTGTCTATTATTCTTGTAGTAATAATTTTTTTTTTTTTTTTTTTTACAAAAAAGATTGGCATATTGAGCTCATCAAAGGAAGCTGGCTCGGGCCGAGCTCCTCGCATAGCCTCGTGGCCCCAAGTATTTGGAGACTAGCTCGAGCTGAGCTCTAAATACTTGTCAGTTCCATCAAAGTTGGCTCGAGCCGAGCTCCTCGCATGGCCTCGTGGCCCCAAGTATTTGGAGACTAGTTCGAGCTGATCTCCAAATACTTGTCAATCTCTTCAAAGGAAGTTGGCTCGAGCCGAGCTCCTCGCATGGCCTCGTGGCCCCAAGTATTTGGAGACTAGCTCGAGCTGAGCTCCAAATACTTGTCAGTTTCTTCAAAGGAAGCTGGCTCGAGCCGAGCTCCTCGCATGGCCTCGTGGCCCCAAGTATTTGGAGACTAGCTCGAGCTGAGCTCCAAATACTTGTCAGTTTCATCAAAGGAAGCTGGCTCGAGCCGAGCTCCTCGCATGGCCTCGTGGCCCCAAGTATTTGGAGACTAGCTCAGCCGAGCTCCAAATACTATCGCAGTTTCATCAAAGGAAGCTGGCTCGAGCCGAGCTCCTCGCATGGCCTCGTGGCCCCAAGTATTTGGAGACTAGCTCGAGCTGAGCTCCAAATACTTGTCAATCTCTTCAAAGGAAGCTAGCTCGAGCCGAGCTCCTCGCATGGCCTCGTGGCCCCAAGTATTTGGAGACTAGCTCGAGCTGAGTTCCAAATACTTGTCAGTTTTTCTTTTCCACTTTCCGAACTCATAGTGTGGCAGCGGATCATTTCATTCAAAACGAGTAGATTGATTACATCAAATATTTCTCTATTCTAGGAATGATATTTCTTCAAATTGCAACTGTTCCAAGCCCTCGGGAGCTTTCGACCTCCGATCTCTTCCAGCTCGTACGCACCTCCTGCCAGTACCTTCACCACCCGAAGTGGTCCTTCCCAATTCGCATCCAATTTCCCTTTGTTTTTGCTAGCATCCGACCTTCTCAAAACCAAATCACCGACCTGAAAGGCCCTTTTCTTTACTTTCTTGTCATAAGCTGCTTTGATCCTTCCTCGTGTCTTTTCCATCTGCAAAAATGCCATCTCCCTTTTCTCATTTATCGTATCCAATGCCTCTCGGATCAACAGCTCATTAATATTTTCATCAAAATTCTGGACTCGATGTGTTTCCATCCCGATCTCCGCCGGTATGACAGATCCATACCATACACCAAGTCGAACGGAGCCTCACGGTGGCCTCCTTCGGATTAGTTCGATAAGCCCAAAGACCGAATCGAACTCCCGAACCCACGCTCCTCCCGCTTTTCTAGCCGAGCTTTCAATCCTTGGACAAGAATTCTATTAGTTATTTCCACTTGCCCATTAGCTGCGGGTGAGCCACCGAAGTGAAGTTTTCTTGATCTTCATTTCCTCACACCAAGCTTCGGATTTTCGCCTCGCGAATCGCGCCCCATTATCTCGATATCAAGCCCGAGGCACTCCATACCGACACACTATGTTTTGCCAAATAAATTTCATCATTGCATCCTCATTTATCTTAGCAAGAGGTTCTCGCTCCACCCACTTGCTAAAATAGTCGATTGCCACAATCAAGAATTTCCTCTCGACCTAAAGCCGGAGGAAAGGGACCCACGATGTCAATTCCCCATTTTGCAAATGGATATGCCGAGCTCATCGTCATGAGTTCCTCCGCCGGTCGATGTACCAAAGGTGCATGGATCGACATTTTTCGCATGCTCTCACCAACTTTTCTCGCTTCCCCTTTCGTAAGGCCAAAAATACCCCGCCCCAAGGACTTTTTTTCATCAAAATTCTTGCTCCCATGTGATTCCCACAACAACCTTCATGTATCTCTCTCGAGCACATATGTACCCTCTTCTCCACTCAAACACCTCAAAGAAAGGCATAGAGAAGCCTCTCTTATATAACTTATCCCCCGATAATGCAAAAACGTGTCGCCCGAATTTTCGGGCCGAGCCGCTTCTTCACGCCTACCTGTTGGTAAGACCCCTCCTTTAAGTAAGCTATGATAGCCGACCTCCAATCCTCTTTCTCCTCTATCTCTCCAACCTCCAACCCCAGTGCCGTTTCTTTTGCCACCAGAAGTGTGATCTGTTTAGCTTGATTCTCCCAGCCGAATCGCCAATTTTGCTAGAAAATCCGCTCGACCATCATCATTTCATCATTGGGCTGGACATGCTCCACGGTTCATCCAACCTAACCAACTTGTCTTTGTTTCTATCATCATCAAAAGCACTCCCCTTTCTCGCTTCTCGAATACTTTCTACGTACAATTTTCTAGCCATATCTCGATCACCATCGACCTCCCCTACTTTCTCTCCCACAGAAATTTCATTTTTAGATGGTATACCGACACCACTGCTTGGAAAGCATTTAGTGCCGGTCTACCCAACATGACATTATAAGAGGACGGTGCATCAACTATCCAAAATCGAATCATTCTAGTTTTACGATTAGGCTCATTTCCCAAAGAGAGAGGGTAAAGTAATCATACCTATCGGTTGGATCATCCCTCCGGCGAATAACCCAACCAACGCCGTATCCACCGCTTCCAAGCCGACCTGGAGGTCCATCTTCTTATAACAATCATAGAATAGGATATCTGATGAGCTCCCTGTGTCCACAAATACCCGCTGCACATCATAATTAGAGATCATCGTTGTGATCACCAAAGCATCGCTGTGAGGTGTCACGATACCCCTACAATCCTCCGGTCCGAATTGGATTTGCGGCTCTTGACCGACCTGTTCCACCTTTAATTGTTTCGCACCCGATCCGTGTCTGCGCTCTCACATACTTTTTCCGAGCTCGCTCGAATCTCCTTCCGCCGCCCTCCAACAATCATCCGGATGACTCTCGCGAGGGGGGGCGGAGGTGGAGGTAGCTCCTCCCTTTCCCCTACGCTCCGCCTCCCGCCGAGGTTGATGATAGCCTTGTTATCCCTCTTATACTCCCCTTTTCTCTCCTTTTTGTCGATGTACACAAATTCCCTAAGGTGACTGCTGAATGAGCCGCTCGATCTCATCCCTCGGGTGTGTTCACCGATCTATTGTGTGCCCATATTCATTGTGAAATCTACAAAATTCCTTACACTTCGCCTTTATCGGTGCCTCCGCATGCGCCTTTGGCCACCTCGGTCGGGATGCCTCTCAATAGCTACAAGCACCTCGCCCGAGGGATGACCAAAGGCGTGTACTTCTCAAACCTCGGCCTTCCTCCCATTGCCTCGGACCTCGGCTTTTCGAGGTCCTTTGTCTTCCCGCTCTTCCCTCCCGTCTCTTCTTTCTCTTCTTCCTCTCTTTTCATTTTTCTCGCCTCTTCAAGGTTAATATATTTTTCCGCCCGAGCTAATAGCTCAAATGTCTTAAGCAAGGCTCTATCACTAATGATTCAAAGAACTCTCCATCCTCGGGCCCCGAGCTAGGGCATTGGCCAAAATTTCTGGATGGCCGACGGCACCTCCAACTTTGCCTTTGTAAACCTCGGATATAGCTCAAAGTCCTTCCCCTTTCTCTCGTTTGATGCTAAACAGAGTCGGGCGCCTTCTCGTACTTACGGCAACTCGTGAATCGATTAAGGAAAGCCGAGCTAAAGTCATCAAAATTCGAATGGAGCCAGGGCATTTGGATAAACCACCGCCGAGCCGATTTCGTCAAAGTGGTAGGAAAAACTCTACACATCACGCCATCCGTGAATGCGTGTAGTAGAGCAAGCGGCGTTCTCAAAAGCGGCAAAGATGGTCCCACGGATCTATGGTACCGTCATATTCAAGCTCGAGCTCAGATGTATGAGTAGGAAGCTCGTCTGCGCATCACCTCTTCCGAGAAAGGTGTTCCCCCTTCTCACCCGCATGCAGCCGCTCCTAAGTACTCCGGCCACTCTCCGTCGAATATCTCGCACCTCACGGTGCAGATCATCCATCCGTTCGACCAATCCTGGTCTTGATGAGACACATGCTCCGCCCTTGATGAATGTACCTCTTCCTCCATAGTTGGCCGTCGACCTCTCTCCCCCACCTCCGGAGGGACCATAGGAGGAGGGACCATCGGAGGGGGACCAAAGGAAGAAGGGATCAGGAGGGGGGTGGGTGGAGTGGTGGTGGGAGCATCTCCCTCAGCGTCTCTCCACCGTTTGCTCCATGCTCTAGTGATGAAGCCACCCAATTGTTCAAAGAACATTGGACCCAAATCTATACTCCCCCCCAGGACATAGGCGTATGTCCATCCGCTCCCATCCTCGCACCCCGCTTCTCCGCCGTTCACCGGGAGTGGTGGGGGGCGGAGGTGGAACATCCTCTGCGTGACTACGCCGGAGTATCTCCCATCATCGCGTACGGTTGAGATCATCTTCCAAGCTTCTCCTAACGTCCTCCATAGCCAAAACTCGAATCTCACGTCTCGCTCAATGCTTCCCACATGACGGCGCCACTTGGTTGCTCCCCCGCGCCTCTCTCGCCGATCACCTTCCTGCATTTAATTCCACCACAAAACCCGCACATGGGGTAGGGGGGGCTCGCGCACCCTCTCCGATGCTTAAGTCGATATCTTGAGAAGGAAGCAAAAAGGCTAGAGAGAAAAAAAGCAATGTAACAAAAAATGAGATTAGGTTAGAATGAACCTGGGCTTGGGCCTTTTATACCTTAGCTCGGATTTGGGTTTCCGTAAAATCCGGATTCCATTACGATTTGGTGTCGAGTCATCATTAGATTAGGATCGGATCTCATTAAAAACCCTAATTTTACGCTGTAATACCGGATCTCCGACCTCTCAGAACACGTCGGCCCCTTGTATTGATGCAAAAACCCCTTAAATCTTCAAAGGCATCCTCAGAGTCTCATACATCTCATAGGCCGAATCGACCTCTTCCTCAAGTCATGTTAAACTTTAACATGTCCACAACAGTCGGCTCAACCACGGTGACTTTACATAGGTTGGCTCAACACAACAATTTGCACTCGGGCGACAGCGGTAGGCCTGAGTTGATAAGCCCTATACCAATCTCATGTTGTAAGCCTCCACGGATCGGCCCATTATTTAATGCTTAACAGATCATCCTAAGGATATGGGCCTCATCATTTCGGTCCAATGCCCTAGGTATCATCGTCGGCCAAATACCCCTAGGCTATCAGTCGACCCCAATGATATCTGGGCCTGTCAGTCGGCCCAAAGTCTTAGGCTGTCGGTCGGCCTGCATAATCATTTGCCCTTATCATCTGTGAATGTTCCTTTAGCTTCTCATTTTTTGTTAAGTAGGGATCGAGTCCCCAAAAGCGATTCTCAAATTTGTGCTATGAAAAATATTCCTTATGCAAATGCAATTGGTTACATTATGTATCTTATGGTGAGCACTGCTTTGATATTGCCTATGTTGTTTCTTGTTTGAGTAGATATATGTCTAATCCTAGTATGGTGCACTTTGGAATGCTTCAAAATGGCTCTTGAGATATTTAAGGCATTCAAGCGATTATAGCTTGTGTTTTTCTAAAAGTGAAAATGGCATAACTTTGAAAGGATATGTTGATTCAAATTATGCTAATGATAGAGACAAAGAAAATCTACAACATCATATGTTTTTACACTTTGTAATTCCTGCATAAGCTGGAAATCCCAGTTGCAATATATTGTGGCTCTGTCAACAACAGAATCAGAATATGTTGTAGTAACTGAAGCTTTAAAAGAAGCCTTATGGCTCAAAGGTCTTGTTTTTGAAATTAGTTTTCTAAAACAAAATATTGTAGTATTTTCTGATTCTCAGTCTGGCATTCAATTATGCAAGAATCCAGTTTTTCACGATAGAACCAAACATATTGATGTGTGTTTTCATTTCATAAGAGATATAGTTTCATAAGGTTTGGTTAATCTTGAAAAAGTGGCTTCAGAGTATAATCCAGCTGATATGGGTACCAAGTGTCTACCCTTATCAAAGTTCAAAACGTGTTTAAAAATTTTAAATTTTGACACTGGTGACTAAGTTGTCCCTTGGTGATTTCCCTGGGCTTATTGGCTTACTGTGTGTTTGCTAATAAGTCCAAAACTTGTTGGACCAAAAGCTTGCTTAGGTCTAACTTGCATAAATCCAGCTTACTTTAGTGTTTGTTGGTACTATAATTAACTTAGTGTTGATTATGGTGCAAGTCCTGCTGTACTCTGTGTATAGTAGGCACTTAAGGCAATGATGATGGCCAGTTTATTTTCCTTGCACGTCTTATGAATCATTGATGGCTCAAAAGCTACCTTTAAAACCATAGGCAAGTGCACCTATCGTTTTATAGTATAGATTATTAGTCACCGAGTGTCATTCCCACGAGGATTGTAAGTACCAATAATTACCGTCTTTTTGTTATTTAATCTAACAATTTCAGAGTTTTTGTTTGATGAAAAAGGAAAACAAATTATAAATTGTAAAAATGAAGGAAGATTTGTAAAATAAGAAATCAAGAGATAGAAATGTGTTTGAATGTAAATCCTCTAGAATGTTTTTGTGATTTGACAAGTTAAAAATACAACCGTAGGCCCTTAAGCAAAAACCAACCTCTTTTAATAAAATCTCATGTCTTATGGACCGTAGAAATTCCCAATTTAAGTTAAACCCTTTCTCAAGGCGAAAAACTTCTAATCTCAAGTTGATTAATGAAATCTCTTTCTAGTTAAGACCCCAAGACAAACTGACATTATAACGATTTGTGAATTCCCATATTAGGTTTGACCCTAATCCGGAAGATTTATGTCGCGTCTATATCTAGGATTGCATGCAACTCTTTTCACTTATATAGGTTCTATTTCACCATGAATCTCGATTTCCGGATGAAAAATAAACTTCAAATCAATATTGCGCATATATCAATTCGAATGAACGAAGCATAATATAAGTGAATCACACAAAATATGAAGATTTTATTAAAAACATACACACCTTAATCACAAATCTATTCTAGAGTTCATTACATTCAAACACTAGGAGTTTAGCTACACATGATTTTGACCAAAAAATAAATTACACAAGAAGATTTAAGTATTGTAGACATGGTGTACTTATCTTTCTCAAAATCTCAATTGACTTCTTTCTTGATTGATGATGTTGCTCCAAGCCTTCTTCTCCAATATTGCCCCAAGCTTTCTCCTCCAAGACCCCTTGATCCCAATTCTACTTAATGAAATGAATATTTTCTGAGTGTCTAATGAATGCCTCTCCCAACTTCAACCCTTGGCTTTTATAGGCAACCAATACATTGATATTACTCTCTTTTGTTAAACAATCACCCCCACTTTCATTGTTGGTTGGTGAATTCTTGTATTCAAGTGATGAGGGAGGGAACATGGAGACATGTTTCAGCAAAATAGGGTGTTAAAGGTGTACAAAAGTGGCCAAAAGGATTGGTTGGTGAGTTTTCCTAAATTCCGCATAGAAAAGTTGCAAAAAGAGGTCCGGACACGCCATGTCGCCCGACACGGCCAGGCCGTCTTGTTTAATTGTGCAGAACTCACCGACATGGCCGTGCTTCCCAACACGGCCAGGCCTTGTTCTGGACACACGGCCGTGTTGGGGAACACGGCCAGGCCGTGTTGGAGGCTGTTTTGTGCAAAAATTTCGAGTTTTTGGCTCCGAAACACGGCCGTGTTGCCCGACACCCCGCCCGTGTTGGACCAAAAGGCCCGAAATGACGCGTTTGGCTTGGAATTTCGAGCGTTTTTGCATCCTTAAACTCCCGGTATGTTTTGACATGAATCCATGGTCCGAAATTCACCAAAATTAGCCCGAATGGTCAATCTATATCAATAAAATCACCTCGAGTAATATGAACTATGTACAATCAAAAATTTACAAAACTAACAATAAAATAACTCGAATTCTACTCAAATATACACATAAAACTTGCATAAAAGACCCTTATCAAACCACCTCCAACTTTGAACTTTGCTTGTCCTCAAGCAAAACATTATATCAAAAAGAGGGATTCAATAAATCACAACATACAAAGATGATTTTTTTCAACATATTGAACATAAGCGATCAAGTTCTTGGCCTTCTCAACCCGAATTAACCATTAAGTAAAAACATAGTTTTGTAAAGCGATCATTGTCAAGAAAGAGGCGTAATATCGGGCATTATTTGACTTGAAATCATCACTCTACAAATCTCGATAGTTATGAACAACTTCAATTCAATAACGCCATGAAAATACAAGAATTCAATAGATCATAGTAGTTAGCTTACTAGTCATATAACCAAGCTTCTTGAACTTTATTGGAATGAGAAGTTAAGGAGTATTCATTCTCCTCTTTTTTTTTCGTTCTTTTTTTTTTAGGACCTTTCGAAGCATGCTTCCACTAGGTTTAAATTTTGAATTTCTGTTCAAACCCTCCTAGGGTGGTTTCCCATACTCATATTTGTGTCGCCGTTTTACGTAAAAGACAAACATGGGGCTCATGAATGCTCCTAGTTACTAAGCAACAACAAATAGAGGAGTATAACCTCGATTGGTCCATTTTTTTTTCTTCTTTTTCTTTTTTTTTCATTTTTCTCTTTCTCTGTTTTTTTTTATTCGCAAGCTTGGGTTAACAACTAGTTAACCACTACTAAATCACGAGTTCTCATACGTTCATAGCGCTAGGTATCGTCGTATATGCATTAACACATCAAGTATTTATGGTGTTAGAAATCTCATCAAAATTTTGTCTGCATCCACGTCAATCTATCCTAGACAATCAATTGCTTCACCTTGAAAACACAAATTAACAAGTTAATGTAGGTATAATTGGGCCAAGTTATTGACTAACAACATTCAATTTGTTAAAAATAAAAAAATAAGAAACACATCTCTCACAAACAAGCATACAAGCATTCAGAAAATGTTATTGTACCCACCTCCAACTTTTAAAATTCACATTGTCCTCAATGTGAAACAAAGAAATGGACAAACACACACCAAACACTCAAAAAGCAAAGAAATTAGAATGATATAAAAGAGGTGGAAAAAGAAAAATACGACCTTACTACAATAGTGGAATCGGTGTTGGGCGATCATTGGGTTATTTTGGTGGGACCTTCAATCGCATCTTCATACCTAATCAAAGTTAAGCAACACACAACTCGAATACCGTGAAATCTCAAATATTCCCAATTAGGACAACCAAGAAGATGTTCAAGAGTTTTTTTTTTTTATTTGAAAATGACTCTAAGGACTTGTGATTATTTTGAAAGAAAATAAAATAAAAAAATAAAAAAATGAAAACAATTGCACACAAACATCGGGTTGCCTCCGGGTAGCTTCTTTAAAGTCGTATATTTGGACTAACTCACCTAAATGTGAAGATTAGTCTGGTGGAGCTTCAAACTTATGAAAATCCCTTTGGTGTTTAGGAGAACTACCCCAACCTCAAGCTTCAAAATGTGCATTTCGACCTTTTTGGTCCCCTTTTTGGGCATAAGCTTCCAACATGGACTTTGAACAACACTTTTCTCAAAGAGTTTCTCATCATGCAAAGGAATTGAATCGACAAAAGAACAAGTAGTATCCTTATCAATATCAACATGAATTTTAAAAATTACTTGTTCATCCCCTACTCTCAAAGTTAATTTTCCTCATGCACATCAATGATAGATTTCGCCGTAGCAAGAAAGGACGCCAAGAATTAGAGGAACATCAATATCATCATGCATGTCAAGAATAACAAAATCAATCGGGAACATGAATTTATCAATCTTGACTAACACATCATTAATAATACCTCTAGGATGTTTAATCGATTTATCGGCTAATTGAATGTCCATCCTAATAGGTTTAGGTTCACCTAATCCCGCATGCTTGAATGTTTCATAAGACATCACGTTGATACTAGCTCCCAAGTCGGCTAGTGCCCTATCACGAGGTAAACCATCAATTGTGCAAGGGATAATAAAACTTCCTGGATCATTAAATTTTTGTGGTAGTTCATTGGAAGGACATTTATCATTCAATTGCACATTTGATAATTTGTTGAGCTTATTTTCACTAGGAATGATGTCATTAAGATCCCTAACATGCTTTGAAGGAGGGTCAACAAATGGAATATTGGCATGTAATTGTTTGAAAGAATCAAGGTACTTAACAAATTTGTCCTCCCTTCTATCTTCTTCGGTTAGACTCCGGTAAGGGATCTTGGGTTTGTATTCTGCAACCTCCTTTTTCATGAGATTTTCTTTGGGCATGTCATCCTCCACGTATTTCTGCATGGTGGCATTGGCATAATCATGCTCATGTGGAAAAATGATGGTGTTTGCCTTTACGTGCTCCCTTGGGTTTGGCTCAGTATTACCCGACAAACTACCTTGTGGCCTTTCAGAAATCATCTTCGCAATTTGGCCTATTTGGTTTTCCAGATTATGGATAGATGCCTCTTGATTTCTCAAGGATGTTTCCACCGCCTGGAATCGGGTATCTGGTTGATTGCACAAACTTTGTTATAAGATCTTCCAAGTTAGGCTTACCTTGATTGAAATCCGGGAGACGTGTGTAGATCGGGATTGGGATTAGGTCATACTTGGCCTTGGTTTCCCCAACCGAAATTAGGATGTTGTCGCCACCCAGGATTGTATGTGTTGCTGTAAGGATTACTTGGGTAATTTCTGCCTTGATTCCCAATGTAATTAGTCCATTCGGCGTGAGGTATTGTGTGTGGGCAATCGATGATTATGCAATCCCCACAAGTTTCACAAGATAAAACGTGCGGTGGTGGTTTAGGAATTGCCAAATCATCGATCTTTTGGGTTAACGCCGACTGTGCGGCGGCGTAACTACCGTGCATTCGCATTATACACACCAATGCACTGTTAGTTTTACCTCGTATGGATTGCCATTGGTAGCCGTTCATGGTCATTCCTCGATCAAATCCCGAGCGGCTTCCGGCGTTTTGTTATTAAGAGTTCCCCGGCCATTTGCATCGATCATTTGTCTTGTTGCGAGAAAGTAGCCCATTATAAAATGTTTGGACTTGCATCCAAATAGGTAGGCCATGGTGTGGGTACTTTCGCAATAATTCCTTAAATCTCTCCCAAGTATCGTATAAAGTTTCATTAAATGCCTTGAGTAAATGAAGAGATTTCGTTCCTTAATCTTGCGGTCTTTCTTAGGTGGGAAATACTTCAAAAGGAATTTTTACGCCATAATATTCCATGTTGTAATCGTTCCTTTTGGCAAAGTATTTAACCACTTTGTTTTGCTCGTCCCGAAGAGAGAATGGGAATAAGCGTAGGTGGATGACATCATCGGAGACCCCGTTGATTTTGAAAGTGTCGCAAATTTCAAGAAAATTCGCGATGTGATTATTGGGATCTTAAATCCGGTAGACCAGTCAAATTGGACAAGTTGTTGCACCATTTGAATAACGTTAGGTTTAATTTCAAAATTGTTGGCGGCAACGGGCCTTACAATTGACGCCATGCCATCCATGGATGGCTTGGCGTAATCGCATAGTTCTTTGTTCATCCGCCATGGCAAAATCTTTGATTTCGTCTATATCCTCCTCGTAGTCATTAATGCTTTCCTCCGTGTTTACTCGGCGATTTTTTCGCACTTCCCGCCTCGACGACGAGTAGGCATGCACCTTTGCGATAAATAAAGATGATAAGTATAATACAAGACTTAAAAATATAGATAAAAAGAAAGATAATGTAAAAATAAAAAAAATGATTAAATTAACAAAAAATAAGGCGTTCTTAATATTACAATCCCAACGGGCGCCAAAAACTTGATGGCTCAAAAGCTACCTTTAAAACCGTAGGCAAGTGCACCTATCGTTTTATAGTATAGATTATTAGTACCAAGTGTCATTCCCACGAGAATTGTAAGTACCAATAATTACCGTCTTTTTGTTATTTAATCTAATAATTTTCGAGTTTTTGTTTGATGAAAAAGGAAAGCAAATTATAAATTGTAAAAATGAAGGAAGATTTGTAAAATAAGAAATCAAGAGATAGAAATGTGTTTGAATGTAAATCCCTCTAGAATGTTTTTGTAATTTGACAAGTTAAAAATACAACCGTAGGCCCTTAAGCAAAAACCAACCTCTTTTAATAAAATCTCATGTCTTATGGACCGTAGAAATTCCCAATTTAAGTTAAACCCTTTCTCAAGGCGAAAAACTTCTAATCTCAAGTTGATTAAGCGAAATCTCTTTCTAGTTAAAACCCCAAGACATCATTATAACGATTTGTGAATTCCCATATTAGGTTTGACCCTAATCCAGAAGATTTATGTCGTCCTATATCTAGGATTGCATGCAACTCTTTTCACTTATATAGGTTCTATTTCACCATAAATCTCTCGATTTCCCGGATGAAAAATAAACTTCAAATCAATATTGCGCATATATCAATTCGAATGAACGAAGCATAATATAAGTGAATCACACAAAATATGAAGATTTTATTAAAAACATACACACCTTAATCACAAATCCATTCTAGAGTTCATTACATTCAAACACTAGGAGTTTAGCTACACATGATTTTGACCAAAGAATAAATTACACAAGAAGATTTAAGTATTGTAGACATGGTGTACTTATCTTTCTCAAAATCTCAATTGACTTTTTTCTTGATTGATGATGTTGCTCCAAGCCTTCTTCTCCAATATTGCCCCAAGCTTTCTCCTTCAAGACCCCTTGATCCCAATTCTACTTAATGAAATGAATACAATGAATATTTTCTGAGTGTCTAATGAATGCTTCTCCCAACTTCAACCCTTGGCTTTTATAGGCAACCAATACATTGATATTACTCTCTTTTGTTAAACAATCACCCCCACTTTCATTGTTGGTTGGTGAATTCTTGTATTCAAGTGATGAGGAGGGAACATGGAGACATGTTTCAGCAAAATAGGGTGTTAAAGGTGTACAAAAGTGGCCAAAAGGGATTGGTTGGTGAGTTTTCCCTAAATTCCGCATAGAAAAGTTGCAAAAGAGGTCCGGACACGCCATATGCGCCTCGACCACGGCCAGGCCGTCTTGATTAATTGTCAGGAACTCGATCGACATGGCGTGCTTCCCAACCACGGCCAGGCCGTGTTCTGGACACGATCGTGTTGGGGAACACGGCCAGGCCGTGTTGGAGGCTGTTTTGTGCAAAAATTTCGAGTTTTGGCTCCAAACACGGCCGTGTTGCCCGACACCCCTGCCCGTGTTGGACCAAAAAGGCCCCGAAATGACGCGTTTGGCTTGGAATTTCGAGCGTTTTTGCATCCTTAAACTCCCGGTATGTTTTGACATGAATCCATGGTCCGAAATTCACCAAAATTAGCCCCGAATGGTCAATCTACATCAATAAAATCACCTCGAGTAATATGAACTATGTACAATCAAAAATTTACAAAACTAACAATAAAATAACTCGAATTCTACTCAAATATACACATAAAACTTGAATAAAAAGACCCTTATGAATCATAATGAGCCAAAGGTGGGGATTGTTAATATTGTTGGCCCATTTTTGTGATGTCCACTTATTAATTATCATAGCCCACAAATGCAGCCATTTATGCAACAGGCCCAACATTATATGTTCAGCCCATTGTTCCGGGTCGTGGGTTCAGAGTGCGGGATCTGAACTTCAGTCCGCGGATCCTACCTTTTGATCTTGACCCTTCGATCATCCTGCTTAATCCGATCGTTGGTTAACCCTTTTAAAGGGGCCCTAACCCTAACCTTAATTCATTATCTGATCTCTAGCTTCTCTCTCTTCTCTCTCGAATCTTCCATTGCTCTGTGCTTCGCCTCTCTCTCTAGAAATCTCACTCTCTCGTGATATTTCTGTGTGATTCGTGGGTGTTTGTGTGAGATCTGAGTGTGTTCTTGCTTGTTCACCTACTCTGTGGACATACTCTGTGATTTCTTCGTGAGATAGGGTTTGTGGGTTTGAGGGCTTCTTTCTAGGGTTTCTTTTGGGGTTCGATTGGGACGAACAATGTTGGCTTCTGAGGGCTTTATGTGGTTTGGCTTTGTGGGCACTACCTGATGGTTCTCTAATTGATTCTTTGGTGACATTCAGTGGTTTGGGAAAACTGGTCCTGAGCCAAAATCTCTCAATATTTCGGTTTAGGGTTTTATCTCGTATACTTTCATTTTACTTTACTTAGTTGTACTGTAATTTTTGATTTCATTGAGTCTTAGAGTATTGGCCAGTATAATAGGATTCTTTATTGAGTCTGTATTTGTGCTTGGTTCGTACTACCTGAGGCGGATAGATACCCAATAATTTGTATATTGACTAAAGATGAGGAGATTTGAGAAAAAAATGATCCAAATAATTGTTCGAGATATAGTGGCTACAAACAATCTACTAATAGTGAAGGGGAAATTTGGAAATTATAGGCTAAGTGCAACAATTTACAAAGTTTGGAGATAAAATAGAAAAATTCAAAGTTAAATGGAAAAATAGAAAAACAGGCATATTTTGGAGGCAAATTAAAATTACATCTTAAAAAGGATTATTAATGTTTGGTTTATTTGTGTTTGGTTTTCTAAAGAGGAACCCCAACAACTAGCTTTCGAGTGTCCACCGGGTATAACTTCAAGCTACTGATCTGTGATTTTGAACAGGATATTATATTATATTCACCTTATACATCTTGTTACAAACTTACAATAACTTTAACCAAAAGAAAGAAAAAGAAGCTCCTAATTACCTTGGTATTTACACAATGGATTTATCTTTTCTGCGGCTGATACTTTTTTGGGGCAAGATAACTTGAAGATAATCTTAAATGATTCAAATTCTTTAACATTGAATTCTTTGCTTAAGCTTAAACCAGAAATATCATTTGTGCACAACATATATAAAACTTATCAATTTTACGAGGATGAGGCTCATTCACTACATATACACTGATCAGATTTTCTTTTTTCGTAAGGGAACTAGCTAGAAATTGAATTCAATACCTCCGTGGGCTTGAGGGTCTTTAACCAATTGACCACTTTATAATCAATTGGCCAAACTAAATACAACTCTTGATAATAAAATGTATTGTTCTTGTTGATGTATATTTCTCTACACATTTAAAATGTCGATTAGTAGGGTTGTTTCATTTACATATTTCTCAAGGATAATTAAAAAAATGATGTTCAGGTTAATTACAAAAAAAAAAGGAAAAAAAAACTCCACATATTTTTTAAAATTATATATTAAAAAAAAATTAAATTTGATTTTGTCTTACATTTACCCTTTTACAAGCAAAAAAAATATTTCAAAAAACTTTAGGGTCCATTTGGATGGAGAGATTTGAAATTCCAAGGGATTTTAAATGAATGAATTTCAAACTCCTTGGATTTGAAATCCACCACTTGTTTGAATGATGTGGATTTATGTAGGGATTTCAAATCCATCGTAAATTTTGATTAAAAAAAAATTTAAAAGCTCTATTCATTTTCTTAATTGACATTTAATAAATAAAAATAAAATATATAATCTTATTATTTTATAAAGAATTATAATTTTATACATTAATAAAAATATAAAATATATAACTTTTATTATTTGTGTATATATGTGTGAAGATATTGCGGTGTCAATATGTGGTAGAGTATGCATGAGTGTGTGTGTGTGTGTGCAGTGTGTGTAGTATATGTAAATATGTGCACTGTGTGTAAATATGTGTAGTGTGTGTAAATGTGTGCATTATGTGTGTGTAGTGTGTGTAAATGTGCGCATTATGTTTGTTCTGTGTCTGTAAATATTTTTGTAAATTGCAAGTGAGCATAAATGGGAAAAAAGAATGGATTTCAAATGACTAGGTTTCGGGAGAGATTTAAAATCCTTTCAGGCTTCATTTGGATGGAAGGATTTGAGCTATGAATTTTAAATCCATAATAATAAATCCATTGAGGTTGTTTGGATGTGAATCATTCTGTGATGGATTTTAAATCCTTGGAAGCTATCTTTAGAGTCATTTTGAAGGATTTCAAATCCTTTCTATTTGGAGTCATTTGAAATCTTTCCCTAAATCCTTTCCCCAAATCCAAATTCTCCCATCCAAATGCAACCTCAAAGAACTAAAACTTAAAGATGAATTTGAAATATATTGATTTGTATTTATATGTCAAACAAGGGTGTGAATTTAGCTAAGGATTTCAAATCCCTCATCCCAAATCCCCGCATCCAAATGCACCCTTATAGAAATATTGCAATTTCGGTTTCCGCCTAACATTTAAGGATTTTTTTGTAATTTTAAAACATCACAGGATTTTCTTGCAATCAGCCCAAACTCCAGCGTTCTTTTGTAATTATCCTTATTTCTTATCATTTCCATTATTTCATACTTGATCATTTACTCCGAACGGGAAGGATAAAAGAAAACAGAAAATAAAAGCACTATAACAAAATAAAAAACTCTCTTTATTATTTCTCCAGAATAGCACATACATGAGAGAGATTGTCATGTGGTACACCATTTACAGAGCAATTCATGTATAAAAATCAGCTACTGCACCAATCACCCCAAATGGCTAATCCCACCAGACTACTATCCGTCTTGGTTACTTGTAGGGGAATTCACACTCCAAGTCTCCGACCATCAACACTACTGACTGTCCCAAATGATATTCCGACCAAATATTTTTCCAAATTCACAGTTGCAATTGTCAACACCATTCCAGACTCCACCTTCGCCAAAATTCAGTTGGCACTTTCATCACAATAGACGCACCGGTCGGATCCTTTCGATTCATGATTTCCCCCAAATGAAAGTTGAATGATTATGCAAAGAAATCAAAAATCTGGCTCGGCAGAAGGATCCCATACGTTAAGAGGAAAAGGAAATTCGCATTCAGAGGTGCGCAAATAAGCCCAGGTGGGCTGGATATTGATTTTTGAGGAAAAAATCAAATTGATTAAAGAATTGTTTAGAAACAATTTTATCAAGAATTCAGGAGGCTCCGTTTCATGAAAATGCAGCAGCGGTCTTATGCTGGGACGCGCTGTACAGAGTGTCGGATACTTTTGAAGGAGGCCAATATCGGAAAACTGATCTACCAACAATGTTCTCAATAGGCAGCGGACCCCTGTTGAAAGCGTAACAATTCTGAATCAGAGAGAACTATAGAATTTCAAATCTGTCACCCTATCTCTGTAAATTTATTATGAAAGAGTTCTTATGCAGGTGTTGGGATTAAGAAGCAGTGAGAACTATCCTTCAGATTAACATGAAGCATTGATAAATGTTGGTAAGGATTAGTCATAACATGTTGATTACCAGTTATGAGAGTCAAAACTGTTATTCGGTTGTCTCCCAACACAAACACGTAGCCTTCGGTACAAGCTACAAAAGAAGAGAAACAATAAGTTTTCTTCTTATTATATATGTATGATGACAGGACATGATTGAAAATGCTCAAACTGGAAAATAAGCACAAAATATTACCACTGGGTCCATTTCATACTCAAGTGGCTCCAAAATGAAATCCTCATCTTGAGCTATACCATTGACCATCAATTTTCCATCAGAAACCTGCCCAACAAATAAAGTTAGACCAAATGATGGAGAAGATAAGACAGGCAAATTCAATAATCACTGAACAATTCTTATTTCTTACTTCTACGTAGTCACCAGATTTGGCTACAACTCTTTTGATGAACACATCGGATGGACTGAAACCAACTTCCTGCACAAGTGAAAACAAAAGTTTACACGTGAATCCATGATATGACATGAATGCCAAAGTAATTGTTCTGCCAATGAAGCTATAAACAACTACAATGATACCTGAAGAAATGAAGGAGCCTTAAAAATCACAATGTCTGAGACTTCAGGACTCTTGAAAATATAAGAAACCTGGAAAATACACCCAAAAGAAACAAAATCCAAGGTATTTAGTTTGTAACACACACAATTGAAGCAATTTTCTCACCCAAATATTAATGAAAGCTAGATCAAATATTTACTAACTATGTTTATATTTAGACCATCCACAGATGCTAATTGACGAAGCAATGAACATAATAAGAGGAATGTATCAACTGTGAGGGGATGCTACGCTATGGTTCAGATCTTATAACTAGTAGTCAATGATTATGAACAATGATTTTTATCGGATTTACAGATTAAAAGTGAGGCAACTGCTCAACTACTTCACATCATTAAAAGGAAAGTTGAAGCCCACAGAACATAAAAGAATTCTTTCTGCCACAACACCTGAAGGCTTTCTCATTAGCAATATATTCAAACTATAGTAATAAACCTTCAACACGACACAGAAATATATAAAAAGCAGCGTAGGTTATAGGAGAATAACACATCCAGAACTGATATTTAACAATCTCACAATAATGCACCCCAAAATTGACTTTCTTTTCTGGGAACAAGCATCTTGATCAAACCTACTGCCTTACTGTGATCCACATCCTAAATTCTGGCAATACAGAGGAAAGTGAACTCAATACTTCAATTAAACAATTGTCCACCTTTTTTGTTCCTTGCATAACAATGACAACATTATATACATCATATTAATAAATAAAAGACCCAACACACAAGTATTCAAATTCGGATATCAAATTCAAACCCAATAAAACCCTTTAAATGATATAGCAATCCAACTAAAATCTAGCTTAGTAGAAAACATACCTTCTCAGCTAGAATTCTGTCGCCCACATCAAGTGTAGGGTACATAGACATCGAGGGAATCGACCTCGGCTCAGCCAAAGTCGATTTAAACAAAATGCTAACACTGAAAGCAGTGAAAGCCGCCTTAGCATCCTCAGAGCTGAAGCAAAAATTCATCAATTTCAACATCCAACTGTTACTAGTACTTTTACCACCACTTTTCTGTTGCAAAACCTTAACGGTGCCAGCACCGCCACTCTTGGCGATCGCAAATGCTTCAGAACATTTAATTTCACCACCACTAACACTCCCACTCTTGGATGTTCCTTTACTGATGTTGTCAGATTTGCTACTAGCAAGGGTCCCTCCTCTATCCACATCCGTGGTCATGGGCTCGTTACACGGTAACCACTTAGAACCAGGCAAGAAGGGAAGAATCGAGGACGCCTTAATCGGAGAAATTCCCAAAACGCCCGCGTTGGACGAAGCCCCTATTGATTGCTTCATCAGAGATATTAATCCCACAACAACAGGCGATTGGCTCCTTCCGCCCATAATTTCCCCGGTTAGAATCGAGTGTACGGACGTCGTTGGTTTGATGTGGTCAGGGGTCAATCCAGGGCGGCGGAAGTCGGAGCAGCTAGAATCGGGTTTTTTCGGTGGTGAGGTTTGGAAGACTCGCGATCGCGCCGCGTACTCGTGAAATAATCGGGAGGCGGCGCATTTTCCGGAGACAGCGGAGGAGGAGGCGGCAAGGTTTGTGGCGACGGAGGCCGAGTAGGTGACGGTGAACCGAATAGCCATAAAGACGAATTGTAAGAGACTGATCAAGAAGTAGATGAAAATTTCGGGGTTTGAGATGAGCTGTGAGATGAGCAAGAGCTCTAGAAAGCAAATAAGGCCATTGTAGTCGAGGAAAACAGTGATGAACCGAAAGAAAAAGGGGGGAATTGAAAGGTAGGGTCAGATCCGAGGGTAAGGGTGGAACTGAGGGCAGTTGCCGGTGAAAATCTCGGAAAAGCAGAACCCTTGCGCCGGCGATTAGGCGGAGCTTTCCCAGAGAAAAAGGGGAGAAGGCGCAGGACGGCAGAAAGGAATTTCGGGGAAGTGGAAAACTCAAAGAGTTGGATGGGATTATGGGTTTAATAAAAGAGAGTGGGGCCAGTTGGTGGCTATTACTGTTATGCATTTTCCCATTTATGCCCTTTGACGCTTTGATTATTACGAAAAGACCATATCCATGTTCATAAGTTGACTAATTGCTTTCTATTGTCGTCATTGTTTATGTCATGTGGATGCGGATAAATGACGCAAATAATATGTGACAAGACAATTTAGTTTATAAAGGATGTAAAATCCAACATGGTTAAGACATATGCAACAAAAGTATGTATAATAATATAATAGTTTGAATATAAATTTTACTAAATAATGATAGCCAGAAGAAAGAGCTAATGGGCTAGTTGTCGCTTCGCTCCATCAACTCTATAATTTTTTTTTAAAAAAAAATTAACATAATTTGAACTTTTACTCCCTTAAAAATACATAAATTACCTCTTAGTCTGCTATTTAATAGAAATAACTTTTGCTGGTCGAATTTCATTTTCTGGTTCTGTTACTCCTAATTTATTTTTCCCAATATATATAAATATATGAGTTCACATAAACATTCAATTGTAACTTAATAGACGTGGTTGATGGCCGGACTTATTAATTGAACTCTGTTTAAAAAAACAAATCACTAGTACTATTCGTATTTTTAGACTTTTTTATTTAAATTATTTTTTGTTTATTTTACCATATGAATTATGTAAATTCTTGCACGTTGTCATATATGAACGGTTTTACCTCTAAAGTTTATTTTTCTTAGAATAATCAAAATAGTTTATTATGTTCATATCAAACTCGTCGTGCTTCAATATAAAAAAATAATGATCCCTCAAACTCATACCTTGTGTAATCGGACTTTAGTTGGGTATTAATTTTTAGTCAATTAGCAACGAAAATTTATAATTTATTGCCAATATTAAACCATTTAGCTATGAATAGATACTTTTTGCTGCTAATGATAAATAAGATTTTATAAAAAAAAATTTAGAATTTCAAAGAAAACTTCTGTAAAGTTTGCGACAAACACTCCACTTTAAATAGTTAGTGACCAAATAAATTTATTTGCTGCAAAAAAATATAAAAATAAACTAGTTTTGCGTAAGACAAAGATACGACATTTTTTATGGTAGAAAAGCGAGTCTTTTTTCTTTTAATGTCTCCCACTCCTCTCATGTGCAGCCTATTGTAAAAATAAATTCTGAAATAATGTGAATTTTTCGCTGCAATATTTACTTTTATGTAGTGTTAGTACGAACTATCTTTACGCCTGTTAAGGGTTGGTTGTGAGGAATAGTTGTAAAATTGCATGTGGTTGTGCTGTGAGGAACAACCTCAAGATCGGCCAGGAATATCCGGTTTACATTCTGGTCAAACAAGGTATGAAGATTATTAATTTTTTATATAGAAGCATGATGGGTTTGATTTTGATTGCAATGGATTAGTTTTATTATTTGAAGAAAAACTAAACTTTCAAGGATAGAACATACCGTATAAGGCAAAGTGCAAAAATTTACATAGTTTATATAGTAAAATATAACAAAAAATAATTTATATGGTAAAGTGTAAAAACACGAATAATACATGGGGTTTACTTTATTTCCCTCAATAAAATCATTTTTAACATATGCCTTCAAATTTCAATTGTGTTTACTAAAATGTGTCACATCGTTTATCCAATTTTTTATGGATTTTTTCAATATGTTTTGTAAAAATATATTAGTGTGGTAATTAAGAGATGGTGGAAATCCTTAATAATCCGGTTCATTAAAAAAATATTTTTGTGTGTATGTGGTGGGGGGTTGGACGATGGATTCATGTCTCGTTGTTAGTCTGACATATTTGCATGAAGCTTGTAAGCTGCAAATAAATTTAACATAACTTAAATTAAAAATTCAATGGATCTATATTTACACTGTGTCAAAATGTTCATAAACTGGTAAAATTATGATTTGAATTTGGAAAAAAAACAATCAACGTTGTGCTACAGTGGTAAAAATTTGTGTTATCCAAACGAATGACTAGGATTTCGATCCATATGAGTGTGTGTCCAACCCCTACTATCACTCATGTACTCAAAAAAACCATATTGGAAAAAAAATGGTTTGTTGTGTTATACACCACATGGGAGAAACTTTCTCGAAATTAGACTTCCATTTATTTCGCAATATAAGTTTTAAGCCAAAATTGGTGCGGGCTTAATTATATCTACTATCGTGTTCAAGTAATTTTGAAGGAAAGATGTGGTGGGCATTATAGATTATAGACTTTTCATGGTTTAGAATTTAGATACTTTATATTTTCTTCTTTAAAAAAAAAGATACTTTATATTTTCTTATTTGTTGACTGAAAGAGTGAAAGCGAATGGTGGTTGCTTCCAAAAAACAAGCATCTTTTCTCTCTCTAACTCTATTCTTTCCCTTCTCTCTAAAAAAAAAACCCTAAGTTTCCCCTCCCTCTAAAGCTGCAGCCGCTTCCCCTTCCCTCTCCCCCCCTCCCTCCTTCCCCCTCCCCTCCCCTCCATGGGTTCTATTGGAGGGATACCAAATGGCGGTCCCCAGGCGTATAAAGGTGGCGGAATTTTTGGTCCAGGGCGCGGGGTCGGAGCTTCACGGAGGTGTCTTGGAGCGGAGAAGACGATGGGCTGCAGTAGATTTGGGAGAGGAGAGGCAATTTTTGCTTTTTCTCTAGTTTGTTAGTATTTTTGTTTTCTTATTTTGTTTGTGTTTTCTTTTCTCGGTTGATTTGCGAAATTCGTGAGGCGGATCATTTTTTTTCTGCTGCAAAGTATGTAGTGGTTGCTCGTGCCCGATTTTAGTTTTTTTTTTGGTGTATTACGAGTCTCCTTTAAGGAGTCTTTGAAGTCTCGTGGAGTGGGTAGTTTTTGGGATGGGTAGTTTTTTTTTAAGACATGTGAATCGAATTGGTTTACCAATTAAAACAGCTCTTAGTTAGTCTTGTGCTCTTAGCCCGTTGGCTACGATTGTAGTTGTAATTTCAGTTTTTGAGTTGTTTTAATATAATTCTATCGTTCGACAAAAAAAAAAAAAGAATGGTGGTTGCTTCCTAGCCTCTTCCTTCCGATTCCCTATTATCTTCATTTCATTGCTTTGCTTTAACACCCAAAACTTTTGAAATCTTCGATGAAATGACCCTACTGCCCCTTTGTAATTTGATGCTACTTCTAGACACAATGATGTTTATAGTGTGGACAAAAAGTCCACATTTTATTTAGTTAAGGTTGGATCTTGCTGCATTGTGGTTTCGCTTATCCGTTTTTTTTTTTTTGAAAATGAAATAATTGGATTATATCCATATTACTTTTCACCAAAATAACAATTAGTCAATTACTAGCATTACATTTATTTCTGGTAAACTTACAAAAGGAAGTGTTTTGATTAACTTATCTTTATTTTTGTATGAAATTAAACAACATATCAAACATTACAAGTTAAAAGTTTTGTAAATCAAAATTCTGAGTTATCATTATTGATTTGGGGTCGAATAATACCTAATTCATGTGGTTTGTGTACAATCACGATTCAGTATTCATGAATCTTTAATTTAGTTCTGCCATCTAAACAATTATATATGATCATCTTATACGTGCTTTGATTAGAGAATCCATAGATGAATATCACACTAGATCGAACCTTGGTTAGATTTAATTACAACAATGCAAAATTTGACCTATTAAAAAAGATTTAGATTTCCTATTCCACTTTTTATGTTTCACTCGTATTCCATTCATCGAATGAATGTCACGCGTGTGCTGAGATGATATCACAATTATACACGTGTGGCATTCAATATATAGAATAGAGTCGAAAAGAAAAGTGGGCAGGAGATCTCATCCCATTAAGAAGAGCTTGTTTGGTTATATTTTCAAGAAAAACCTTTCCATTTTTCATTATTTAAGGAAAAAAATATACATTTGTTTCACTGATTTCAATGAGATATAACACATTTTTGTTTTCAAAATTTATTTTCAAACTTATCATAATTTTTAGGCACCTAATAATTTTATTTTCGAACCTACTAACATATAACACTTTTTCCATACTGAAAACATCATTAAAAAAAACACAACTATATAAACCAAATATATAATTGTTTTCATACAAAAAAACTAGAAAAAGATATCTCAAAAAACATAAAAATGAAAATAAAAATAGAACCAAACAAACTCTTTTTTTCTTTTTCTTTTTTTTTTTTGGAGAAAACAAACTCTGCTTTAATTTATATACAAAAGCATATGTTAGAATCAAAGTTAAATACCCTTCAAATATAATAAGTTAGACGGAAATAACATAAACGGTATATAGCCAATGATTAATCATTAAAACTGAAAGATTCAATCAAGAACAGAAAGAACTGTAACTGGCTCGCCTTAAGTCAACCATTCAATTTAACTAAAATTGTATATTTTAATAGACCTATAGACCATATACAATGAATGTGTATAAAATGTCAGCTTAATCACGAAGCAAACATTATGCTGCTCCAACACTTTCTCTATCTAATGTTGATTTTGAATATATTTTGATGGAGTCAAAACCCAGCTCAGGTGGACCGATGTGGTTTTTCTGATGGAAACAAAACTAAATAAATTCCAGATGGACCGCATTAAGGAACGATTTAATTTTTTTGGCATAACAATCGCAGCTATAGGTAAATCAGGAGGTCTTGCTTTATTGTGGAAAAAGGATATACAGGTTGACATCCAAACTTACTCGCGCAATCACATCGACGCTATCGTGTTTAAGGATTCTGATACCCCACCGTGGAGGTTTACAGGATGTTACGGTGAACCAGTGCAAACACAAAGGCGTAAAACATGGGTGCTCCTAAAATGGTTGAGCACTAAATCTACGCTACCCTGGTTGTGTATGGGAGATTTTAATGAGATACTACACGAACCGAGAAACAGGGGCGGGAAGAGGTACCCAATGGCGCATTCGAAATTTTCGACAAGCTACTTTGGAGGCGGGACTAGTCGATATTGGCTTTTCGGGATATCCTTTCACCTGGACAAATAGAAGAGAGAGTCCGAATACCATTTGGGCTCGATTAGACAGGGCATTCGCATGTACAAAATGGAAGCAACAATTCCCCAAGGCGCGTGTGACTCATTGCCGGACGCGAGCCTCGGACCACGCCCTATATTATTGCAAATTGAACCCAGGATAACAAACAGTGAAACTCAACGAGAAGATTCCGTTTTGAGGCCATGTGGTTAAAGCATGAAGGGTGTGAGAATATTATCAAGGATATTTGGAACTTCCCTCTAACGGACATACAAGGAAGGCTATTCACTCAACTCTAATCCAATGCAAAACAAGGTTGATTAATTGGAATAAAACTTGCGTGGGGAATATTACTACAAAAGTGAAAAAACTTCGTGACAAACTCCATGAAGTAAGGATACAACCACGCGACGCATATGCAATTCATGAGGAGAATCGACTTGACGAATGGAGGACTTATTGGATAAAGAGGAAATGTTGTGGAGACAACGGGGTAAAGCACAATGGATCGAGAAGGGGATAAAAACATGACTTTCTTCCACGCTGGTAAGCGGCCTAGAAAACACAATAATCAAATTATTCGGTTAAAAAATGACGATGGGGAGTGGTGTGAAACACGGGAGGAAATTAATAAAGTGGCTATTAATTATTTCACTAAGTTGTTCGATCCGCCATCCAACCGAAGAAAACCGGAGATCGCCCTAAATCTTTAGAGGCCCGTGCATCCCACGGAATGAATCAAAGATCTATTATGCGACTTCACTAAGGAGGAGGTAACTAAAGCTTTATTTCAAATGTATCCCCTTAAATCCCCGGCCCCGACGGTTTCCACTTTATTTTATCAAAAATTCGGAAAATAGTCGGAGGCGATGTCATTAAAACAACTCTCGATTTTCGAATTTTGGTATCCTTGATAATAATCTAAATCACACCCATATTGTCCTTCTCCCAAAATGCAAAGAACCGGAGCATATATCTCAATTCCGACCTATTAGTCTCGTAATGTCATTTTTAAAATTTTTGCTACGCGCCAACCGTCTCAAACCTCACATATCCACTCTTATTGTGGAAACACAATCTGCTTTCGTCCGAATCGACTTATTGCGATAATGTTCTCATCGCTTTTGAGATTAATCATTTTCTCAAACTTCATAAAAATAAAAGTGTCAGTTATATGGCCCTTAAACTTGACATGAGTAAAGCGTATGATAAGATTGAATGGAATTTCTTAGCTCGGGTCATGGGTCGTTTAGGCTTAAACATGGGGTTTATTGAGAGGATTATGAAATGTGTTACTACGGTCTCCTATTCCCTTTTACTTAACAACTCAATCGAGTACCTTTAACCCGGGGAGAGGCATCCGTCAGGGGATCCCCTATCTCCCTATTTATTTTTGTTTTTTGCGAGATGTCTTTGAGCTCTTTGCTTACAAAAGCGAGAAAAGGAAGGGCGCATTAAAGGGGTCGAATATGCAAGGGAGCTCCGAGAATTTCACATCTTTTATTCGCAGACGATACAATGATTTTACGTAGGCGAATATTGAAGCGAAGAAAGTGCATAAAAGAGACTCTTGCATTATACGTGAGCATCGGGCAGGAAATAAATTTTCAAAAATCAACCGTCGTTTTCAAAGCAACAACATCGAGGAGATTGAGCTACTTCTTATTCAAAGTATTCTTGAGTCCAGATGGTTGATAAGCATGAAAAATATCTCGGTTTGCAGGATTATTGGTCGGTCAAAAAAAAAGAGGTGTTTCGCGCGGTTAAGGGAGAATGTGTGGAGTCGGTTGCAAGGATACAACGAAAAAGTGCGTCGAGAGCGGGGAAAGAGATACTCATTAAATCAGCGGTTCAAGCCATTCCAACATTTGCCATGAGT